>CM067066.1:34199342-34799342 GCA_033980235.1 Diadema setosum | reverse complement strand
GTCGAGATGTTTTCATTGCAACTGATTGACAAATTGCCCTACATCGACGTAAATAAGCACTGAATTGATCAGTGTTTTAGTAGTAGCCATGATAAAAAATCATGGGCGTACATACTCGAGCAGGATTCGAACCCACGACCTCCTGATCACCGGACAGGCGTCATCTCCACTAGACCACCGAGCTTTCGCCCGACAGCAAGTGTTGGTTCTAATCCTTATAGCGTGCAGCGGGTACTGCTTTGTTATTCAAATTTATGAAGTTCTTCCGTCGAGATGTTTTCATTGCAACTGATTGACAAATTGCCCTACATCGACGTAAATAAGCACTGAATTGATCAGTGTTTTAGTAGTAGCCATGATAAAAAATCATGGGCGTACATACTCGAGCAGGATTCGAACCCACGACCTCCTGATCACCGGACAGGCGTCATCTCCACTAGACCACCGAGCTTTCGCCCGACAGCAAGTGTTGGTTCTAATCCTTATAGCGTGCAGCGGGTACTGCTTTGTTATTCAAATTTATGAAGTTCTTCCGTCGAGATGTTTTCATTGCAACTGATTGACAAATTGCCCTACAATTTGCTGTCGGGCGAAAGCTCGGTGGTCTAGTGGAGATGACGCCTGTCCGGTGATCAGGAGGTCGTGGGTTCGAATCCTGCTCGAGTATGTACGCCCATGATTTTTTATCATGGCTACTACTAAAACACTGATCAATTCAGTGCTTATTTACGTCGATGTAGGGCAATTTGTCAATCAGTTGCAATGAAAACATCTCGACGCAAGAACTTCATAAATTTGAATAACAAAGCAGTACCCGCTGCACGCTATAAGGATTAGAACCAACACTTGCTGTCGGGCGAAAGCTCGGTGGTCTAGTGGAGATGACGCCTGTCCGGTGATCAGGAGGTCGTGGGTTCGAATCCTGCTCGAGTATGTACGCCCATGATTTTTTATCATGGCTACTACTAAAACACTGATCAATTCAGTGCTTATTTACGTCGATGTAGGGCAATTTGTCAATCAGTTGCAATGAAAACATCTCGACGGAAGAACTTCATAAATTTGAATAACAAAGCAGTACCCGCTGCACGCTATAAGGATTAGAACCAACACTTGCTGTCGGGCGAAAGCTCGGTGGTCTAGTGGAGATGACGCCTGTCCGGTGATCAGGAGGTCGTGGGTTCGAATCCTGCTCGAGTATGTACGCCCATGATTTTTTATCATGGCTACTACTAAAACACTGATCAATTCAGTGCTTATTTACGTCGATGTAGGGCAATTTGTCAATCAGTTGCAATGAAAACATCTCGACGGAAGAACTTCATAAATTTGAATAACAAAGCAGTACCCGCTGCACGCTATAAGGATTAGAACCAACACTTGCTGTCGGGCGAAAGCTCGGTGGTCTAGTGGAGATGACTACTTTGTCATTTATTTTTAAATGTACTTGGAGAAGAATACAGCGGTGAAATGACTGAAATCTCATTGAATCAATTGCAGGGTCTTGCCGATGATGTTCCAGTCTACATGCGCTATGAGGGCAAGCTTAGGAAACGCAAAATGGACAAGGTGGATGTGGGAATCCTCATCAAAGAGATTTGGAAAGAAAAGACCAAGCAAAACCAAGAGGTAAGATCCAAACTGGTTCTCCTGTGATTCCCATCACCCCTACCGGCTCCATGGACTTTTGAAATCATCTTTTTTTCTTGTTTTTGTTTTAAACCCATGCACTTCACATCGCAATTATACACAAGCACCACCGCTTTTGTTGACCAGAGCACAGTTTAAAACACTATGCATGAATTTGAAGAATATTTTCTTCAGCTCTGTAGCTTTGCTCTTACTTTTAAATGATTTTTTGAATGCCCTATTTAAAACTGTGATTATTGTCTTGTATGTGTTGTATTCTGAACATCAATTTGTGTATAGTTTATGTTATCATGTACATGTATGTCGAAGTATACTGCACTCTTAGCAATATTTATGCACTTTGTACTCATTGAATGTCCAACAACCAAAAATGTGTGTATATTTTTACATGACAACATGTTATCTTGAATCTTAAATTGAATGCAGTCACTGAGGAATGTCTGATCCTTGTTTGTGTATATTGCAGAGAGGCGACGCCCCCTTGGAGCCGATGGACACCTTCCTGGCGACGTTCATGAGGCAGAAGTACCCGGACGAGAAGTCCTGCTTTGAGTGGACCTACATGATGGTCAGCATCCTGGAGGAGAATGAGGAGGACAACCACCTGGCTCTCTTCTACCAGATCCTCAAGGGAGACGTAAGTGTCACCATCTTTGTACTTATCACGAAGACCACACCCACCTAAAGTCACCCATCTCGGTTCCTTCCCGAAAGAGGATTTGCAAAGAATGTGATAGTCTGAATAGTTGACAATCATTGACATTTTCCCCATTATATTTAATCATTTTGCATTCAAAAGAATACAAGCAGGCACTGTGACCTGCTCTGTTAATCCCTCTTCAATTCTCTTCTCTTCTTAAGAGAAAGTCCACACCCTCCCAAATGCACCCACCTCAGCTCCTCCCTGAAAGAGGAGTTTCAAAGAATTTGAATGTCTGAATAGTTGACAATCATTGACATTTTCCCCATTATACTTAATTACTTTGTATTCAAAAGAGTACAAGAAAAACAGGCACTGCACTTGTTCTGTTCATCCCTCTTCAATTCTCTTCTCTTCCTAAGAGGAAGTCCAGACCCTCCCAAATACACCCATCTCAGCCCCCTCCCAAAATGAAAAGAGAAGTTTCAAAGAATTTTAAATTCTGCTGTCTCTGCTGTCATGTTTTTTCAATGAACATATTATCATGACCTTTTAACTTCACAGGAAGTACATACTGTCACTTTCAAAAACTTTTGTTGATTAACATTCTTCTTGCAGATGGATGAGGAAGTGTACCACCAGCAGCTGACAAACCTGGCTGATGTCATGGATGCACTCACAAAGGCAGACGAGGAGGAAGGAGGAGAGGTAATGATCAGTGTTGTCATGGCAACTTTAGTCAATCACAGACAAAGACAAAAAATACCTTTACGGCAGTATCATTGCTAAGAATTGCTTCAAGCCATGAGTGAGTTTATCAGTTAGAAAACCTCTCTTAGAGGGAAATAAAGCTGAGAGGCATCAATTTTATATGATTTGATACAATCTGGGCACCGTTTAATGAAAGTTGTCAGCCCTGACAATTTCAGTAAAGTCCTTGGTTTTTATTGGCTGAGGAGCTCTGGTCACTGGTTATTACTATGGTAATTGTTGCACAAGAAACTAACAACTTGCCAGGGATATTAACAAGTTTCATGAAACGGTGCCTCGATGATATTTCTGTCAGCTCAAATGTGCTATGTTTATAAAATGTGCTTTGCTAATAAATCCATTCTTCAAAGCGTCCATTCATGTCATCAGCTTTACTCATTGTGCTAACGATCAGTTATGTTATCTGCTGCAGGGAACCATGAATAAGGACATCTTTGAACACGCCCTGCGTGAGTTCTTCCCCATCAAGGACGATGACAGCATCCAGGCTCTGGTTGACGCTGCCATCGATGAACTGAAGCCGGAGGATGACAGCAAGCTGCAGTACCAGGAACTTTTCACAGAGGTAAGGAGGGCTTCACATTCGTATAACCCCATAGACTTATCCTCTTCTATCACATGGTACCTCTGTACAGTTATACAAAACTGATATTGATATACAGGCAAATCCCACCATAACAAACTCCTCTTTTGTTTTGTAAAATTTTGCTATAGCAGAACAGTCAAGTATTCAAGATATGTAGGTTGTGATTTTGGGACCTGAAGTTTTGCTTCATTGTAATGAGATTTTCATTGAATCATGATCGTTGTAATGAGAGTGCACTGTACTATACGGAATGTACCTGTTCTCTGCAGTTGTTTGAAAGGAAATGATGGCAAATTACCTACTGAGTATATCACTCTTTATTTCATTCTTTATTTTTTTTCTGAATACACCCAACCATAAAATCAAGTAAAATTTTTCACCATATGTGCACAATTCAAGGATTCTTCACCACTAAAGTATCTTGACACTTGACTATGAATTCTGTTGCCTCAAGTAAAAATATAGCTTGAAAGTGCAACCTGTTAACTTACGCTGGTAGGCTAAAGCATCATTAACCCATTGAGGAAGAGTCCCGAGTTTATTTGGGCAAGTATCTATGGGAAATGCCTGTTGTAGCAAAATCAGCCTGTCCTCAATGGGTTAATGAAAGTGAATGTATATGGAGTGTAATCTCTCCATCTTGTACCTCCTCTATTCATCCCTCTTGCTGTTTTTTTCTATTCTCTTCTCAGGAGGAGGATGGAACTGTTGGTCCCTTCATCTCCACTCTGAGGGCCCAGGAGAAGGCTGAGAAGCTCCAGTACGTGGAGGAGATTCGCAGAGAGCTGGAAGGGAAAGAGTAAGTGTCGAGTCTAGTGACTTACATCTTGGAGTAGGAGCTTGTCATTAAAAAATAGAGAAGCACTTTTAGAGCGCAGACCTTTGCCAAGCAGCTAATTTCCACCAATGATCTTGTTCTTCCAAATAGAGATCAATGATTTTCACCCATAATGTATGCATGCTAAAAATCGCCGGAATTCCCAATATAGAAGCCTTTTGTTACATCATCAACCCTCAACTGCGCGGCGCGCCTTGCAGTAGAGCACACGCTTTAGTGCGCGTATCAAAACCTAAAAAATGCACAGCTTGAACTCCCAAGTTCATTGACCCTACCTGCCAAAATATTGAAAATCCTCCATAAAATCCTTAAAAGTTTCTGGATCACTACCAAAATGTAATCATCTGTTCCTTGTGCCAATCTCAACCTTTCTTGCAAGTTTCATCTAAATCCATTCACAACTTTTTGAGTTATTTTGCACACGGACAAACAAATGGTAACGAAAGCATACCTCCTCCCTTGGCGGAGGTAAAAAAGAATACATGCCTAACATCAAACATACTTATTTTTTTTCTCTCTTTATATTTGTTTTGAAAACAATGTCTTCATTGTAGCTGTATTTAACGAACAGATAAAAATCAGAATTGTTTGGAACAGAACACACATATCCAGGGTCAAGTGCAATAGTTTAATGAGTTGAATTATGTTTTTGCTAATGTTTTGTACTTGTCATTTAGTTATATTGTTCTATTTCCTTCTGTATGTTTTTATGTTTGTATATTTGGAGACTGTTAATATGATTTTCATACCTGAGTATGTGACAAATGATTTGAATTTGAATTTGAATTGAATAAAAATACAAGTGATAACCCAGTAATGTGAAACCGAATTGACCAGCTTTAAGTGTTTGCAGAAAGCTATTTTTTGTATTATTGTAATATTGTAATATTTGTTGTGCATCCAAGTGGCTGTAGATTTCTTTCTTGGCTAGATTTTCTCTGAACTTCATGCTTATCGGTCATATCATAAACTTAATGCTGATGCGTGACTTACCAAGACTCTGAAATGTTGACCGTCATTTTTGCAGAGAAGTGCCATGGCGGGAGCTTCAGATGGCCATCAATGTGGTGGACGCTGAGATTGACCGGCCCCACATAGTCCAGTACGTCTGCCGCGCCTTCGATGTCCCCCAGGACCAGATCACCACAGCCGAACCCGTCCCACTAGACGTCATCGTCAGACGCCTGCAGAAGAGTACGGTGCGGCGGATTGGGAAGCTCAACAGCTCCGAGCTGACTTGAGTCCACAGAGACTGTGTGAAAATGGCTCAAACTATGATGTGACGTTGTTTGGGATTGACATTTGAAACTATTCTGCAATTCATCTTGAATCAGATACTACCCATTGTAACTATTTTCGCACTTACATGAACTGGAAGCTATTCCACAAGACTGTTCTGAGATTCATTGTGCATTGGAGACTGCCTTTAACGACTGTACATGGATTCATGGAGACTACACCATTACCTACGACTCTCACCCATGAAAAGTAAAAGTGATCAAAGGATGCAGAAGTTAACTGAGCTGTCATGATGTGAAGCAGCTTTACAAAGTTCAAAATCTCTTCTCAGTATGCAATATATGCTTTTGTCAGTTTGATTTCAAACATACCAAAGTTCATCTTAGTATGCTAATCACAGTATGTTGAACCTTTTTTTTTTAAAATTTATTTAAGTGACAATAATGCCACCAAGTTCAAATGAAGAGAAGAAATATAAATGTGAGCTCCACAAGCAGAGCATTGCAGTCCACATTATATTTTTAGCAGATTGATGTAGTAAGAGCAGATTATTTCATTACTCATGACAACAAAAGTGAGATGTTATCAGCATGCTCTTGTGTGTACTTCATCGTTGTGAGTACATCTTACCATTGGCCAGATGCTCAGAGAGGTTTAGGCAGCTTTTTGATCAAGGATTTGTGCAGGCACAGAGAGGAAGAGAGAACATCATTTGCTACCCATGAGATAAGCAGTAAGAATTTGGGGATTGATATGTTTCCGTCCATAGAAGCAGCTTTCTACATCTTCCCTGTAAACATTGTGTTGTTGATATGTACATATTGTATAATATGATACACCCATTTCATTATTTTATGAATAAATGACTATAAAATGGATATATGGATAATTAAAGGGATGTGTTTTTGTTTTGTTGTTAGTACGATTGTTTAGAACTGCTTCCTCTTAGTTAAGATTGCATTGTATATATATATATATATATATTATATGACATATATAGATATCAATGTGTGATTGGTCAAAATGCAGTCACGTGACCATTGTCACAAGGATGAGAAGCGTTATATTTTCATAACATGACGTAAATTACGTACAACCATGGAATATAACAGCGACCACGTTAAACAAATGCGTTATATCAGGAGGGGTGACGTCATCAAAAACCAATTGTTATGATGCGCGCAACATACACAGAGACGCTTTGCACACACACGAATGCAATCGCCGTGACCACAATACACAGCAGCACACTACTGTAAAGCGTTAGCGGTAGACAACACTTCATGCACAGCATACATGCGCTACAAGCGAGAATTGCGAAATTGCAACAGATTTGTTTTTGTCAAACTGTTAGCAGTGTTGTAACTGGTATGGCAGCTTGAGAGAGAAACAAACTGGTGAATGTGTTGGAAGCTATACCTGGTAGAGCCTACTACTCCCGTTAATGTTAGACAGTCGTGACAGGGCCAGAAGGCAAAGGATTTCCCATTCCGTATTACTACCGCCTGAACTGAGTAAGTTTCTTTGACACCGGTAGTTCTATGCTACTAGCGCTGGACCTGGACCAGGGCCAGGTCCGTAGTCTACAGTTCATGTACCAGTGACTGCAGACAGAAGAGATTAGGCCCTACAACATTGTTAGAAAGTTCACATTCTCATACATCACCACAAACACCTCAACAAGCTTGCTTTAGACCAACAGCGGCAGTTACGGTAGTCTTCTACAATTTTAAAAAAAATTTTACAACTGTCATTACAAAATCTACCTCTAACGTTTACCGCTACGTAAATAGGCCCTCGCTACAGGCCTACGTATGATTGAATAGCGACTGTTCTAGGAATGCTCCTGCACGGCTATATGCCACGGAAGAACGAATTACCGATAGTAGGGCCTACGCGAAAGCCATCATAGTTATGGCTCGGTTTGGCTCGATTGCATACCACTAACAGTGCCGAGCGTTGTAACGCGTGTTCATGAATTTGATTGTGGGTTTGAAAACGGAGAAGTCGTGTTGCTTTATAGTATACAGCAGTTTATTTCTTGTACTGTAGGTCATATAATATAACAGATATTGACTTTTTTCCTTCGGTAGGAATATAACATTTCATTTCCCTTGGGAAGTTATATTTTTGTCTCGAAATACTATATTTTTCCTCAGCGCTACGCGCTTCGGAAAAATATAATAATCCTCGACAAAAATAAAACTTCCCGCGAGGATCTCAAATGTTATATTCCACCTCTGATAAGTCAATATCTGTATTATATATATATATATATATATATATATATATATATATATATATATATATATATATATATATATATAGCTTGTAGGGAGTTGTGTGTCAGACATATTTATAAAAGACAATTGAGACAATTTTACAGTCGATTGCATACAAACACACTTGTGTACATACATAAATACAGACACAGATACACACAAACACAGACACACACACATACATGTATATAATATACATATATACATGTACATGCGTGTGTGTCTAAATATTTTAACCATTGTCATCACAACCATCTTTTTTTTTTTTTTTTTTTTTAAACATTTTATTAGATAATAAATTATTGAAGATATATTCATAATAATGTACATAACCTGTCAATTAAATGCTAGAATAAGACCCCTGTTGTATATCATAAACTTACATTTCATATCACTGGAATGTTTGCAAACTAATGAAACAAAAAAACTGCTTCACATTCAATTTCACTGGAGTTCACTCAAATGAGAAAAGAGAGTGATGTTGATTACAATCACAAGTATGAAAATCAGGTGGAGTGATGATGTCATCACTTCATAAGTCTCTTAACCAGCATAAAAATTCTTCCTAAATTTCACATTGGAATGAGAAGACATACGTGTACTTAAGGAATTTCATCCTTATCATATTATTTGAATGTTACAAGGGAACGATGATAAATCTTCAGAAGGCGGTCTGGTAATACCTGCTGGTTTCAATGATAAAGATTATATTTACTTCCAACAATATACAAAATCAGGTAATAGTTGCTAATACAATGATAAACATAAATAGTTTTGACTACAAACGAATGGGATTTGTGAGGACATGGTATCATTGTTTTTCCTTATTGGCACACGTGACTGTTACCAATAATATTTCTGCCTAGCAGCTTCCCAATTTTAGTGCAATCTTCATTGAACTTTCAATGCTGTATTTTTTTATTTTTGACAGTATCTTTTCCGATTAAATCAATTTGAACATTGAGTGTGGTTCCCTTTTAAATGCAACTTGACTGACTTTCAGTCAGTCAGAATGCATCATTTCTTCGTAAATTAGAATTTGAATTAAAAAATAAAAACAAATTATATCTTATGAAATAGAACCCATATCTCAAAATCAGCTGCTCTTTGGCATTTAGCGGTTTTCCTTCCAGACTTTTACAATTATTCTATTATATTATATCCTTTAAAAGCTGCAGCTTTATGTTTTTTCTACAACTCTTTCATTTGATGTCTGTTCTGTTGTAACATGCACTATGAAGAATGCATCAAACAATCCATGATGTCATCGATGGAGACGAGAAATGTGAGAGTTCGTTATCAACGTCGACTGGGATAGACTTGGCGTCGTAGCCGACATGGAGCAACGAATCTGCGTCTTGATGTAAGCACGCCGGTGAGGGGGACATACAATACTTGCCACCTGTCCGTCTGGGTTGGTCGTCCACTGAAGAACAAGAAGAAAATTGTGATGCCATTTCTATATCTTCTTGATAGTAGTTTTGGTTGAGATTGGGCTTCAGGTTTCCAACTTTTTTTGTGTGAGAAAATGAGAAGTAGCTCGAATAATATATGAAAGAGCATACAATTCTAAGAGAAATGTCAAGTTTATTTGATGGAAATTGGTTTTGAAATGGCTGAAATATCCATAACGAAGGGGTCCCACCTTTTATTTGGACCATTTTGGTTTACTCTGTTTTTTGATATCTCACCCATTTCAAAACCGATTTTCATCAAATAAACTTTAAATTCCTCCTAGAATTGTATGCTCTTTGATATTTCAGAAGCGGTTTCTAATTACATCGCAAAAATTTAAAGTCTGAATCTCCCATCTCAACCAAAACTATGCCATCCCTTTAAAATATTCAACACTGAGACATAAATATTAGCAGCATTTTTGGCCACCTATCCACAGGACTTTGTTGATGACAAATTTGTTACCTAAATCGAGCGTTTAAAATTCAAATAAATTTGAGAATAAAAAAAAGTAAGATTCATTAACAAGAATCAAAGACAGACACACATTTCTGAACAAACATTTTATATCTAAATGTCACGTAGAATCAAATATCTTTAAAGCATGTGCTTTCCCTCATAGCCATTACCAAAAAGTGGAATATTTACTTTGAGTTGATATACCCATGAGTTCCCCTCAATCACGTTACTGGCTAATTACTCCAACTTTGTAGTTTTAACCGCTCCTTCAATTACGTCAGAGTAAAACTCATGTGTGCTTCCGATCACCTGACAAACGTTCGGAAATGCCCACGAGGTGTGCAATGGTTCTATGAATTTCAAAGGAAAGGAACTTCTCACTGTTTGGCTTTATGTCTTTGAGGCTTGATGGAACGATCACGGTGCATTCGTCATCCGGAACCGATCGCAGCTGATCGCGATAATCCAGGGGGAAATTGTGTTGCTCCGCTCCTCGACGCAAGAGGGACATGTAATGCGGTGATGGCGGCATTTCGTTGTATTTGATCATCTGGTAGGCATAACATGGGTAAGCTATCTCTTCCGGCGACGTCGTTATAATCCGAATTCTCTTATATACGGTGGATTCTTTTTGTCTGTGTATAGATTGAAAGTCATAGAAGAGAAAAATGAGGCGTTTATCTTTTATCATAGGCAAATGTAATGAAATACATACACAAACACACACACATATATATGACGTATTTTATATATATATATATATATATATATATATATATATATATATATAATTACATAATTTTATATACTGACCGGAACGTTTTGGGAGAAAGGAGCCGGTAAACAGAAAGGTTAAAAGTCACATGCATTGTCAGTCAGTTGTATCCTACATGATAATTATAGCATTGATTTAATTGTTTGTGTTTGCATTGACTTATCTATTTATGTCTTGTTTACAAGTGTTTGCAATGATGTGATTTCACTACATCACAAAATTCAACTTCTTATCGGGTATAGGCCTACTCCTTTGCTTCCACAAATACAAAGTCAGCATGTAAGAAAGGGAATCGTGTATAGCACGAAAGCTTGGCATACTCAATATTTACACAATTCGTTTGTTCAGCTTTTGAATTCTAATCTTGATCCATGTCATTTCATTTCTAAGCCGGACACGAACAAAGAACAATGATATTATATGACGATATATGCAGTGGCGTATCTATAGGGAAAACGGCGCCCGGGGCAAGCACGAAAATTGCGCCCCTAATTTCTGAAAAAGTGTTCAACCCCAACCCCACCCCGGTAGGGACTTTAAACAAAGTCCACATGATGCTTTTTCAAGCACTTAAAAGGGATCTTTTTGAGGGTGATTTAAATGTAATGAATTTTGATAGATTTTGGCGAGCGAGCGCAGCGAGCGAGCCGAAAATTTTTGTATTTCAGCTTACAAAACATGGAATTCTTGTCATTTTTTGCTTACGAAATCTTACAATTCTGATCAAGATTATAGTGACGGCCTTTAATAGATAGCGATTTATACCAAGAAACTGAGGACTTGAAAAAATACTCTATATTAGTGCGCGCGAGTGAGCTGAAATTTGTAAATGTCCTCGTCATCATCACGTATTGTTCTTATATTTTTTTATATAAAAACAAAAACATGGAATTCTTGTTATTTTTTGCATATTAAATCTCACAATTATTATAGTGACGACCTTATAGATAACGATTTATACCAACAAACTGAGGACTTAAAATACTCTGATATAAATTAGTACGAGCGAGTGAGCCGAAATTTGTATATTTCTGCGTCATCATTACGGTTTTTTTTTTCTTATCTTTTTTGATTTTTTTTTTGCGCCCCCCTCCCCCGTATGTTCGAAACCGTTGGCGTCCTCTTTCGATCCAATATCGGCGATCGCTTCAGAACGAATGAAATTGCAGTCGCTGCTCCGTGTAACATTTTTCCTGCTAAATATAAAATGACATGAGTGAACACAATAGACATTATCATTTTGTCCGCGTCATCGTCACGTTTTGTTCTTATCTTCTTCTCTTTTTTTATACAAATTTTGGCGAGCGAGCGCAGCGAGCGAGCCGAAAATTTTTGTATTTCAGCTTACAAATCATGAAACTCTTGTCATTTTTTGCTTATTAAATCTTACAATTCTAATCAAGATATAGTGACGGCCTTATAGATAACGATTTATACCAACAAACTGAGGACTTAAAATACTCTGATATAAATTAGTACGAGCGAGTGAGCCGAAATTTGTATATTTCTGCGTCATCATTACGTTTTGTTATTATCTTGTTTGATTCGGGGTTTTTTGCGCCCCCCCCCCCCCCGTACGTTCGAAACCATTGGCGCCTTCTTTTGATCCAATTGGCGATCGCTTCAGAACGAAAGAAATTGCAGCCGCTGCTCCGTGTTTTTATCTTGTTTGATTTGGTTTTCTGTCCCCTAACCCTAATCCTAACCCTAACCCCCCCCCCCCCCCCACCATTCTCCCTCCCCCCTCCGGGCGAGTTTTTTTTTTTTTTTTTTTTTTTTTTGTTCCTTCTTCTTCTTCTTCTTCGTTTTTTTTTTTCTTTACTTCTTCGTTTTTTCCCCCGTTTTTTTTTTTTTTTTTTGCGCCCCCAAGGATGGCGCCCGGGGCACGTGCCCCCCATGCCCCCCCCCCCCTAGATACGCCACTGGATATATGTCGTTGTTCTGTTACAGGATCTATGTCATTATAATACGCAAAAGCACAATAGTTGTATATAGATGGAGTGTTCATTATACTTTTACAATTTTGCAACAACTTGCGTTTTAGACAGGTGGTGGAAAAGATTAATTGAAATTACAATGACATCTATACCATTTCTAATTCATTTTCACCTTTTGCAGTGGTATGGGTGAACGTCTTTTCAAAATCACTGTTTATGTATTGTATGTGCGTATTTGATTTTTGTATTTGAGAAAAATGATAAGTAAAAGGGCAATGACATCTTTGATGTGTTTAGAAAGTAGAGTGCGATGGAGTGTTTAGAAACCCTGGGATTTTGCATTAACTTAGTGACTTTAAATACAGAAAGAAAACCGATTACTATTTTGTAAGAAATTATAATTTTTCATAGATAGTACAGGATACATTTACAACCATGCAGCACATAATTATTAAATACTCATAATGAGGTCAAAAATGTATATCGTATTTTTTCTTTCTTGAAGTTTTATGCTTACAAAGGAAAGATGCCCGACAGGTAAACTGCCTTAGATCGAACAGTCACTACACATTATAGTTTTAATCCTGTGTTCGTGGAAAAAAAAATGGAACGGATCGAAGTATCAGGGGTAGACGTATAGTGACAATAACGTCAGGCGGGACAAGTCCTGAGGATTCAATTCTCGTCACTGTTATGGTTAACTTCAATCTATGCCTGTCCGTCAAACAAAAGAATAACACAAAATTCAAAGTATACATTCATCAATTCATATTGCTGGACAATTTGAAAAACATGTTGTTGTTGTGTTGTTATTTTTTTAAGTTTCGCCGAAATATAATTTGAAGTTTTGCCAGAAAAAAACAGGTCTGCCTCTGCGCTATCAAAGTATTGATGTATTTGAGCGTGAAAACAAAATCAATGCAAATCAAATCATGAAGGTCATAAATAAGCCATTCTCGTTTGTTTCATCAATAATGCTGACCGGCACATGGCAGCTTTCAACAGTGGGGGATATTGTGTCTGATGGGGCGGCACTTTTAAGCTATACATAATGACCGTATGATATAAAGATTACCTAAATCACTGAAATCTAATGTAACACATCCTCAAGATGATAGGACGCCTATCATAGGAGAGCCGCCGCTCAGTTAACTTTATCATAACCAAGAACAGGACTGTATAGGTGTGCAAGAGTCATTATTTTATAATGTTGAGAAATTCAAACTGGAAAACAGTACCTGTTGAGGTTAAGGAACTCTGCGTGTTTCACCCTCCAGACCACGCCCCACACACAGTCCCCCAAACTCGATGCGATTGTCGCAGTCCCTCCATGCCACCGACTGGTCTCGGTCCCACCGAAGCATAATTTGTAGTCCTGCCATTTGCAAGCGTTTGCAGAAAAACACATACACAGGAAATAAAGCAAAACAAGAAACTAAGCGAATGATTCATGCATTTAAGGCTATGGTTTATATATATATATATATATATATATATATATATATATATATATATGTATATGTATATATATATATATATATACTTCTTTTATACGCCATATATTGCGAAAGTTAACTACTGAAATGCGAATTGCGGGTATAGCCGTGAGTTGGCTGGTTCATTGCTTGCGCGTAATTAAGAGTAAGGAGGTTGATTCTGTGGAATAAAAAAAGAAAAGAAAATCGCAGACTCGTGAGTAAAAAGACTCACCGTTCATCAATATATGCTCGTATTCTTCTCACTGTCATACATTGTCTGCGCCATGAATAAGCTGGGTGTTTATTATGCAGTCCCACCACCCTCTCTCACCACCTCTTCTCTCTCTCTCTCTCTTTTTTCCTTGATTAAAAAATGATCAAGAAGAAGAAGAAGAAGAAAAAGATAAAGATAAACATCCTCAAAAGAAGCAAACCCGCCTAGAACCAACGGATTTTCAGAGGTTCCGTCCCCAGATTCCTCTAATGTCCCCCCCCCCCGCCCCCCCCCCCCCCGCGGGGTCGGTCAGAAGCCAGTAGCATGTATAGGTCCTATGTGTTATGTGAAATTTAATATGTAATGTTATCAATTCAATTCAATTCAATTCAATTCAATTCAGTTATACTTTATTTTCACCAATAAAATGAAATACATAATACAAAGGGATGCATTTATGAATTCAACTGTTAAACAATTTGAAAGGACAAATCACTAGGTATTTAAGTAGAACCTGTACTACAAAATATATGCACCGTCGAATGACAATATACAGCAAAAAAGAGAAAAGAATAATTCACACTTTGCAATCTTAACAAAAACGATGGAAAAGAGTGATCCGCTATAAAGCAAAGCTTGTCGGACATGGATCACTGTAAAAGAACAACAACACAAAAAATATACCAAAACGTATTTATGCTAAATTGTGGTATCTTTAAAACATTTGGTAATTGACGTTGGCATATCTGATGCATATAAAAGCACATCGTTATAAGAATATGCTTGCTTTAAAGTTCGAACGAAATACAAACTCAAGATAACATAATCTATGGAACAGACACTATCCATTGAGCCGTGTGTTAACACGGTTGACCAAACAATAATATACAAACACACTCATAATTTTATATAATGTGAATATAAGGATGTACATAGAAAGATATTATTATACAGGCCTACATAATAGCACGTAAGAAGAGGAAGGATGGAATGATATCTAAAATCTGAAAAATAAAAACAACATTTACAAAGCCACTAAACTAAGAATCAATCATTTCAATTCATCCCAATCCCCCTCCCTTACAAACACCACATCAAAAACGTTTCTCGGATCTTGTCTCTGTCTTATTTTGTTGAAACGACAAAGATAATGATACATCAGACCTATAATATACAATGGCAATGAATATGATTATGATTAATGTCTATGATCATAAACAGCATCAACAATAATATCGGTATTGCTATTTGATGTGTACGCCGATAATTAGTCATGTCTTCTCTAAAGGCATTATTTGCCATTTGCAGATGAAACAAAAACCCAGCTTTAGTGCTTCAAAATAGTTCTAAAATGTGAGTTATAGGGATAGAAAACAATCAATGTAAAAATGTTAATCAGTATAATCAATGTTATCAATCATTATGATGTTGTTACTGTATTGTTAAATATGTGAACAATAGTTATGATAAAATTGTTTCTAGAATAAACCGTCGATACATGGTTTATTGAGAAAAACAGTGATATCTCCTTATATTTCAGGCTTTATTGATAAATGTTTTATATGGTACGGTGTTTAGGGATACAACCTGACGTACATTAATGCATCAAACTCGGTGATAACTCGAACATTCTTTTTTTTAAATCACTGCTCCCAATGGTACACAGTAGCTTTAAAGTGAAATACTCACACTTAGCCGAGAAGTGGCGACAAATTCGGCAGACGGAATGACCGCATGGATTCGTTCTTCCAGCACGTCGCTCCCAAAGGTGAAGTACAAAATCGTCTCACCCATGGCCTTGGAGTCCAGTCACGTTTCTGACCTCTCTCCTGTATAGGCCTATTGTGTATACATTTGGTACATGTAATAATAATCTGCAGAAGCTCAAACAATCAAACGAAGAGAGGTCTTTCGTAAAGACGCTTACAGATTGAAATTGAAATGACGGATGAACTTAAATGCTCTCTGAATATAGCTTTTTGGATTCAAGCGTCATATTAAAAAAAATGAACTTGAATGGAGTCTAAATTAATTTGAAATACTTGCAAAAACATCAACCACAGCTGTCAGAAAGCCTGGATGTGAATTGAATTATAGTCCAGTCAAAATATGAAATGACCCACAACTAATTGCAACAGAAACGATTCCACTTGCATTTGACCCGGAAGAGCTATTAAAATAACATATTAAAAGTTCCCTGAAATTCGAGTGGTGGATCAGTGTCTAATTTGCATAAATTCAAAATGGCCGCCATACAACCTATTTATGCCTATATCTCGGGATATATAACCCACAGAAACTAAATTTCGGTGTCTAAACCTATGTATTTTAGGTCAAGGAATACAAATATGTTCTCTTTAGCAACTTTCAAGCATCCCTTTATATAGTTTTTGCATATATTTGCATATAATTACACACAAAATGGCCGCCACATTGCCTGTGCAAGCCCGTATCTTCGTATATCAGTAATGTAGTACACTCAGAATTAAGTCGCTATATATCTATATAGAAAAATAATAGATTCTGGTGTCTAAACCTATGTTTTTTAGGTCAGGTTATACAATTATGATATAAGCAGTAACTTCCAAGCTTCCCTTTATACATTTTCTGCATATATTTGCATTTAATTAAATGCAAATTGGCCGCCATAATGCCTCTACAGGCTTATATCTCTATCTGTAAAAGGTACCCAGTGATGGTGTCTGTGGTCTTAATTTTACTGCTAAGAATCACTGATGTAGAATACGTTCCACTCAGGAGTAATTACCTATATTTCACTGCAAATTTGCATAGCTATATTTATGCATAAATCTATTTAAATTTTTATCGTGAATATAATTTCAGATATACGAATATGAGCTACAGAACGTTAATTGTACTGCAATTTCTACATCCAATATTTCAAGGGCAAAATTGTTAGAATTCCATTCACAACCTTAATGATTATCCTTACACCCAGTTTTATATTCTTGCATTGATTAAAAGTATTGTATTACATTAAACTCACATTTTCTTTAGATAAAACCTCAGAACAGAAAACAATTGTAAGTATCATCGAATAGAACATATCTCTATTTAACTGTAATCTCAACTTAGCTTCCAAAGTGTGCTCAATAGGTACACAACAGCAAAGTCTCAAATTATGTAGTAGGAATCTAAAAAGATTTTTATGATTGCATGATATTTAATGTATTATATCGTGTAATTTGCCCTCATGTTTACTGTTTATACTTGTGTCTATGTTGCAATACTTTTCTTTTTTTTTTGGGGGGGGGGGGGGCAAAGGGGGGAGGGGGAAAGTCATCAAGATCGTGATTATCCATAAGCTACTCTACAAACGTTTCATGAGTTTGGACATTTCTTTAGAGGATATTTTCGTCATATTATCTCATATACACATAATATATATATACACATATACACATAAGTGTGCTTAAGGTGAAACCACACAAAAATTGGTCTTAAATTATTCAGCAGATTTTTTCAAACATCTTTTTCCTTACCTACGATGAATTGCATCCATGTTTAGTCGATACTTGTGTCTTTTGTTGCAAAACTTTGGGCAAAGGCATGTTTATCAATGAGCAACGATGACCGTGGTAATTTGTATGGACAGATGGAAGTGGATTTTGTCATATTTTTGTGCGGTTTCACCCAATGACTTACAGAAAACAGCCAGATAAAAAAGAAAAAGAAAAAGGAAATGCCTTAACATTTCTATTCCTAGTACTCTGGATTCATCAGTTCGATCAATACAAACAGCATCCTTCTCATTGGCTTTAAGCTCAGTCACAAAACGCTTATAAATTCAGATAAGTGTCACTTTTATCATTTTTCGTGTTATATCTGCACCTTTATTAAAAGAAATGTTTCCTATTGCATTGAGGCTTCGCACTAATAACATTTTCATCAACACCCATTTTTTTTTTTTCGGAAAAGCGAGCAGCATGAAGGCTGAATTCAATTTTGCAGGCGAAAAAGCAGTCAGAAGTCAGATAAAAAACAAAATACGTAATATCATTTTCTGTTCCTAACACTTCCAAAAGGTCCCTTCCCTCCACTTCAGCAGCAGCTTTTCTTCGAGTTAAACAGTGGAAGGGTAATTATACAATCATTGGATTTGGGACGATTTGAGGAAGATGTTTAGTCAAAAATATGTTCTGATCACTACAGACAAAGCTGCAGCTATTAAGGAACTCCTGAAGGAAGTCTGATGCAACTGCAAGACAGGCTGTTAGCGACTGGTAGTGTATAGTTGTAGGGCAAACAGATTTGACTGCACACAGCCCATATCAGTGGCAAATGCGGGCCATTATAGATCAGACACTTGTAATGTTGTACTTCTAAATAGCTGTTCTAATTGATGACTAATAGGAATAAATAACATTCTTGAAATACATCAACACATTTTATAACAAATGTGAGACTTACCACTCTTCTTTTCGTCAGTATGAAATTAAGCCAGGATCCTGTTTGCTTTAAATTATTCAACTGCAATTTCACACTATCATAGTCCAGGGTTTGTGGTAAACGCATAGAACACTTTGAGTGTAAGCGAGTTTACATGTTTTACACTTTTATCATTGATCTATATTTTCAGAGATCACATATATACATACCTTAAGTATCTGTATTATCGCAAGCCAGAAAATGAAAATGATGAACTTGAAACGGAAGAAAGTTTTCTTGAAATCCAATGACTTTGATTCATTAGATTTTAAATTCATCTTAGCCAAAGGTTCATGACAGCAAAAAAGGTTCAAGCTAATATTGCAAATAGCCATCATTTATCTTCTGGCGTCCATCGACAGTCATGCATACATTTTCAAAAACCATTTCAGATTCTCTTTTAAGACCCCATGTATTGACAGATTTTCAACAAACTAGGCAAGTAGCATTCCAAGGATGACAGATTATCAAGTTGTTTAAATAGACACCATGTCCAAAAGGTCCCAGAACCCCCAAATTAAGGAATCTATCATCAAAAGAAAAAAAAAATCTCACACACACACACACACACACACACAAAGTAGAACCAGTTATAACAGAGCTAGGTAAAAAGTATGCAAAGATAAATATCTTGGAGACTGCATAGTTTTAAGTTTCGCAGTTTTATCTTCTTTTCGAAATATTACACATTATTATCTCTCTCTCTCTCTCTCTCTCTCTCTCTCTAGATATATATATATATATATAAATACTTGTAGTCCGCGTGTTGGTACCACTTCAGTACAGAAAAGATGACGAAGTAGGGTGGTAATGCATTTCAGTCCAACAGTGCTATTTAGTCAGACCAAATTTTCGACGAATACTGTACATTCGTCTTTCTTCAGAATTGCCATTGTCGACCTTCAGGAAGACAAATGTATTCGTCGAAAATTTGGTCTGAATAAATAGCACTGTTGGACTGAAATGCGTTACCAGCCTACTTCGTCATTTTATATATATATACATATATATATATATATATATATATATATATATATATATATATGCATATATATATATACACATATATATACATGTATATATTTCTTTTCTTTTTTTACGTGTGGGCACTGATGTCCCCCTCTCTATCTAGAGTTGCTGCTTTTATAAAACCAGAAGAGCATTGAGTAAATACATCAGTGAGTGTATTAGCATACTTTCAAGATTATTGTGGCAGATGCAGGGGTGACCTCCTTGGGGCTAGTGCCAAATAGGGACCAATTTTTACTCTTATGCTTATGGATATAAGCTACTCTTAATTTGAATAGATTTATGTATAAATATATGCAAATTTTTAGTGAAATATAGGTATTTATTTCTGAGTGGAACGTATTCTACATCAGTGATTCTCAGCAGTAAAATTAAGACCACAGACTCCATCACTGGGTACCTTTTACAGATAGAGATATAAGCCTGTAGAGGCATTGTGGCGGCCATTTTGCATTTAATTAAATGAAAATATATGCAGACAATTTATAAAGGGAAGCTTGAAATAACTGCTTATATCATAATTGTATTCCTTGACCTAAAAAAACAAAGCTTTAGACACCAGAATCTATTTTCTGCGGGTTTTATGTCCAGATATATAGAGACTTATTCTTGAGTGTACTACTGATATACGAAGATACGGGCTTGCACAGGCAATATGGCGGCCATTTTGTATGTAATTATATGCAAATATATGCAAAAACTATATAAACGGATGCTTGAAAGTTGCTAAAGATAACATATTTGTATTCCCTGACCTAAAATACATAGGTTTAGACACCGGAATTTACTTTCTGTGGGTTATATATCCCGAGATATAGGCATAAATAGGTTGTATGGCGGCCATTTTGAATTTATGCAAATTAGACACTGATCCACCACTCGAATTTTAGGGAACTTTTAATATGTTGTTTCAATAGTTCTTCCGGGTCAAAGGCAGGTGGAATCGTTTCTGTTGCAATTAGTTGTGGGTTAACCCACTTTTTGTCGTATTTTGACTGGACTATTAAAAAACCCGAGTGCTGTGAGCAGCGGAAATTGAAGAATGCATGGCAACAAAATATGCGATCCCATCTCTTATCAATGGATGTACAACTTCTAGATTCTTCAGCTCGCTTGCTCCCTCTCCAACACACGGCAAATATGTGATGATTTATTATGAAGATAGCTCCGGAGAGTTCTGATTCGACTGAAAGTGCAGGACATGGGCGCATGATTTATTTAATTGCTTGGGATGATAATTATAATGAGAGTTTTCTGCTTGGCTAAGATAAAATGAATACGGTTACATCTGGTGCATTGAGGAACAGGAAGGCAGCGCTTTAGGTGATCTGAATGAACAAAAGAAACACGTGATGTAGTAAAAAAGGGTTTACCATTTTTGATTGGTCACGCAGTCAATTGATACTCTAGTATACAGTCTGTCCCCAGGTGATTGGTCATGTGAATTAACATCTCAGTGTGAGAACAGAAGATCATCACGCGGTATCCATTCTCAGATTATTATGCTGCCGTTATAAAACCGTTCATGCGAATAACACAGCGCGCACCATCGATTTACTCGGATTTCTTACAAAGGAGAAAACGAGGGTGACCGAAAAGAAGAATCAGAAGAACAAGAAGGAATAGGAAAACTTTATTACACAGTTCATAGAAAAATGACACAAAGCTCGGACAACGTCAAGTTGGTCGCTTATTCGGGCGCTTAAAAAAAAAAGAGAACCAAACAACAACAACAACAACAACAACAACAACAACAACAACAACAACAACAAAAACCAAGAACTCTCAAAACATCATGTTATGAAACCAATCATTCAGCTGTTTGGCAAGATTAAATAATTTCGCCCTATAGGCCTATATAGACATGTAGAGAATTTCCTCTTCTTGCTACAGCAAGCACTGATCCGGAGAACCAGGGAGGTGTGAAAAATCAGTGGCGGATCCAGAGGGGGGCGCACCGGGCGCGCGTCCCCTCTTTATTGTTTGCTGAAACAAAAAGAAATAAAAAGAAAATAAATGGGGGAGGGGGCATAATATCACGTGCACCTCCAATAACTTTATAAATTCGCCTCCCCTTTATGGAACTCCTGGATCCGCCCCCGGAGATGCAGCTCCCTGTACACACACACACACACACACACACACACACACACACACACACACACACACACACACACACACACACACAGAGTTTCCATGAACCATGAAGATCAGCTGAAAGTGACCATGACACAAAAAGTCTCGTGATGCACACCAAAAATCCTATTATACACTGGATCTTTGTGCACACACTGAAATGCGCTTTGAATACAGTCGATCACACGTCAGGGTACACACTATGCACAACACACGAACATATGCACACACACACACACACACACACACACACACACACACACACAAAAGCATGTGCTCTTAAGTTTGTTTTTCCTCTTTTTTGGTACGAGAAAGGTCATGTTTCGGTAAAAAGGGCATTTTTCTTGTTTCTAATACTTTAAAAAAAGAAGATTTTCAGTCAAATTAAAATGAAAACATAATACATGTACAATGTACAGTCAAGCCCATGCCTAAGCGGTCACCTGTCTATAGCGGCCATCTGTCGTATAGGCTTACGGTCACTTTTTCGTCTCCCTTGCATTGGTGGCCGCCGCTAAACAGGTTTGCCAATAAATGAAAAAGAAACAATATTTATAGTAAAATGAAGTAACATGCAATGAGCAAGAATATGCAAGAACCAGGTAATAATTTCATTGAAAATATGTAATGATCATGAAATGCATGTTAAATAACTCATTATTCAATCAAAATGAGATATCAATAAAGAAGAATCATCAGCATATAGAATAGATTTAATCACACGCGAAATATTACACATATATCATGAATAAATATAAAAAATGACAATGGCTATATGGAACCCTGGGGAACTCCACGTAACGCATTACAATCATGTATCCGATAAAGTATCTTTGTATTTGAATGCAACTTTGTATAATGTAACTTTTGTCCTATAACTTCTGAACCTCTTTATAAATAGGCATAAACTTAAATTATGATATTCTTTTTACGCATCTTTCCCCCTCATTTCGTTCAGAGATTTTTACAGACTTTATTCATGTATACACACACATATATTAATATGATTATATCCTGTTATGATATAAAGATGCATAATCTATTTCTTGGATACTTCTTCCTTTTTTTTACAGTCCGTGGCTCTCACTTTTTGCCACACTTTTGTATACATCATCTTATTTTTCAATTGGCTTTCTGTTTGACTCCCCCCCCCCCCCTTCGAAAGCATTCATCTTGTTATATATTTTTTACCCGCGGCCATAGCCGTCACCATTGTAGGTCGTATGGAGTATTGTGCACCTGATCTTGTTTGATTTTGCCTCCGCATTCATCTCTATCCTTCACAGGTTGCCTGTCCATGATCTTATAGGAATCATTACTGGCCCTATACCTTTCCTTTTTGTTTGCTCACTCTGCTTTGACATCCCTTCCACACTTGATCAGGCCAAATCCACCACCCCTTGTCTTTTCATTGTTCTATGTCCCGAACCATTCCCATATACCACTTGCACGTGTTACGTTGTTATTGTACCATGTCATTCAGCTGCCCATCTTTCGTGTTTGTCATTTTGCCTCTGACGAAAATTCTGTTGTAAGATCGAAAGCTCAGGCCCGTTTGACTCAATCTGTTCAACAAAATGATCATCAGTATCTGAAATTTTATAGGGGAATGAAACCTAAATATACATTAGGCCCTATGCTATTTTGTATGGACTGAGGATACAACAAGATTAGTAAAACACATCCATGAAGTTCGAAGAAAATCGGACAATCTGTTAATCAAAGGTTATGAATCTTTGAAGTTTTGGTGCCACCATATCGCTGAATGAGAACACTGAATTATACGACAGTTCGTGACGTCACTCATGAACAACGATATAAAAAAAAATTTTGAGAGAATTCCACAAAATTCCATTCTAAAAAAAGGAGAAGAAAAGTACATTGTACATGTTATTCCCTCGTCTTGGTTTACTGAATGTTAAGGGTAATATAAACTTTTGGTACCAGAATAACATGGGGCAAAGCGTAACTTTAAGGTCCAATGTCCTTCCTGTCATTGTACCTCGCTTCTGAATTATTAGTTCATGGTTGCCATTAAGTTTTGTTACCAATGCCGCTGCTGCTGCTGTTTTGTTGTTGTTGTTGTTGTTGTTATTATTATTGTTGTCGTAGTCGTCTTTGTTGTTGTTGCTATAATTTATATGAATAGCGTTCTCACGAGATTTTATTTTGTTTGTTTGCTCTTGTTTAAAGGAAACCAAAACCCAAAGAGCAATATGGATTAAGTGAAAGCAGCAACATAGCACACCGATCAGTGAAAGTTTGAGAAAAATCGGACAATCGATGCAAAAGTTATTAATTTTTAAAGTTTTGATGTTGTAATGACTGGATAAGGAGACTAGAGTTCATGACGTCATGTGATGGGGACAAATATATTATAAAGAAGATATAAAGAGAATTCCACGAAAATTCATTTTCATTAAAATTACACATTCCACCAACTTTATACTGACATAAATTAAGGGTAGTATTCCCCCTTCTTTCTGAAAACAGTTAGTCAAGTGTTCTTTTATTACTCTAGAAAAATGAAAGCATGTTGAATTTTCTTCATATTTTCCTCATATTGTTGTCGACACAGTGATTGGGTTGTTGTTGTTGTTGTTTTGTGTTTAGTGGCGTTTTCCATTCTCTTTAGAATATTTACGCCAAACACTGCTCTATAAATTTCTTTTCCTTTTATCATTTGTTTTTTCACAAAAGAAGAAAATATTATCATATGAGGATCCTTGGTCAGCTGCCGGTGTGGTAGGAAATAATGTCTGTCCGGAGAAACACTCCGGGGGACCTTATTTCCGGGTTCGAATTTAGGAAATAGTATCCTAGGACGGAATATCCGTTTCGCAAGGACCTTATCGCCGCTGAGGGGGGATCGAATCGCCGGGTTTATATTAAGAAGCCTATATGGGGGGACCAAATCGGCGTTGAGGGGGGGGGGGGGGGATCGAATCGCCGGGTTTATACGAAGAAGCCTATTCGGGGGACCAAATTGCCGCTGAGAGGGTTGAATCGGCGGCTTTATACGCAAATTCGGGGGGACCACCGAGAAAGGACTGGATAGGTGGGTTTCGAAGAACAAACCTACTAGGCCTACTGTTAGGACAGAAAATCAGCAGGTCAGAAATATAATTTACCGCTGAGAGGTTGTTGTTTGATTTGTTTAGTGGCACTAAGTTTCGGATGTGTCTCTCTGAACTGAAGCAATGACAATGATAGGTTTATAGAGAGTCTAACCACTAGTTCTTGTCCCCCTTTTCACTGGCTGTCCATGCTCTCTCTCTCTCTCTCTCTCCCTCTCTTAGATCTTTGAAATGAAATTCAAACTTCTTATCATTCTTACAATACTTAATTGTCAATGAATATAGAGATGAGTGGCTTCCTTGGTACTTGTTGCAGTAATCCCATCCGCAGCTCCAAGGAAGCTATATACCGCCTGCAGGGCCTAGGACCTATATTCATGGTCTGACTGGGACTTGGGACAATTTTAAAATGATGAACAAAAAATGCGGTCCAAAATCTTACAATACCAGGGTAATTCATTCATTTGCAACAAACAATTGTTAAAGATAGTGGCTTCCATGAACAAATAATATTTCCATTTGGTGCCTGTTAAACTATATTTCGTAGTGAAATGTATTTCTCTGCCGCCTGTAGGGCCTACATATTCATGGTCTGACTGGGACTTGGGAAAAGTTTAAAATGAAAAAAAAAAAATCAGTCAAAAATCTTACAATACCAAGGTAATCAATTTATTTACAACAAATAAATATGTTAAAAATAGTTGCGAAATAGTAATATACTTTTTGGTCAGGCGAGTCATTACCACTCTTATCTATTCTTTGCAAATAATGGTCCGGCAAGACTTTTTTCCCCTCAAATTTGGCCAATGTTGAATGGATATAATTGCGACATAGTATATAGATTATCCGCAGAATTTTCGTATAAGCCTATTTCTTGTGTAACTTTAGTGAGTGGAGATACTATGCTTTGTGTACATGTTTCGTCAAAATTGTACGTTAGTTTGTTTGAACATTCAAGTAGAATGTTTGAAGTGCTGTCCGTGTACATCTCTCTCTCTCTTTATTATATATATATATATAAATATGTATATATATATATAATATATATATATATATATATATATATATATATATATATATATATATATATATATATATATAGGAGTACCTCAACACATGTTTTACTTGAATTAGACATAGTAGTACAAGGAGAATGATGCAGAGGTGCTCTTTGAGAGGAGATATTTTTTCTTACATTTATCTTATTTACTCAACCCCGGCAAGTGGAATGAAAATTCAGCAACGGATGAGCTCGAAAAAAAAAAAAAATGCGAGGAAAAAGGGGGAAATGTTTGCCTTCGTCTACCAATCATCCATAGAGGCTACATTACCTGTCTGCACCGACCCAATCACGATCTGAACTAAATTAAAACTGATTAAAGGTGTTCGATTTCCATAGTGTTTCACGTACAATAAGCAGTGTTAAAATTACTGAGTGGAGATATCGATTGGTTCAATGCATGGCATTACTTGTATTTACTCCTCAGTAACTCGATATTTTCTTCAGCTAATGAAAATAAAAAACAACGGCTAACATGACAGCATCATATTAAGATTAATTTTGTTGAGGGCCCTGTTTTCTGAAGAGTTAAAATTGATTATAGAGTTGATTTCAGCTGTAAGTCTATGGCAGTCCGTGCGGAAGGAAATCTAAAATAATTGATTTCATCTTTTAATAATAATAATAATAATAATAAAAGGACATTTATATTGCGCAGCTACTATAATAATATACTCTACTGCGCATTACAAGATGACATGCATACAAAAAAAAATTCAAACAGAAAATACATTACTTCAAGAGATGACTTTTTAACTCTTTTTAAATCTAACACCGATCAATCTTCAATAGAGGACCACACCCACAGGTGTAGAAAATGTATTGTGACGGTGTTAAAAAGTGTTCACCTGGCACTTCGTGGTGTTAATTTGACACTGTATAGCTGGTGATATTTTTGACACTGCGCTAGAGTTAATTCATTAATGACACCGCACATGGTGTTGATTTGATATTGGTGGTGTTAATTTCAATGGTATAACACCCGTCCAGCTTCAATAGGAGACCACACCAACTGGTGTTACTGTGGTGTAAATGTATATTTACATATTTTGTCAAAAATCAAGTACTTTATCGGAAAATTCTTCATCGTCTCGTTGAAGTTCAGAATTAACAAGAAATTCAGTAACTAAGAAACTATCAACAACAACAAAAAAAAAAAAAACCAATTTTATATTTTGAAATGACACCCGGAGGTGTTAATCTAACACCATGAATGAGCACCGGAAATTTAACACCAGCTCGGTGTTTCAACTTTAACACCGGACTTTTTGCAGGGTAGCTTCATGGATATAGTAATACACATTGTATTTGTGCGTTTTGTCTGTGACGTGTTTGCTCGGAATTATGGGGAAAAAAGTTTCACCCTACTCTAAATAGCGATATGCTTACATAAGCTCAGAGTGCCCCCCCCCCCCCCCCCCTCCAAAATGCAGTATCGGTTGAGGTGTGGCTTTCATGTTTCCATGTTTTATGATGTTTTCATTTTTTGTTTGAGATAAAAATGATAAACTATCGAGAACTATGAAAGAGCATATTCCAAAGTTAATGTGATGAAACTTGACTTTTAAATGACTGGGGTAAGAAAAACAGGGTGATCTGAACTTTATGCAAG
The DNA here is from genome assembly GCA_033980235.1 of Diadema setosum. Taxonomy (NCBI): domain Eukaryota; kingdom Metazoa; phylum Echinodermata; class Echinoidea; order Diadematoida; family Diadematidae; genus Diadema; species Diadema setosum. The sequence goes on along the minus strand of CM067066.1, from coordinate 34,771,655 downwards.
AAAGGACCCATCTTTAATTGCAATTGCAATCGCTTTATTCACTTGATATTTCAGCCATTTCAAACCCGATTTACCTCAAATAAATTTTAAACTCCTGTTAGAATTGTATGCTCTTTTATATTCATTAAAAAAAGTTTTTAAGTATGATATCTCGCAAAAAAAGCTAAAGGCTGTGACTTCACCTCAACCAATACCCTCGGCCATCATCCCTTTAAGAACTGAATTCTGCCGAATGCTATAGTACAGTATGTGAATTTATGGAACAACGCAAGAGTATCAAGGACACTGATTGTTACGTGTCACTCTTGCCCTTTCTCCAAAATGGCGTTTGAAGATTGAGGCTGCGTCATAGAGCTGTATACATATCGCATAAATACAGCTCTACTATGGGCTGCGTCTATCTTTTTGTATCTGAAAAGTGGTACGTATTCACTAGGGTGTAGCGACAACAAAACGAGAGTCATACGACGTCAAAGTCGAGATTATGTCATAAAAAATTACGTTCTCTTCTACAATCACACAAAACGTGGTCATCGTCGAGGTCATATCAAAGGTCGAAGACCAGAAGAGGATTCTACACAGCCTGCACTGCGTGTCTGAGCCGGTGAGTATATGTTTCTCTTTGAATGATACTGACAGGATTAACTATTAGACCGTGATTTGAATTTGTGCCTGCGCCTGTCACAATCAGAACATTAATGAGTCAGGTTCATTCATCGATTAAATACCAGGATAGAGCGTCGTGTGGAGCTTGATTATACACACACGTGTTAATGTTATTTTTTGTTTTTGTTTTGTTAGTTTCTTTTAAGAGTAATTTCAGTATGTTCGGGTCTAGTTCGGTAATAAGTTTCGTATAAGCTGCACTCTGTGATGAAGTGCGATAAAGCTTCCTAAAATAATACATGTAGTTATATATACGACGCACACGAGAGCAGCACAAAAACCCTACCAACAACAATAAGCCTTGTCAAAAGGCTACGACAAAACAGTATGCGCACATGATGTCGTTTCTTGGTGCATGCATATGATAAGTGATCGTGAACGTGTAGATGAAAATCATGGCGGAGGTGAATATTGGTCAACATTGTAGTGTGTCTACGTGCAACCAACTAGGTAATTACTCACCTATATAGAATTTTTATGTTTTACTCCTTTCTGTCCACACATTCGCAGCATGTGGTTCCTGTCAAGACTCCAGAAAATATGAACAGTACGTGAAACGATCGGACAGTGAGCTCCAGGCATGGCAGTCCCTGCCGCCGCACCCGGCTCATCGAGACTGGCGAGAGCTCTCCGCGGTACCGCTAGCCGAGTTGAGTGGAGCTCTGAAAGTTCCTGTGTGTTCTAAATATGACATGTTATATTAGAGCGCGGGTGTATCTTGTATGATTATAGTTTAGAACTAGTCAGATCTCCCATACGGTAAGATTCACTTGGGGCCCATCGTTAATCCAAGTGTACACAACTTTTCATAGGGTTTATTACCTTTTGTCACTGATGGAGGAGTAAGGGCTAGCAGTGATATACTCGAGGAGTTTTATCTGCACCATCCATAAAGATATGTTTCCACAAAATGATTTCTTAATGAAGATGAGTTTGTAGGTAGCATCTGGTCAGGCTAGTTTAATTTTTAGGTTAGTTATAGCTTGCATGTCATGAGCTGCCCTGTGTGTGCTTATTTGAGTGTGCTAGAGAGCTGACCGAATCGGAGCCCTACAAGTCGTACATAGGGCCCTAGGTTTTGATATTAGAAATACTAGGAAAATGGCTTGATTGAATTAAAAAAAAATCTTGTTTGTTGAATGTGTTGATCGTGATAATTACCGAAAGGCCTAGTCCGATATTTTTTGTTTTTTTTTAGGATTCCCTCCGTAAAGCCATGGACTTGGTTAATGAATGTTGTGTAATCTGTGTGCTGTAACAAAAATGGTGGCACGTGGTGCCAATTTGGCCAATCTTATAACATCATGGTTCTATATGCATATTATCTTGTTCTATCATGCTGAATATACACAAAATTTTGCACAAATGATAGTGTTTGTGCTCCCAATTCCACCAGGAAACTTCTTGATACATTGCACTGTTAAAGTCGTCAAGTTTATTCAGTCTTTTGTCAGTGTCAAATGTATGTCACATATATATATACAGTCAAACCTGTCTATAGCGGCCACCCAAGGGAAATGGAAAAAGTGGTCGTTATAGACAGGTGGCCGCTATAGGCAGGTAGTCCAACTTTGCATGCATTGCTTACACGTACAAGTACCATCGTCGTATCCTTACGTGTACATGTATGTGTGTACGTATGCACACACCGTGTGTTTCACGCATTTAACTATGCCGGTGTATATGAAATTGTTGCACAGTAGTATGTGTATTGTCGTGAAGAAAGCTCAACACTAGTGCATTATTATGACTGAATGAGGGATGAATGCAGCGGTGGCGATCACTGAAAGTTGCCCGCACGGCTACAAAGCAGAAAACACGCTGAATTATTGGCTCGGCTACGGCTCCATTAGGTTTTTGGCTGCTATAGACAGGTTAAAGTCTACCGCGGGAATCAAATTTGTGGCCGCTGGCCGCGTTAGACAGGTGGCTGCTATACACAGTCTTTAACAGGGCTTTTCTCTCGGGGGGATTTTTCAGTGGCCGCTATAGACAGGTGGCCGCTAAGGCAGGTTTGACTGTATATATATATATATATATATATATATATATATATATATATATATGCAGCAATTTGTGATTGCTGTTGTTGAAATGTGTCAATATTTGTGAATTTTTGGTTTTGTTGTCACAGACTTCCTCCCCTTTGTGTGCAGTGGCTGTTCCGGTGTATATTGGTAAGTGTGAATATGTGATATATACTATTGATATGATCCTTTTTTTTTTTTTTTTTTTTTGGTACAGTCTTGTATATTGCAGATCTACAGTTTACTCCATTTAGGGGTTTTTGGATGATTGCAACAAGTTGAAAATTGTTGCTGACATCCATAAAAACACTTACTATTTCAAGAGCTATGCCATTAAAAGGATAACAAAAAACTTGTTAAATTGAGTCAGATGGTCTGCAAACTTTTGAAAAGTGTCATTGAGAAAAAAAAAAAAAAAAAGATTCACCCACTGGGTTATGGCTCGTTAACTGTGATCAAACGTTCAAAAAAAAAAAAAAAAAAGAAGGCAGAAATATTGCATGAAAGAGCATCTGGAATCCTCTGGCTTCTAGGCCACATGGTTCTTTGTGCTTTGCACATTTCATGCATATAAATTTTCATGCACATTATATTTATAATAGTGGATCACCCAGGATTTTTATCCCTGATAAGTAGCACCGAAGAACAGGTAACGCCCAAAAGTATCGTGTCTAGAATTTTACAACACACAGAGCAAGGGGATGAGACAATGCATTTCATCACCATTTCATTTTTACTCATACATACTTTTCAAATTGCTCAAGAACAAAATGACCCTTTTCGTTGGAGTGGTTCAAATGATCATGTGTTGTAAATGTTTAAATTAAAGTTCCTGTATGTGTACATTCTACTTACTAGGTATATAGGGCAGTGTAAAACCTGTTGCAAAGTTGAGATATTGCATCAGAGTAATTTCTCCCCTTCATTGTAAATGTCAAGTTCGATTCTGCAAGAATATAAGCTCTACTCTCTCTTTATACTTTCAGCTTGGACCACAAGAGCCAAGATGCACACAATTGCAGCAAGGTATAACAGTATCTAGAAGGTTGTGTCAATGCATGTCTTCTCTGTAATTTTTATTTGCATCTTCATGTACATTCTTTGACTTTTTTTTTTTTTACACGTACAAGTTACAGATACTTTGCTATATGCTCTGCATTTGTATGTTATACCAACTGAAATCCCAAGCCGTGTACATGTTCACTTTGGTAGATAAAAGAAGATCAAGTTAATATAATGGTTTGCATTTCATTAAATGTAGATGAAGAAAAAAAAAAGAATCAGTTTCACATATTTCTGTGAAACAATAATGTCGGGCATCATCATATTTGTGTAAATGACGTCAGATATATCAGTGTCTATACTCAACATGAAGTCAGCGCATATTGATTTCCTTAGTTTGACATTTTGATTCTTTAGATGCTGAGCTGTAGAACGATATAATATATATCCCTTTTGGTTTCCCAAAACCTTCAACACAAATGGTTAGAAAGCTGGTCACCAGATAAACATAGATTTGTGAAATCCCCTTTGAACTTCAGATGCAATCAAACATCCAGCAGGTTGTGCATCAGCACAAAACTTAAAAAGTCAAAGCATGCATGTAACATGTTTCGTAAGGACTGAAAAGTTTAATTTTAAAATATTTGTAGACTTAATTTGAAAATATTTTAAGACTTTCTTATTCCGATGGTATGTAGTTTAATATTTCAAACTATTTTTGGGGTACAAATATTAGTTTTACTGTGGATATTTTTTTAAACCAAATAACTGTTTGCTGCAATATTTTCAACTTTATAGGGTAAAGTATTGATGAGTTACATATGATATCTGTATATTATCATACTATATACATGGTACATTTTTGGATGTTTTTATTTTCATGAATTTCGTGAGTCGAATGATCTTTGCAAAATCAACAACTCACAAAAAATGATGCCTCATGTAAAGCAAATGTACTGCCATTGTTAACTGAAGTTGGAAACTACAAATTTTTCTCTTTAACTAAGGATAATACTTTCTTCTGTCACTTGTTTCTTGATCATGAATTCAATCACACACAAATTTGTCCTGCAAGTTTCAATTTGCGAAATACGAAACTCGTGAAATGTAAAGCATGTATATGTATATATATGGGCCGTGACGCGAGAAAAGGGCCCTTAGAGCCGCTGCGCGCAAACGCCACAAAACGGCGCGGAAGTTTGACAAAGCAATACGCGCAAAAAGAGATCAACAAGCTAACGTGCGCACATGCATAGATGCATCAAAAAGTGACAGGATTTAGACAAAACATATTTTGTCAATGTCGTAATTGGGGCATTTAGGACTGAAATTTTAGAAAAAGGTCTGCATATCTAAATTCCTCAGAGTTCCTTCTACAATGTGGAGGTGAAAAATAATTTTCCGTATTTAATACCCTAAGGGCCCTTTTCTCGCGTCACGGCCCATATATATATGTATATATATATATATATATATATATATATATATATATATATATATACAGCATGAAATTTTAACAGGCTTCACTATTCTTTAATACAGTGGACTCCTGTTATAACAAAGTCCTTGGGACTGGCAATTTTCTTTCATTATATCAAAATTTTGTTATAACCAAACAATAAAGAACAAAGAGTGGGTAATTTTGCAGCCTGAATTTTACATTGTTGTAACCGTAATTTTGTTATAACCATGTTCGTTATAATGGGACTGCACTGTATGTGATGTCATGACTAGGGTTAGTCTTACCCTACAGTTGTGTTCATTCTGAATAAAAAAAGAAGAAGAAAGGAAAAATGGAAATATTATGATGAAATGGACATTATTAAATTATGTTGTAATTGCAGTCATATTCTGTGCTTTCAGTGTAACCCAAGCCGAGATGACAAGGCAGAGTATGTCAGCCCAGTATCCTACGACTGTACCCTATCTGGCTGCAAGAGAGCTGAGCTTGTTCCTGTCACGTGTGAACACTGCCATAAAAATTTCTGTCTCAGGTAAGTGAGTGAAACAAGGGGAAAGTTAAGAGGGTTTCTGCTTTTTCATTTCTAAAGAACTGAGGACCTAAATTCTTTTTTTCTTTTCTTTTTTTTAGCGTGTATGTGTATATATAGTGTATGTTTATGAGCAGTTTTGTACACATGCAAATTATATACTGACATTTTCACAGGAATGTTCCATGTTTGCAATAGTTTTGCTCAGAACAAACTTTTTGAAGTCAAGATTATCTACGAATGGTTAATTAAATCTTAATTTTTTTTTTTTTTAATCTAGCAGTTGAAAAATCCCCAAAAGAGAGACATGATATATATTTGTGGAGAAAAATATCTGCGAAGTGCCACATGTCAAAATGTTGTAGATTATGTTTAGTGTTTTCTTTGTGTGACCTGGTTAGATGAATGTTAACCACAGGACTAGGCAGTTTGCATGTTTGTTTGTTTACTCTTGCATAAGGCAGGGACTCTTATCTTTGTACTCAAATGTGCTTGCATGTGTGACTTGTTTTAGATATATACAAAATGGAAAATGACATTTGAGTATATATACAAATTAGATTGTTGTGTTTACAATAATATGTCAGTCACAGACACCAGGCAGATCACCAGTGTGAAATGCTGTCCAAGGAGGGGGAACCACCTCCCATGGCAAAAACAACTCAACTTATCCAGCAGATTACAGGTACTTACGTGTGTCTGATCCTTACAGAAAGATCATAACAGTGTTTCTACATAAAGAATAGCTGTAGAATAAAAGTGAAGTGTGATTGGGTCCTATATAAAGAGTTGGCATGTTTGTATGTTCAGTAAGTAGGTCACATGTTATATTCTTGAATTAAAGTTTAGACCAAGCAGTGGAAGTGGCAGATATGTTTGCCTGGAGGCAATTTGAGCATGTCATAGGGGCAAAGCTATGTTACATTTTCGCAGTGCAAATAAAAATATTTTCTTGATGGTGAAATCTGTCAGTGGAACAAAACAGTCATTTCTTTTTTTTTCTGTTAAAAGTCAGATAAATTATGGAATGTAAGGAGTAGGATGACTTTGTTTTTGTGAAACCTTTTGCTGTCAAAATCTCTGCTTGCAGTAGCTGTATTTGTCATTTGTAATCATTTTTTTTTTAACTGCAAATGAACAGTGTGGTTTCATGTGTGTAACTTTTTTTGAAATTTCACTATTTGTACCTCCTGTCCACCCTCGTTTCGCTCTCATGAAGCTTCCAAAAAATCTGATGAAACCAAAGTCAAGACGAAGGGCAGAGGAGCGAAGTCTGCTAAAATGGCTGCCAAGGTGGCTCTTATGAAGATGAAGATGCATGCTCTTGGTGACCAATCTATACCACAGGTGAGTTCTGAGCTGTGTTTCCACATGTCCATTCAGCATGGTTTGATGTTTCCTTTGTGATGCAAAAATGTAAGGAAACTTGGAGATTTGGTTGTATTTTGTCAATCTGGAGTGAAGGGAAGTTGTAAATAAGCTTGTATGCATTTGATATATACGATGATACAGGTAACAAAGCATCAGCATTCAGAATCCTTTATCTACCATTCTTTTATGTAATTTATCAGTGACATTTCTTGTGGTTATCACAAATGTTACGATGAACAATATCTGACAGTTTCATTGAATTTCAAAGGCAATTATGAAAGAAAAGTAGATAATTTATCTAAAAGATATCCTGATCATGGGTTTGTTTGTACTCCAGCTGCTGATAAATACCTGGATGTCTGACCACAGGAATAACTCTTGTTGGAACATCAAACAAATGGAAACCCTCTCTCTGATTCAACAGATTTGAATGTATACACAAAAGGATGACTGTGTTCATCTTGCATTGCTAATTCATATAGAAAGTACACATTTTGTGAAAACCAATTAAGGAAAGCTTTAAAAGAAGCAAGTAAGTTTAGCTTGTTTCACGTTCCCATATTAAAAAGCTGAAAGTCTGCAGCCAGTGAAAATGTCTGAATTTTGTTTAATCCACAGAAGGAGAGAGTGTTCTTCCAAGTACACCTTCCCAAGTCCTGCACAGACAGACACAAGCCAATGTTCTTCTCAAGCATGTGGAGTGTCGGCAAAGCAGTGGATAGGACTGCTGCCCTCTTGAGTCTGAAAAATGAAAACAACATTGCCAGTGCCAAGGTAGGTTTAATGGGTGTTTTTTTTTTTCTGTTGTCTTGTTTTGTTTTGTTTTTGTTTTGTTTTACGTTTACCACAAGTGTTACCAATATTATTTATAGAAATATATTTGACACTGATTGGAAATCTTGTTAAGTTTCATGCTACTGCTTTGGCATTATATAGTTTTCATTCAGGAAAGTGGTTTGTGTTTGTATAACCTGCCACTAATTTACTGTAATTGTTAATCAGCATTGCTATAACTGCTGTCATTATATCTAGATCAGATTACCTCACAGTTTTGCACTAGGGAATGAAACTGGTCTTTGTTTTGCCATACTTGTGCAAAGTTCCATAGCTTCCTTCCAGTCATCTCAACTTGAAAAAATGAATTGAAAAAAAAAAGAAAAAAAAGATTGAGGGCAATATCACAATGCTTCATGTTATTTTTCTATGTAAGGTAGTTTGTTCAGTTAGCCTGCTTTTGTTTGAAAATTCAACAGTACCTTTACAAGAGAGTTTCTATATTTGGTTGCCCATCAGTCTATAGGAACATAGACACTAGACAAACCTTTTTTGATTCTTCATATGTGCTGTTATTTTGATATACTCTTTGCTGCATTATTTATCATGATTGCAGTTCTTTAGGAAGTTTGAAAAGTGCAAACTTGTACATGGTAGGCAAATGATCAAATTAGGAAAAAAAAAATTGTCATGAATAAGTAAATCTTTATTTCAGAAACTGAGAATGTTCCACCCCGAGAGTGGGGACGTGCTGGCAATGGATGCCAAACTGGAGTCCCTCCTTGCTGCTGAGTCTGACCTCCCCCTGTACAGCGGGGGTGGAATCATCCTGGAGTATGTGGACAATCACTGTACATGCTTGGCTGATGTCACAGAGTACCAGTCGTGATGCTCCTTCGGCCGAGAATAGACCAAAATGGCAAGTAAGTTATTTTGAGCAGTGATCAGAAACTATCTATCCTGTGGCATGAATTTAAAGTGAATGGTCATTAGCAAGCTGACTTTGAAAAGACACAGGAAATGTTAAAAGACAGACTGGTAGCGACTAATTTGCCTATATGTCATCTTGGCTTAGTGCAGTTTGTGCAGACTTATGGAATTGAAAATTTCAGAACATTTCATATCAGATCCTATTCTAATAAAACTTCTGCTAATCTGTTGAATTTACGGTCAAATCAAAAGCAGAATGGAATTTTTTGAAATATGCATCCCATGTGACAGCTGTCCTAATTTTCCTCAAAGTTTTACGCAAATAATAACTGCCTAAGATGATAGCATACATTGTGTGAAATTCGACAAACAATTTATAAATTAATTGCCTGAAGAATCTTAACGAGGGAAAGTCAGGGTGGATTTTTTTCCTGTCCTGTTTTGCATGTTTCAGGAATGCACTAATGATGTTGAATGCTTTAATATTGATTTGGAAGCCTTTAAGATATTTGATTTTGTGTGTGTGTGTGTGTCCTTCACCCCCGTAAAGTTAATGGGAAGATTGTGGTTTGTAGTAGAGAAGCATGTGCCTGGTTTCAACTCGCAAACCACCAGTCTTGAGAAGTGAACATTCCTAGAGCTCTTATCCTTCTTTAAAAGGAAACCAAAACCCAAAGAGCAATGTGGATTGAGAGTTGTAATCACTGGATAAGGAAACTAGTAGAGTCCATGACATCGTATGTGGACAACATTATAAAGAAATTATAAAGAGAATTCCACAAAAATTCATTTTTCTTAAAAACTACACATTCCATTAACTTGATGCGGACATATGCTCGGATAGTACATGTATTATTCCCCCTACTTTCTGAAAGGAGTTTGTCGAGTGCTCATTCATTATTCTAGAAAAGAGAAAGCATGTTGAATTTTCTTTATATTTTCTTTACATTGTTGTCCACACATGATGTCACAAACTCACGTAATCTCCTTATCCAGTGGTTCCAACACCAAAACTTAAAAAAATTCATAGCTATTGCATGGATTGTCCAATTTTCCTCAAACTTTAAATGTTCAAACCCTCCCGGCAGAGCCATACACTGAGTGGTATGTACTTGAAAAATCTTGGCATTTGTTATTTGTGATATTTGTCAGTCACGACATAGAGAAAAATTTGTTTAAAAAATAGGAAAACACAAGCATTGCAGAACAATTAACAAAATCTCTGATATAGATGGTACAGTGTTGTAGTCATTGAACTCGCTTTGTGCTGTAGATGTAGCCCGGATGTAGGTATTGCATCTGGTAACTCAGGGGTTTGTGGGTGCAGTATGGTCAAACTAGTGTATCTCAGTGACTTCTCAGTGTTCCCTTTATTTTCCTCATACAAGAAATTTCCCCATCCACATTTGTTTGTCTCTTCACTCTTACTACTCACTGGGGGAAAGCAATGTACAACGTGAATAGTAAAAACAAAGTATTATTTCTGTTTAATACATTTTATTTTTTTTTTCGGGGTTACTTTCTAGGCACAATATTGTAATATGGGCTTGCTGATTTTATGTACTTGAAAGGGTAAAGTGCTTTTAAAAAAGTTTGTGAAGATATATTATTTCTGTAGAGATTTAAATGTAAGCAGGACAGACAATAGTAGGTGTGAAATACATGCCAGTCTGGGAAAATCTGTGTTTATTTGAAGGTAGATGTAATGAGGGAGGTTCATGACAAGTTGGTATTGGTGCTGCAATCTTTCTGTGATGAGAAATGCACCCAAATCCTATGACAGCATGCATCTCTGTCAGACAATGGACAAAATGAAACTCTCTGGAGACTAAGATGGTGCGATCAGTTTGACAGACCAACAACCATATGTGCCAACACTTTCCCCTCTGACATCCTTAAAAAAAATAATCCCTCCTTGTAAAAGAAGGTTACATGAGGGCATGGAAAGAGCTATTTCTAGGGAAACCTAATTTGATGTGTGTATGTATCCATGTACTTGACCGCAGAGCAAATCCTTGTGGGGGTGAGACACGCTCTCTCTCTCTCAGCTCATAGTCTCAGACTGTAGACGTGTGTGTAATTGAGAATTGCGGAAAGCCCCCTGTATCATGTTCCGTCTTCCGCAATTGCGACGTTGCACAACACAGGCGCAGCGGGCGGGGGGACGAAAGATTTGGGTCTATTTTTGGCACTGGATCAAATCCAGGGAAGTTGCCACTTTCTCGTTGGTTGTAGGGGTTGCTGCAGCATCTCTTCAGCATTGGTTCATCCCATGGATCATGTTACATCCGTTTATCTGCTCACTGTATGATTTGGAATTGAACCTTTGAATTTTGTGTGGTAGTGAAGAGCAGGTCTGGAATTGATATGCTCTCAAATGTGAATTGTACAAGGGATGATTAGAATGAAGATCAAATATAATGTAAATGAAAGCAATGATAGTGTTTGAAATGATGATGATGATGATGTTGATAACAATGATAGTAATAATGGTATTGATATTAACAATGATAATAATGATGTTAATGACAACAATAATGATATTGATAATGGCTATTATATTATGTAATTATATCAAACAAATCTATGATTATCTTAATATCATGTCTAGGGAAGCAGCATCTGCCTGTTTTTGTGAGCTTGAAATGGACACATTTATGACTTCTTCTTTTTTTTTGTGCCAAGGGCTTAATAGTGAGAACCATCTCTTATGACCCCAACAACAGTAGTAAAGAAAGAATCTTGCACACTGTGAGTGTACATGATATTTTTGTCACCTTTCGGATACTTTCTGCATATGTGATTCTATACTTGGAAAGAGATTACAGTTTTTTTTTTTTCTTCTTCAGGTAATTATATCTCACATGAGTCATTGAGTGATCTTGTTCCCCTGCACAAAACTTCTTTTGATCCAGGGTTGTGTCACTCATTCCACGATAAGGCAGAACTTTATTCAGGCTTGTTTAAGATATAATGTTAGCTCATTTTTTCTTTTCATGCATTTTTTATTCAACTTTGCAGTAAACATGTGTTCGAGTGTTTCTGACAATGTCACACTTGAGATTTTGTACTTTGAGAATTATCAGACCAAATTTCTAAGGCGATTTTTGTAGTATCTTCTCAAATCTTCAAAGCATTGTTATGTGACTCATAGTAGAGATATTTAGTGCCATCGACTAATATTAGATTATGAAAAGCAATATTTTCATTATCATTAATTTGTAATTGCTAGTTAATAAGAGGTCTTGCTCCACCTGATGAATTATTTTTATCACCCAACCACAAGTCTTTGATTATGATTAGATTTAAGTACTTTCTGTTTGTTAACTGTGCCATTATTTTATTGTTGTTGATATATCTACACAGGAAAGTCGGTGCATCTCATAGAGAGGCATGATAAAGTGTCTGTCTTTTTTTTTTTCTTTTTCACACAACTGATAAATCATGGACTTTTTTTTTTTTTTTTAGCCATGTGCATTAGCAATGTTGCCATAGCAATACTTTGAAGGCATGAACGAGGCGGGCTGGCTGTTGGCACAAGGTTCTGCTATATTTAGTTACCATCATGCTGGTTTATTGTAAGATGATTTTTTTTTTTCCTCTTCTTTTTTTCTCATCTCAAGAGGAAGTAGGTAATGGAATATGAAGATGCATAGATGACACGGTCAATGTTAGGAATGAAATTTGAGAAGAGTCCAGCAAACAGGGAAATCCAGGCTGTAGGGAAAGTGAAAATAGCATCTCCTCTCTCTTTGCCCCCCTCCCCCCCATCTCTATTTTATAGCATTCTTTTAATGAACTGATTTTTATGTGGTGTATGTACGTACAATGTGTAAATGTACAGCATTGTACATCAAGTACACTGCATTTCACAGCCAGCTTTCTAATTCTTTGTCAGAATTCTGGTCCTTAAAAACTAAAACAAATTTGCAAGTCTTTCTTTCTCTTTTTTCAAAGTATATTCTGCTGACTAGAGTGAGATGGATAATGGCAATCATAAGTGCATAAACTTCAGGCTCAATGTCAATGATAAATTACCAAAATAATTTTCCCAAGCTTCACTTTCATTTCAGTTTTGTCAAGGCAAAAACATGCTAAGAGATCCCATAAAACCGAAGTTTCATGAAGTTTCATGAAGAATTACTATAGTGCTATTTTTTTTGTTGTTGACACAATTTAGATTTGTTAATTTACTAAGTCATTCAATATATATGATAAAGCATGTGCTATTTGAATGTGTCTTTGCTTTTATAGATTTTCTTCATGAAATATAAACTTGGGTGTGTAGATCATGCTTCCCAAAGAGCATTGTAGTTAGAATGAGCCACGTGGACAGAAATAGAGCCAAAATGTGGATGTCACCATAGTGATGGGCTTGTTGCCAATCACAGCAAACTTTAACCAATGTTTGTTTGTTTGTTTGTTTGTTTTGCTCTCTTTTCCACTCATTGCAGGTTTGTAGTGCAATCTCCCTGGGACCCCATTTGATCTGATCACGATTCTCTACCATCCTTCAGTTTCCATGGCAACGACAGTCTCCTCTCTCTCTTAGTTGTCAATGTCGCTAGCTAGGGCTCCTGAGTGCTGCTCCATCATGTCATGTGCAGCCTTTTTCTGATCACCTGACAAACTGCTATGCAGTTCTTCGACATTAAACCCGTTGAGGATGGACTGATTTTGTTATAACACACATTTGCCATCTAGACCCCTGCCCGAGTATACGTCCTCATCGGGGTAAGAAGACAACAGAGGACACAGAGCAAATTCAACAGAGAGAGGAGCCGTGAGGAGCAGATGAGATGAGTCTGGTCTGTGATCATTGACAGTGGCCAGTTATGCCATTTCTTGGTGGTAAGTTTGTGCTTGGATGACACATTTTGTCACCAGTTGCATGGTCGTATCTTTCACCCCTCGTGGGTGGGTTTAATTTTTGCTTGTTTCAGTTACTATTTTGCAAGATATCAAGAAACCACTTATGAAACAGTACAGAGCAAACCATTGTAAGAGGAATTCAAAGTGTATTTGATCAAAATTGGTTTTGGAATGACCAAGACATCTAAAAACGGAGTAAAACAAGGCGATTGTAGTAAAAGGTGGGTCCCATCTTTTATTATGATTGCTCTGTTTTGGATATCTCAACCATTTCGAAACAAATTTTCATCCAAATGAATATTGAATTCCTCTTGGAATTACATGCTTTTTCATATTTCATAAGAGGTTTCTCATTATCTCCCCCAGAAATGTTAAGAACCTGAAGTTTGGTCTCATCCAAAACTATATGATCCCTTTAACCCTAAAAGGGCCGGGGGGGGGGGGGGGGGGGCAGAATCTCCGCCCCCCCTCGACGTTTCGCGCTATAATTCTGTTACGCGAGAAGGCCTCGTCGCGAGGCTTCTTGACTTTGTTTGTTCAAGTCTCGCGCAACTTTTGAGACCAAATTTGCGATGTCCGCTCGTACTTTTGTGAAGCCACGCCCATTTTTGTAACGGAATGTCGCCCCAAAACTGGCACAATTTTGTGATTTTGTGTACATTTCCTATGGAAAACAGTGCTCTGTCGTGAAAGTCATAAAAACCTGATTATTTTTACAATTAATCACTTTCATTGATTAGTTTTGTGCTAATTATGGTAGAAAAGTGGTCAGTGACAATTTCCAATGAAAAAACAAAGAAAAAACAAAAGTTGAAAAACAAAGAAATACATAAGAAATTCTGAAAACAATAAAATACATAAGAATTGAAATGAATTTTGGAAGTTTTTGTGATGTACAATCGTTGAATATGCTGCAACAGATTTACAGACCAAAAATTAGACTCTCAATGCTTTTAATTAGGCTAAAATATGATGTTGAGCTTAATTTGCATAATTAATTAATTAAAATTAGAAATTGATTGTTTCAAAAAATCTTATGACACATTCTTGTAGATTATGACGCAGGTCTCACGCATGCAAAATTTCATCGCGATCGCGCCGCTGATGGCCGAGATCTCTTGGGGGGGGGGGGGGGGCGGAATCCATCCCCCCCCCGGCCTGAGCATAGCCAAAAAAGCCCGGCCCCTTTAGGGTTAAAAGAAAAGAAAAAAAGTGCAATGCCCTTTATGGATAATAGGGATTCAAATGACTACTGTAAAGCTAGGAATGTTTGCGTGCATTTTAATTTCGCGAATTTCGTGAGAGCCAATATTCACGAAGTTAAATTGCACGCATAAGTTCTTGTCTGCACTATATGCATTGAATGTTAGAGGCAACTCGTGAAAATTTTGTGCCGCGGAAAAGGCTGTCAGCTCCAATTTGTGAAAATTTCATGCTGTGAAAATATTGTATTTTACAGTATACAAATTGAGAGGATTCACTGAAGTCAGCATGTTTTCCCTTTATACTCACTCCAATCAAAAGATTTGTCTTCAAAGATGTTCTTAAAGTGCGTCCTCAACATCTCTGGTGAGTGATGTTTTTGATAATCCCTCACCAAGTTTGCTATCTCTGTCCAGTGAACATATTTGTAATATACCTTAAAGGCATCATTTACCATTTGCAGATGAAACAAAACCCAGCATTAGTGCTTTAAAATGATTCTAAAATGTGAGTTAGGAAGGTAAAAACAGCTGCTGTAAAAAAAATTGAATCCGTAAAATCAGTGTTAAGTATTGTTAAATACACAAAATGTGAACAATAGTTATAATTAAAATGTTTCCAGACTAAACCGTCTACAGTTATGGTTTATTTAGAAAAAAACTGATATCCCCTTTATTTCAGGCTTTATTGGGAAAATTTTATATGGTAGGATGTTTTGTGATACAACAGACTTACACATATGCATCAAACGTGATATCTTAAAATTTTTCAAAATCACTGCTCCCAACGGTAAACAGGACTTTTAACCGTAATACCTCTTTTGCCAAGACTTTATGAATACCAAGTGCTATATATGCGTGGTGATTGCATGAATTTGTGCTCACAGAGACGAGTGTGTGTGTGAAGAAGGATCATCTTGATAATACAGTAGCAGACGTGCAAAAGAATAGCATTCTGTAAGATGTTAGGCAGTACATGACATGATGTCTTTGCACGTCAGAGGCTTAGAATGGCCAGTCACTTTTCTAGTTTACGCAGAGCTCCTGAGCACTGTATGGCACTTACACCCAGCCGTAATTACTAGCATTGAACTATCGCTACTTGTAATACACAACCAATGACTTCATTTGTAAATGAAATGTTAAGAGTACTAACACATATGCATACACTTTTTTTTTCCTTTGATAAACCTGCCAGAACTCAGTGCATTTGATATACTTGGGGTTCGGTGAATACACTGGCAAATGTGATTTATCAAAACAGTCCTTTTATTGCATCTTTGAACTCATTACCTACTTTGAATAGCAAGACAGACCCCTTAGCATCACATTCTTTGATGTTCTATCCTACTGGTCAACATACACCTGCTCTGCATGTGCTTTCAATGTTGAGATCACAATGAATGAAATCACAGATCACTCAGTTGCTTAGCTTGCAATTTCCAAGTCTACAAGTACTTTAGTCTACGATATCCCCGTGTTTGAACCAAAGTATGATTTTTATCACTATGTTATCTATCTGCTGTGGTTTGCAGCTGCACTTTCGATCACATACCAAGTTAAAGTGTGATATGTGTGCTACAGGGCTGGCACACATGACTAAAAGTTGCTGTGTGCAATATTGTAGAGCCTACCAGTGTTGCCTGTGGCCCCAAGATTTGTAGGCCTGGCTTTCTTTTGTTTAAGTAATTTGTGATTCAAGAAGACTTGGATGGGCTTTATTTGCCAGTAACATGATTATCACTGTGTCTGCACTTTCTGAATGGTTTGTGATTGATAAATGACATTTAATGTCGTAATATTTATCTTCCAGATACAAACAAGTTGATAACTGAATGATGTTGAGTATATCTAAACAACTTTTGTGACACACATACATACTAATGAGCTCTGAAACATCGCAAGTTGAAATTAAGTGAATAAAAGTGATGTAAACTTCAATATATGTAAAAAAAAAAGTTGCAATCTGTGTTTTTTTTTTTGTACTGGGTCCTTGTAGTTAATGCATGGCTTTTTTCTCTCCCCCCCCCAAAAAAAAAAGAAAGAAAATCATTGATTTCTTGCTCATTTGTTAGACACCTCCCACACATGCTTTTACAATTACAGTGAAATATTTGGAATGTTTGTTTGCTTTCTTTAGCTTATGTTAATGAACTATTAAAGATATAAGTTTTAAGACTTATATAGAGATGAATACACTTCAAGAGCTCATAGATGAAAAGAATGAAATAAATGACTTCATGTGCACTTCACTTGAGGGAGTTGCTTAAAGAAATGTAGAGGGATGCTGTTATGCTGTTGAGGACATTTTGACCTGCATAACAAGTGGACTGAAGCAGCAGCAATGATGCATGAAATCATGTAGCATATAAATAATGTTGACTATAAAGTCTGGCCAGTAGAGTTCCAAGACAGACTGTTGTGTAAGTCTCTCCATAAGAATTCAAAGCGTGGGTGTAGGGTCATTAGTAATTAATGCGCGCATGAAATATTGTCCTTCGGCTGGATAGTGAGAACTAAATTGTGTCTTGTCAGCGTCATCAGAGAGCCGTGTCAAAGTGTGATGAGTTGACACCAACGCTCATCAATCATCGCCTGGTGATCAAAGTGCCCGTTTTTAGCCTCACATCCAGGCTGATGGCTGATTTCCTTTGCTCCAATCTCTTGATCTTCCTCATACTCCATGTATTGTTGGGTCAAGGGACATTTTCCTCTCAACAGTTTTGCCTTCATCATGCGAATAAGTTGTTCTTTACAAAAATTGAGGCTCTGTTATTAAAGAGGCTGTATTAATAGTCATTCTTTTTTTTTTCCCTTTTTTTTAATGGGGGTGGGGGTGGGTGTTGACAAAGTATGTAACTTTCAACATTCCCCAACCATGCAACTTTCAGCCATGCCTTCACACACTTACATGTATGTACAGTGTAAATGTAGAGCTGAAAACAACAGGGAAGGTTGGCAGTGCCGGCTGTATGCTTAGTTTGAACCAAATTATCTTCAGAATTGACAGTGCATGCATTTTCTCTTTCTATATTCATTTCTGTCCTTAATTGCTGTTTAATTGCTTGCTCAGCTGAAATATTCGAGGATGTGGATGTCATGTTTTTTTTTTCCCTGTCTGTCTTTTTGTCATATGTCTGTTTGGAAGTTCTTTTTTTTTTGTGTGTGTGTGTGCACTTTTGTGCAACAGTAGTCTGTAGTAGACTGTTGTTACTCTTGTTGTTTGGCCCCAACAAATGGGCAAAAGAATTTGATTGTGAAATGTGTATTGAAAAAAAAAATGTTTCCATGCTGCTATAATTTTACTGCAAGACTCCTAACCATACAAGGGCAGTCACAATAAATGCTGCTGTCCTTTGAAAACCAGGACACAGCAATAGACAAATATGATTATTTTTAAGGACTTTATCAGAATGTCAGAATTTGATTTAATCCCAAACTGCCACAGGCATCTCAACTCCAGAAAACGTCACTACTTCTCATGTTGAGGACTGCACCGTGGGTTCAAAGGACGGATGCAGTTTTTGACTAATTTAGTAAAGTAGGTGATTTATCAATAAGTAATGAAAAGTATGCCACTGGGAATGAACTTGCAAAATTAATTTGATGATCCTCCTGAGACTGCACCTTTCATAACTGATTCTGTCTTCCCTATTGAATACACAATAGTATAAAACAGTAAGGGGAAAGTTAAATGACGACTGTACAATTATGAGAGCATTAGAGATGAACTAGATATGTTCTGGGAGATTTCAATGCTGCATCGTGTCTTTGCCTGTCTTCGAATAAAATCCCCCAGAAATTAGGAGAGGCAATCCATGAAGCTGAACACATTGATTTCAATTAATATCAGTTTGGTTAATTAAGTCAGCTTGTGTGTGTGTGTGTGTGTGTGTTTGACTCTGTTGACCCCTTTCAACATATTAGAGCACAAGGGCATGACTAAATGAATTTATGCATAACAGAAAAATACTGTCATGTACAATTAGCACATATTATCTCTTCTGAGTTATATGTAGATTACCTACAAAATTAATGCCCTTTAGCTGAAATACTGGCAAATTAATCACAGATGGCACAGTTTTGATTAGACTGGAGTAGATGTAGGCAGATTGTAGTCAAACTCAGTGGAAAGTCTTGAAAAACTGTTTGATTTGTACATTTCTGCATTTCTGCAGATATACCAACTCAAAGTGACTGATCAACATGAAGGCATGCAGTCTTCATTTATTCATTCATTGGTTTATTGATGGATTGATTGACTGTTTGATTGATTGGTTGATTGATTGATTGATCAATTGATTGCTTGCTTGACTGACTGATTGGTTTATTGATTGATATGATATGATATGATTGATTGATTGATTGATTGAATGATTGATTGATTGATTGATTGATTGATTGATTGATTGATTGATTGATTGATTGATTGATTGATTGATTGATTGATTGATTGATTGATTGATTGATTGATTGATTGATTGATT
This sequence comes from Diadema setosum, assembly GCA_033980235.1. Classification (NCBI taxonomy): domain Eukaryota; kingdom Metazoa; phylum Echinodermata; class Echinoidea; order Diadematoida; family Diadematidae; genus Diadema; species Diadema setosum. Next base: position 34,752,333 of record CM067066.1, on the reverse strand, counting down.
GATTGATTGATTGATTGACTGACTGACTGACTGACTAACTGATTAATTGATTGATTGATTGATTGATTGATTGATTGATTCTGGTTAGAGACTATGTGATGTAAAGGATGAAGAGGAAGGTAAGCGTTTTGTATTGCACTGAGTCTGTCAGAAAACCGTAGCTGATATTTGTTACTTATCCCTTCCTGTGCGAAACCTCTATTCATACATGTAGCTCCCCAACACTAAGGACCGACAGCTTTAAGTCTCCTCAGAAAGACCTAGCAACAAGGATAAAGAGCCATGCCAAGGGGTGTACTACTGCCAGGATGGGACTCCAATATCATTATAAAATGTATGTTCATGGAAGCCTTTGGTCTTATCGTGGTTGTAACTGCTTTGCCACAACAACTCTCCTTGTTGGTTCTTGTTGGTTATTTGGATTTTTCACGACTCTGCCACCAAGTGTTGCCGGAGGCATTACGTTTTCAAATTGTATCTCTGTTTATAATTGATTCTATTGATGGAGTAACTTCAATACCATTTAAGGTATCCATATGAAACTGAACACATGTATGTATGAATGGACAAAACTGAGCCAATGAACTTGTGGGCATACATGCTCAAGGTCAAAGGTTATAGGTGAAGGTTAAATTTTTAGAATTTCACTATTTCCCTCATATATCTTCAGTGCCTCAAGGTATTTTCATGAAATTTGGACAGTTTTCCCATCATGTACCAAGAGTGCCTAATTTGAACCACATTTGTAACGACGCTTCACTAGAATCATGACTCAATTTATGCATTTTGCCATGTGGATGCAAACTTGAATTGCGGCGGGTGATTTGAATCATAATTCCAAACGTGATTCAAATGACGACTGGAAGATATTTTCTTATCACGCTTTGCCAAAATTAAGGACTGAAACAGTTGTGTGTATGGATTGACATCCAAATCATGTTTTTGGGGCAGAGTTTACAGTGGCCTTTGCCACTTTGCAGAAAAACTGCACTCCTTTAATGCTCACTCTGCAGTGAAAGGGCTTTGCTACTTAGCGCTCAAGAGTGATTGATGGGAACTCGGAAAGAAGCCACAGCTTCTCTCCTGGCTCTGAAATTCAAATCGCAGAATCCGCAAGGCCTTCTTTGGTCGTGTGTAAGGAAATGATTTGAATTGTGATTGTAACTGTTATTGTGATTCAGAATTGCTGTTATGTTTCTTGACCAGTGTGAATATGATGTTTCATGTATACATGTATCACCAGATATAGATTCTCTAGGAAAAGTTTCGGGTCATTGGATTAAAGGATCTCAAAACCCCAATATAAATGTGGATTGAATGAAAGCAACATTATTTGTATTACACCTGAGTGAAGATTTGAGGAAAGTTGGACAATTGATTAACCCATTGAGGACGGACTGATTTTGCTACAACATGCATTTTCCATAGACACCTGCCCGAATATACTTGGGGACTCGTCCTCAATGGGTTAAATGGCTATGAATTTTCTGTGCCATTATTGCTGGATAAGGAGACTCAGTTCATGACATCATTATAGACTTCAATATATAGAAAATGCAACATATTTTCACTTTTCTAGCATAATGAAAGAGCACTTGACTTTACCTCTTTAGAAAGCGGGGGGGGGGGGGGGATATAATATTCTTAAGATATGTCAGTAACAAATCAATGAAATGTGTATTTTTCAGGAAAAATGAAATTTTGTGGAATTCTCTTTATGATTTTTTTAAATTGTCCAAAATGACATCATGAACTGTATTAGTCTAAGGATGAAGACACTGAAACTGAAAAAAAAAATCTTAATTTTATAATTAATTGTCTGATTTCCTCATATCTTCACTGACTTGTTCTACTGATATTGCTGCTTTCACTCAGTCCATATTTATATTTGGGCTTTGCTAAAATTGTACTTTTTGTCCTCCATTTCTCAAAAAAATGGTTTAAGGTATCTTCATGAAACTCAGTACATGCGTATACATGGACTGCTTAACAGCAATTCTCTTGGGAAATTTTTGGCCATGGGGTCAAAGTTCAAGGGTCAAAGGTCAAGTTAAAATGATATTTGTTGCTGAAATTACACTATTTCTCAACACCTAGGAAATGACTCAATGTATATACACTTAATTATACTGGGTCTAAATATGCATTACCACTTAGTGATTCAGCTGGGAAAGAGTTTGCTATTGGGTCAAAGGTCAAGTAAAAATGCTAACTTTTACTGATTTCCCCATATTTCCAGAAAAGCTGAAAGTATTATTATGAAAATTGAATTTTGTGTACCTGTGTTTGTAATCATGCAAATAAGTACATTACCAATGATAATTTGAAGAAAGATGTGGAGCATGGAGTCAAAGGGCAAGAGTCAAAGGTCAAGTATTAATGCTCAAATTCCTGAATACGTGATCTCTGAAACAATATTGCCATCCAAATGAAACTTGTTCAGGAATGTATAACCCCTCATCACATTTTGCAGCTAATTGTGCCATCAAACTTTCAGACATGTCATTTCAATATCTTGCTAATCATGTGAAACTGTTATCTCACAATGTCAAGATGTATGTGTACTGTACATCCATTGGAAGAATGATACAGTATGGTGGCGGCTTACTAGGCACTATTGAATAGTGACATTTCTCGTTGGCATCAGATACCCTGCGTTCACATTAGTCCCCGGTAATGCGGGGAAAGTCCCGTGCTGTGGGACTTTCTCGTCGAAAACCATAGTGTGAATGCTCGCTGGGACTTGTCCCCTCGTCGCCTTGAGCAAGTCAAATCCTGAAGCAAGATTTGGAGGGGAGAGTGACCTTGGGGTGTAATCGATAGCCTCCAACTGTTTTCATGAAATGTGTGCATGTGCGATGCCTGGTTTCAAGTGGCAGCTGAGAGCTTGCCCCAAGCCCCAATTGCCCCCACAGCTGGAGGATAGCCAAGACAGCAGTGAGGACGGTCAGTCTTGTAAAAAAGGTAAGATCTCAGGTGACTGTCCACGCAGCGCAGTTACCAATATGAATGCGGGGATAGTGACACTTTCTACTTTCACTTTGTGGTACCCCACTGCCGAATACAGGCCTATTTGCATGATTGATGAGCCCAAAGGAACCCGAACAGGTGACCATCTTTTCGCTGCCCGTTTCCCCACCCCTTTTCCATCCTCCATGTATCAATGTCGGATGATAGTGGAACAGGTGTGATATAGCAAGCCTGCTGGTAATACTCCAAAGACTCTCCATTATTGATGGGATGACAACACAGTGTCCGGTCGCTCTCTGAACCAAGAAGGGTCACTCTGTCTCGAGCGTCATCCATCAGTTTTGCACTTGTGCAGAGAGCCAAGTTTGTTGATGTAAAGCTGAGATTTTGAGTTGTTTCTAATGACCATCAAGGAAAAGATGACTTCAGTAAAGTGTTCTTCATTATCTCTTCCAAAGAGGTTATGCTTTTGCCACTATTTGTTTGTTTGTTGATATTATCCTTGAACATTATTGCCTGAAAAGTTAATGGAATGGATTCTGATGAAATTTTTAGAATAGGTGTGTTTCGAGGTGGAAGAAAGCTTAATGCTGTAATACCAGAAACATTCCCAGCATGAAACTTTTGTGAATTGGAGCATACAGCCTATTCCATGGCATGAAACTTTGGCCAGTTGTCACTGGCACTCAATGCATTGTGTAGACAAAACCTTTCATGGATATTTTAATGTTCATGAATCTAGGTTACGTATGATGTTTTCTGCAGCAAATTTCCCCAGGACTTGATGGGTTAAAGGAAAACTTTACAAAATTCACCTCAATGTACACGTAGATTGAGTGAATGCAGAAATGTCAGTAGCTTACTTCAGTGAAAGTTTGAGGAAAATTGAACAATCCTTTCAAAAGTTATGAATTTTTGAAGTTTCAGTGCCGCTGTCACTGCATATGAAGACTTCTACAGCTTATGATGTCACATGCATAAAACGATATAAAGAAAAGATAAAGAGAATTCATCATATTTTCACTTTTCTCGCATGATAAAAGAGCACTTGACATCACAAACCTTAGTAGTCTTCTCATCCAGCAGTGACTGCACAGAAACTTTTTTAAAAATTCCTAACTTTTGAACGGATTGTCTGATTTTCCTAAAACTTTCACTGGTGTATTCTAATAATATTGCTGCATTCTCTCAATCCACATGTGTATTAAAGTGAACTTATCCTTTAAATGATTGGTTAACTGTATGCTTAAAGAGTTTATAAAGGGCTTAGCATATATCCTAAGTTAACAAGGCAATGGGGCAGTATAAATGTATTTCAGAAGCAGATTATGATTGTTTCAAGTATGAACACCACCTTTTTTTTTTTTTTTTTTGCTTGCATTTTAAAATGAGTTAAAATCTGAAGACAAAGAACTGTCCTAATCATTTCAAATCACTGGCAGCTGCTATGGAGGTAACATGTAGGGAGAACAGTTTAGTGGTGGTACCAACTTTATGAGGAGATAACTTGAAATACAATGCAGGAGCTGATTGAATTCTGTTTGAGCTAAAAATAGCCACGCGCTCCTGCTCGCCCGAGGTTGTATCTAATGTTTTAACGTTCTGTTTCCTCGTTGTTGGGCCCGTGACTCACTAAGAATTTGGAGAAGAGAAGGGGGAAAAGTGTTTCATAAGCATAAAAGAGAGGGGGAAATATTAGCGCAGGAAAACAACTTTATGCTGCCTGTCAGCAATGTACCGAGCAAATGTTGCCCCCCCCCCCCTCCAGAAAGAACAGAAGGAGGCATTCTTAGGTGGCGTTCAATAGTTTAAGTTTTAAATATATAAAGCAGCCATCATGCTTGAGTCATGTTAGATATCTCATGGAGGAATGGATCACGTGATATGGATGGTGCATTTGTTTGTTTGTTTTCTTGCCCCTGTAATTGGTGTGCGTGCATTTTTTTTTTTTTACTCGTGGGTATTCTTGTTTACCATCTTTTGACTCCGATGTAAGACTCAACGTAATTTGTGGGATAGGAAGAGGGCAATAGAAGCAAATGAGATGCATCTGACCCTTCAAGTCAGTGTGTGTTTTGTTTAATACCTGTCTTACAGTAGGAATTCAGTGTGAGATATGGTGCTTTTCGGAACAGTGTCAAAAGCTTGTCTTTGTAGGGAAGGAACACGTGTGCATCATAGTGGTAAGTACATGTATTGTGAGTATGCTTTTATCGTTCATTTTCATCACTCATAATCATAATTTTGATGGTAGGCCCCTGTTCATGAGGTTCAACTCGGTGTAAGTCATCTTGATTTAACATTACTCACCTTTTTATTAAATGTTAGAGTGGAGTTTATGAAAAGTACCATGAAACCAGAAGCAGTGAGTGCGAATAGGAGCCAACCGTCTCTTGCATGGCATGAAACTTTCACAAATTGCCGTTGGCATTCAGAGCAAGTACTGAAGTGTATTCAGGAGGAACAAATTAATGGAATGCCTTAATTGTGATTCAGGCCTCAGAGAAATACAGCTTGTAATCTAAAATGCAATTGCATGACTATGCAAGTGACATTAAAATTTGTATTTTTAAAGAAAAACTGGCAAGTTTCATACCGGTATTTGTTAGAAGTCTTGGAGGGCATTAGTTGCAGCGTGGATCTATTCAGCAAGGCTCCCGGCAAGCTTTGGGGATTATCTTGGGGATTTTTGTTTTGACAAGAGCTCAGTGGAAAGGTTTTGCTCATTCGCAAGGATATACATGTATGCATCTATGAATTTGAATACAATGGAAAACTTTGAGAGCAATTCGCCAGCCTTATGTTATTTCTCGACAGTTAGGTGATGTAATTATCATCAGACTCGAGGATTTATTGTCTGTGTGGGCTAACCGAAAGATGAAAGTGGAGTATGAAAGTGATGCTTTTGTGTGCTGTTCTGTTTCAGTGCACTTAGAAATGCCCATATCAAGCACTTCATAAATATTATTACCTCCGCCAAGGGAGGAGGTTATGTTTTCGTTTTCGTGTTTGTTTGTTTGTTCGTTAGTTACTTAGTTTGTCCGTTAGTTAGTTAGTTTGTCCGTGTGCAAAATAACTCAAAAAGTAGTTAACGGATTGGGATGAAACTTGCAGGAAAGGTTGAAAATGACACAAGTAACAAACAATTAACTTTTGGTAGTGATCCGAGAATTTGGGGGGAATTTATGAAGGATTTTTGATATTTTGGCAGGTAGGGTCAATGAACTTGGGAGTTCGGGTTGCGTGTATTTTAGGTTTGCATGCGTGCACTAAAGTGCGTGCTCTAGTTTCTGCTAGGGCGAGGTGAGCCGTGCAGCTGAGGGTTTATGACGTAACAAAGGTTTCTATATTGGGAAATCGGGCGATTTTTCAGCACACAATGCTGTAAGTACATATGGGTGGAAATCACTCATATCTCTATGGAAGAACAAGATCAGTGGTGGAAATGAGCTGCATGCTTGGCGGAGGTCTGTGCTCTCAGAGTGCTTTTCTAGTGTATTACTACTATCATTATTATTATTGGATTCCTCTTTTCTTACAAAACCTGGTAAAGCAAACTACCCGAACAGTTTCTCAGCAAAATTGTAATAGCACAAGGTACATAAAACGAGGAATGTTTACGTGCATTGTAATTTCGTGAATTTCGAGAGCACACACACACACATGCCAAAATTTGCGAAATTAAAATGCATGTGAAAGTTCTTGTATGCATTGAATGCCAGTGGCAATTTGTGCAAATTTCATGCCACGAAAAAGGCCATTGGCTCCAATTCACAAAAATTTCATGCCACGAATATACTGTAAAACATGGCCGACGGCCTCTTTTGTGGCATTAAATTTTCGCGAATTGTCACTGGCGAGCAATGCGTACGGTGTAGACAAGAACTTTTGCGTGCGTTTTATTTTTCACGAATCTTGGCACTCATGGATTGCCATGTAACTGTATCAGCGGGGGAAATAACTGTGGTTGCACTTTCTTTCATTCTCATACAAAGGAGTATGGCTTGGATAGTAGTCACATTTAGTGATGATTTTAGATACAGCTGGAGGAACTGCATAAATATGACCCGAACAGGTTCTATCATGAACAAGTTGGATATTTGTAAACAACACCGTTCCCTCAGATCTCAGTTGTTGAGGGGGGGGGGGGGGGGGGGGGGCTGCTCTTCATTGTGTCATCTCACACATTAGAAACGACCCAGGCTGCACTTTTTAGATACATCAGGAAACTTCCGTAGCCCATGACGTGCTACGTTCCGACAAAAGCCTCCTGTCCATTAACCCTAATATACTGTGTGTAAACCACTGATGGTGTTGCATCTTGTATGATGGACACAAACCAATGACCCTCACCTTGTGCCAGCCTCTATACCGCTCCTCTGCTGTTAAGACCCGGTAGCATATGGAGATTCAAAGAGTGGGAACGCTGACCCAGTTTAGATACATTCGAGAATAACTGTAATGAATTGTATAGGCCTATAAAGCCTTCTCACTAACCTCTGTCTACTCTAGTACACACACAGCTGAAATATCTGGACTGGAATCGACCGCTACCAATTGGCACATGCTATTTCGATGCATAGTATTATATTTGTGACCAGTGCCACATGTGGTCTTCGACGGTATATGGCATCATGGTGGGCAGTGAATGAATCACACCACTCGTGAATTCCAATGCTACGGGGTCTTTAACCCCATTAAACACATTTTTGTATCTGTTTAATGTGAATAATTATTGTATTGTATTGCATTGTATCGTTTGTACATGTGTACATCAAGGACACGCAATTCAGCCTCTGGGCTGCTATGTACTTTCCTTTTGATGTAATAAATCGATATCTATCTATCTATCTATCTATCTACTGAAGGTGTATCTATCTATCTATCTATCTATGACCACCACCTGTTAGCCCATTGAAGACGAGTTCTGAGAATACTCGGGTAGGTATCTATGGGAAATGTGTGTTTATATAGCATAATCAGTCCGTCCTCAACAGGTTGAGAAAGCACAATTACTGAAAAAGACATTTCTCCTTATGTGGACCTGTGCATTTTATTGATAGTTAATTAAATGTGATTGTACCACATACAGTTCGACCTCGATTATCCGACCTCCTTTTATCCAGTAATCTCTATTATCCGGACGCGTTCACGCAGTGAAGGACTATTCGTCGCCGGTCACACGAACCGACGAATCCCTCAGGTTTGCGTAAGAATGACAATTCGAGAAAATCGCGTTTGAAGTTAACCCATTTTTGACTTATGGTTGCTACACTTTCATGTCTATAATTTCCAATTATTTTTTGTAGTACATCAGACTTCAATTCTTGCTCTAACTTGTGAAGTTTTTATCGAATTGTATTGTTAACAAATAAGCGGGAAATCGTCAAAGAGCTGCATGCATGTATTTTCGGTCTGCAAAGAACGTTGTCATTTTCCATGTGTGTCCATATGTACATGTACATTGAGCGTTGTCATTGTCAACGCATGTATGACATAGTACGCGCACTGTGCGCGCGGTCAATGAACTGTTGAATCTCAAAAACTGCACGCATGTCAATGCGCACTGATCCGTCGGTTCGGTGACCGCGCGTACTAGTACGCGCGGTCACCGAACCGTCGAATCACCTGATTGTTTAACACACGCGTCTAGGGGGAAAACAAATAATTTTCACAAATGGAATTACATACTTCTACAAAAGTGATAACTACGTAAAAATTACACCGAATTACACACTGAGAATTTCAGAATATGTACATTTTGTAGTATGGAATGTCTACTATCGAAATGATTGAAAATCTCAAAATCAAAAATTTGACCCAAAATCGAGTGATTCGTCGGTTCGTGTGACCGGCGACGTATTATCTGGACGCGTTCACGCAGTGAAGGACTTTTTTAAAAAAATCCAAAAATTGAGAAAAAACAGTGACTTTAACATCTTTTCATGGATCTATTTCACTAATTTCATAAGATGTGCATGATAGGTTTCTCAATATCTAATGTATGATTTTTCACATAAAGATATAGTACTTTATCTTTGTGAAGAAGGGACTACAATTTTGCGCAGGCTAGCATAGAGTACACCACCGTTGTGGGGTACACTACCTGCCTAGCTGCCAGTGCGCTGGGACGGCAGCTTGGACGGCAGCTATATACATTAACATTGTGTCTCCCATATCCCGCCAATTCGCTTATCCGGATGAGCGCCGGTCCTGACATGGCTGGATAATCGAGGTCGAACTGAATCAAAACTTTTTTTTTCTCTTATCAATGTTTATCAATGGACAGTCTTGCATACACTGTATATTTAGCAAGTCTAATATTTGGCTAGTCGAGACTTCCCAACAATTTTGCGAGAGATTGAACTAATACAATCATGGAGTATAATAAAGAATGGAAAAATATACAGCGGTATGCTTGCAATACAGTATAAGTCACATTCGTGATCAGAGTGAATATTTTGGTGCGTTGTTAAATTTGCGATTAGCACCCGACTCACAAAATTTACGAAATATATAGCGTATGTACAGTACTGCCAAAAGTACTGACAGGCAGTGGCGTATCTAGGGGGGGGGCAAGGGGGGCACGTGCCCCGGGCGCCGCTCCTTGGGGGCGCAAAAAAACGGAAAAAAAAACGAAGAAGAAGAAGAAAAAAAAAAGGAAGAAGAAGGAAAAAAAAAAGAAAAGAAGAAGAAGAAGGAAAAAAAAAAATTGCCCGGAAGGGGGGAGGAAAAATGGTGCGGGGGGGGGGGGGGGGGGGGGGGGGGGGGGGGGGCGGAAAACCAAATCAAACAAGATAAAAACTAACTCGCTCGTACTAATTTAGATTATTTTTTCAAGTCCTCAGTTTGTCGGTATAAATCGTTATCTATAAAGCCGTCACTATTATCTTGATTAGAATATTGTAAGATTTAATATGCAAAAAATGACAAGAGTTTCATGATTTGTAAGCCGAAATACAAAAATTTTCGGCTCGCTCGCTGCGCTCGCTCGCCAAAATTTGTATAAAAAAAGAGAAGAAGATAAGAACAAAACGTGACGATGAGCGGACAAAATGACAATGTCTATTGTGTTCACTCATGTCTTTTTATAATATTTAGCAGGTAAAATGTTACACGGAGCAGCGTCTGAAATTTCATTAGTTCTGAAGCGATCGCCGATTTATCAAAAGAGGACGCCAACGGGGGAGGGGGCGCAAAAAAAATAAAAAAAAAAATAAGAAAAAAAAAACGTAATGATGATGCAGAAATATACAAATTTCGGCTCACTCGCTCGTACTAATATAGAGTATTTTTTCAAGTCCTCGCTTTGTTGGTATAAATCGTTATCTATAAGGTCGTCACTATAATTGTGAGATTTAATTAGCAAAAATTGACAAGAATTTCATGTTTTGTAGGCTGAAATACAAAAATTTTCGGCTCGCTCGCTCCGCTCGCTCGCCAAAATTTATATTAAAAAAGATAAGAACAATACGTGATGATGACGAGGACATAATCATATACAAATTTCAGCTCACTCGCGCGTACTAATGTAGAGTATTTTTTAAAGTCCTCAGTTTTTTGGTATAAATCGTTATCTATAAGGCCGTCACTATATCTTGTTTAGAATTGTAAGATTTTGTAAGCAAAAAATGACAAGAATTCCATGTTTTGTAAGCTGAAATTCAAATATTTTCGGCTCGCTCACTGCACTCGCTCGCCAAAATCTATCAAAATTCATTACATTTAAATCACCCCTCAAAAGATCCCTTTTAAGTGCTTGAAAAAGCATCATGTGGACCTTGTTTAAAGTCCTATACCGGGATGGGGTTGGGGTTGAACACTTTTTCAGAAATTAGGGGCGCAATTTTCGTGCTTGCCCCGGGCGCCGTTTTCCCTAGATACGCCACTGCTGACAGGATTACCTGAAATAGAAGCCAATATGTGGCATATGTATGTACAAATGGTGGCATAATTTACCATTTGCAGATAAAACAAAAATCCAGCATTATAGTGCTTCAAAATAAGTCTTAAAATGTGAGTTAGGGATAGTCATAGAAACAACCAATTTTAAAAAAAATGAACAAGTATAATTGATGTAAAGTATTGTTAAATATGCAAAGTGTGAACAATAGTTGTAATAAAAATGTTTCCAGACTAATCTGTGTACAGTTATCATTTAATGAGAAAAATTGTGATATCTCCTTATCTTTCAGGCTTTACTGCAAAATTGTTTTTTTATTGCAGGATGTTTTCTGATACAACTGACCTACACATATGCATCAAAAGTGATATCTTGAACATTTTTTAAATCACTGCTCCCAAAGGTAAACAGTTGCGATGTACAGACAATGCGCTAGTTATTCATAGGGATTTATTTTAACTTCTATGTGTATTTCAATATTGGGCTTGCACACAATGATTTAATTCTGAATAGTGAACAAAAATCATAATGCATATTGCAATCAAATTCATGTCTCACTGAACTAAAAGATCGAATACGTGCTGTGGGCAATACTTGCTTTCGATCTCAAGTTACGTGTAATCGCAAGTTGAGTTCTTAGCAACAGGGCACAGCTGATGATATTTGAAATTCTAAACTGCCAGCATTATGATCGCAGTATGAGAAGATCACTTACAGTTGTTTTTCCTCGTCTTCATTCAGTTCATGGACAAAAGTCCTGCTAACAAAACGAGTGATGCAGACACGGTTGTCTGGTGGCATGTTCATGAAAGATTAACATTTTCCATTACAAAGAGAACTGGATCACCCGAAGGCTATCATCAGGATGGCATGCATTTTAATTTGACAAGCCGTGTATGGCAGAGTGGGGGAAAAAAGATAAAAAGTGAGAAAAAATGGAAATTAGCTTTAGTCTTAGTTTTTTGCCTCTATCATTTACTCATGCTTTAACATTTCTGTAGTAATATGCATGGACTAATACTTCACTGAGCCTTTATTTTTTGCTTTATATACCCCCTTAATGGGTCATGACAACACGTTTAGTTGTTGCAACTGATTAACAAATTGCCCTACATTGACATAAAATCAACACGACAGAAGAATTTCATGAATTTGAATGCTTAGTTGTGTAGAAAAACAAAACGAAACTTGAAATAAGGGTCACATGACATGTTTAGGAAAGGAAGTACCACGAGCAGAAGACTCTTCCCCTTGGGCCAAGAAAAAACTTTTACACTGCAGGGTCTGTCTGAAAGGCCCCTTGAAGGAATGTAGGTCACAGTTCATAATGACTCTGGTGAATACCTGGTATACTAGGCAACAGTAAAAAAAAAAAAGAAGATACAGAATGAAGTACATATGACATTTGACCCCACTTTGCACAGACAAGATGGCATCTGAGCCAAAAGTTGTTATTTTGTGAAATGATCCTTGTAACATGGTCTTTACGTGTGCAAAATATGGTAAAGATAGGACATGTATTCACTAAGATACAGGATAAAACATTTATGACCTTTGACCCTAATTTACATACCCAAGATGGTGTCTGATCAAGTAGTTGTTATTTTGTGAAATAATGTACGGGACATGAACTAAACATGTACAAAATATGGCGGTGATAGGGTATGTTTTTCTTGAGTTATTGCAAAGAAAGTTGCAGAAACAAAGACATATTTCAATACATCGAAGATAAGCTTTAATTTCAACCAAGTTTTTGGACGTGATGCCGACTCCGTATGAAAAAACGAAGGGCACACTTACGATAGCCCAAAGTCTCAGCTACAACATACTAAAATCTTGGAGAAATTCACCGAAGCATAAGTGAGCTAGTGCTCGATAAAGATAGTCATGTCAGTTTTCATTTCCAGAAAAACTGCACTCCCATAGAGATAACACGTAAACTGGTCAAATTTGACAAGGTTACTTTTAATCCCTTTTCACGAGGTGATGCCGTCATCCAATCAAAATGTTGTTATTATATGACTGAAAGACCATTTAATAAGCTACAACATATTGAAATTTGGATGAAAATCAACAAAAGAATAAGTGAGATATGCTTGAGTAAACTTAAAATTTGATGACGTCATTTTGAAAATTTACTTTTTTTATTTCATTAAGAAATTTGATATCTTTTCATCATTTTTCCAGCATTGCCAATCCATGAAATGACATGTACAACTCATCAGCTTTCAGAATATGTAAAAAAAATGGGGGGTCATCGTCCATCCTGACGAGTAAAATCGGATTCAAAATTGGCGGTTTTTTTGCATTGTTGCACTGTATATCGCCATTGACGCGCGCGCGGAATTTCAACTTTGACGGGCCCGTGTGACGTCATATTGAGTCGGATTGACTTGAAACTTGGTAGAAATATTCCTTGACATTTCAGGCATCCGATAAGTGTGAAAAAATGGGAAATTTCAATTGCATAAGAGCTGTACGTGCGTATATGTGCGCGCGCGTACGCGTCCGTCCAATTTTTTCAATTTTTCAAAAAATGCTCCAAATGGTCTGAAACGTGTGCAAAAAAAAATTTGAGCTCGATTTGAGCATACAAATATTTCAACGCGCGCGTACGCGCACGTTTTAAGAGAAAATATGAATTTTGATTATATGAGTAGAATGCGCTTGACTTGAAATATATGTGACGTAAATTTCATTGAAAATTTTCATTCCATTAAAGAGATATGATTGAGAATGTGTTTTCATATAATGACGTCATAGTGACGTCATGATCGACTAATCACTATGATTTTATTAGAAGGATCGTCTTTGGGACATGATACATGTATGGTATAATTTTGACGTTGATAGGAAGAGGACTTTCCGAGATTAGCGATACACAATTTTTGCGGAGAAAGAAGAAGAAAAAGAAGAAGAAGAACAAAGAATCAGTACAGATACAGAAGGTGATCCGAGAGGATACTCGGATCACCTAATTCAAACTTCAAAGTCAATTTGATAAAAATCAGTTTTTAAATGGCCGAGATAGCCACAAACAAAGTAAAACAAAGTAAAACAAAGTAGTCATAATAAAAGGTGGGTTCCACCTTTTATTAAGACTTCCTCTTTTGCTTATCTCAGTCATTTCAAAACTGATTGTCATCAAATAAACTTTGAATTCCTTTAAAAATTTTATGCATTTTCATATTTCATGTGAGACTTCTAAATCATCACACACATAAAAAGGTGTTAAACCTGAAACTCCCATCTCAACCAGAACTATACCATTCCTTTAAGTCTATAAGTGAATGCCAGGAATTTATGATCTTACACACCAGGGCTATATGGAATGCCAAAGTCAAGATCAACGCACAAAATATAATGAGAAGCCAGCTGCCTCCTATAAGAAGACCCTACAAATCATGACAGCAGTTTTTGTTTCAGAAATAAGTGGAATCCTCCCACATTCTGAATAAACTTCACTTTGCTGAAGAGTTGAAAATGGAATTAATCAAAACCTAACAATCTGGAGAATAAATCAAATTTTGGGAGATTAAGGAAAAAGTGTGGGGGGGGGGGGGGGAAATAGCACAGCCCAGCTGGGAGGACGTCTATCTGTAGGAAAGCATGGGATTCAAAGGTCTAGGAAAATCTGGAGTTCAAGAATCAGGCCAGCTAGTGATAGATTGAAGGAAGGAAAGAAAGAAAACAAATCTTGTACCCATAGATCATGCGCTTCCCTTGGGGGTGGGGGTACTTTATAGAGACAAGAGGGGTGTATTCTGTGAACCTGGCCAGACGGGGTAACATCCGAGGAGAGAAGAGGAATTGACATAAAAGAAGAGGGAAGAGTAGAGATCAGCGCTATACAGCAGACCCTTGCTCTCCCAAAGGCTATGTTTTAAAACAATCTCACATGACTTTCATTGCAGGCCAGGTGTACAGTCATAATTCAGTAAACTGTTGAAAGTTTCTCGATCAGCAAGAAGAACTAGGCCCCGACATGTACCAGGTAACCAGCTGTACTGGTGGGCTGGCTGCTTCTGACAGAGCAAAACTTGGCGCACTGTTGAAAAGCGAGAACGAAGTCGGAGTTTTCAGGATTTGGCAAGCTTTAGGGGGAGGAACAACAGGCACTGTGGAAACATCACTGGGGTGCGTGACATTACCGTGGTGAACTTACGGCAATTTGGCAACCTCCTGGCAAGAAAACCATGAAAGATTACCCAAGAGTGACAGAGTTATTTTATGGCCGAAAGATCAGAGTTAGAATGCCATGTGTGCAGCATGCACCATCGTCCTGCCTGAGATCCGCTTGGAACAAATTTGGAAGAGACTGAAGTTACATTCAACCTGTGTGGATATAAAATGGATAGCGAACAGGACAGGTAGAAGGCCTGGAATTAGTGTATCATTGATTATACTGATCATACCCGTCTTTGCTGGAAACATGATGTAAATTGCCTGTTCAGTCGATTGCGAAAAAAAGCTTGTATGCCAGACTGTGTTGACAAAAAAATGTTGTGCCACTCTAGGCTTAGCGTTGGATTGTCAGCAGAAATTAGAATTGTGTATTAATCATGTAATGATAATCATTTTGATCAGTTGTGTAGTCCTGGAGGTGTTTTTGAGAGCTTGGATCTTGCCTGGCAACTTTATGCAAAGCACATCTTGATCTGGATTTTAATCAGACATTTGTTGAATCTCGCATGTTTGATTTTTGTGGAAATATCATGAAGACAGTGATTATAGTGGTGACAGGAATTCACTTGTGACTTTTTTTTTTTTTTTTGGCTCGGAACTTGTGCAGAACACAGCCTAAAATTTCAACCGTGCCATTCATGTAGACTCTCTTGTTCCTAGCTAATAAGGTGAATTGTACTCATTTCAAAATCATCGTCTTTCCTACATCCCCCACCCCTGACCCCCAACTACCCCCCAATCTTTTAAAACCCACTAACATAAGAGCCATAGACCATGTTCATTAACACCAATCGAATGTGTTTTGAAATGTGATTCTCTCTCTCAAATTAGATAAAGGCATCCAAAGAAAGGGCATTATCATAAGGTGGACACATAGTGTGGACAATGATGGATAAATGTGCGAGGCCATTTACTCCTGAATGTATCTTTGCCGCAGTGAGACAGATATCAGCTACAAAAGACGTTCATAGAGGCAAGGATTACCTGAAGCCTTCTGCTCAAAGATCTCCTCACGTTTATCCTAAAGATTTTCCAAGTCCCTCACCAGATAAAACCTGGAGTTGCTGTTATGGTAACATGCATGTTGTTTTCTCTGGATTTTGTGTTGTCTTTTTCTTTTTTAGCTGTCCCGAAACATTCCAGGGTTCTAATGTCGGTTTCAAGGGGATGATAGAGCCAGTTTCATGTTTCATGTTACACAACAAGCGATTTTCTTTTTTCTTATGTAAACTGGATGTTCATATTTCTGTTTTACATTCCTATCAAATACTCAGACAGCTTCTGGTCATTTGCAGTAAAGCTCAATTCATGGTGGACTCTTGATAATGATAAAAATAATGATGATGATGATGATGATGATAATATTAATAATGATAATGATAATGATGATTATGATTTTGATGATAATAATACTAATAATGATAATAATAATGATAGTGATTGTGATGATGATAATGATAGTGATGATGATAATAATAATAACTAGACTTGGAATTTGTCAACACTGACAAATTAGGTGATCCGATCTGTTCCGAAATCAATGATTTGAGTCCTGATCCAAATAGGCATGACCATACGGGTTTCATCTGTGTTGACGGGACATTGGCCGTGTGATGTTTGGATTCTCATTTAGAAAAGGGAGTCAGACCTGCCATCTTTGGTACCGAATTCCGTATACATTAACGAAGATACAGAATGAAGTATATTTGACCTTTGACCCCACTTTGCACACCCAAGATGGCGTCTGAGCAAAAAGTGATTATTTTGTGAAATGATCCTTGTAACATGGTCTTTACGTGTGCAAAATATGGCAAAGATTGGACCTGAATTTACCAAGATACAGGATGAAACATTTATGACCTTTGACCCTAATTTACATACCCAAGATGGTGTCCGATCAAGTAGTTGTTATTTTATGAAATAATGTACGTGACACGAACTAAACATGCGAAAAATATGGGGGTGATAGGGGCTGTTTTTCTTGAGTTACTGCAAAGAAAGTTGCAGAAAGAAAGAAATATCTCAATACATCGAAGATTAGCTTTAATTTCAACCAAGTTTTTTAACGTGATTCCGACATTGTATGGAAGAACGGAGGGTACATGACGATAGCGCAAAGTTCCAACTACAACATATTAAAATCTGGGAGAAATTTACCGAAGGGTAAGTGAGCTAGTGCTCGATAAAAACAGTCATGTCAATTTTCATTTCCAGATAAACTCCACTCCAATAGAGATAACACGTAAACTGGTCAAATTTGACAAGGTTACTTTCAATCCATTTTTACGAGGTATTGACGTCATCCAATCAAAATCTTGCTGTTACATTATTGAAAGAGCATTTGATAAGCTACAACATATTAGAATCTGGGAGAAATTTACCGAAGGGTAGCTAATGCTCGATAAAGACAATCTTGTCAATTTTCACATCTAGAAAAATTCCCTCCCATAGAGATAACACGTCATAACGTACATACAGAAAAAAGTACATATGACCTTTGACCCCACTTTGCACAGACAAGATGGCATCTGAGCTTAAAGTGATTATTTTGTGAAATGATTCTTGTAACATGGTCTTTACGTGTGCAAAATATGGGAAAGATAGGACATGTATTCACCAAGATACAGGATGAAACATTTATGACCTTTGACCCTAATTTACATACCCAAGATGGCATCTGATCAAGTAGTTGTTGCTTCATAAAATAATGTATGTGACATGAACTAAACATGTGCAAAATATTGGGCTGATAGGGCTTGTTTTTCTTGACATATTGCAAAGAAAGTTGCAAAAAGAAAGGAATATGCAAATACATCGAAGATAAGCTTTAATTTCAACCAAGCTTTTGAACGTGATCCCGACACAGTATGAAAAAATGAAGGGCACATTCACGATAGCCCAAAGTCTCAGCTACAACATATTAAAATCTGGGAGAAATTCACCGAAGCATAAGTGAGCTATTGCTCGAAAAGAATAGTCATGTCAATTTTCATTTCCAGAAAAACTGCACTCCCATAGAGATAACACGTTAACTGGTCAAATTTGACAAGGTTACTTTCAATCCATTTTTACAAAGTGATGCTGTCCTGCAATCAAAATGTTGTTAGTATATTAATGAAAGGGCATTTAGTAAGCTACAACATACTGAAATTTGGGTGAAAATTGGCAAGGGATAAGTGAGATACGCTCGAGTGAACTTGAAATTTGATGACGTCATTTTGAAAATTTACTTTTTTTACTTTATTAAGAAATTTGATATCTTTTAATCATTTTTCCAGCATTGCCAACCCATGAAATGACATGTACAACTCATCAGCTTTCAGAATACGTAAAGAAAATGGGGGGTCACCGTCCATCCTGACGAGTAAAATCAGATTTAAAATTGGCGGTTTTTTGGCATAGTTGCACGGTATATCGCCATTGACGTGCGCGCGGAATTTCAACTTTGACGGGCCCGTATGACGTCATATTGAGTCGAATTGACTTGAAACTTGGTATAAAAATTCCTTGACATTTCAGACATCCGATCAAAGTGAAAAAATGGGAAATTTCTATTGCATATAAGCTGTGCGTGCATATATGCTTGTGCGCGTACGCGTCCGTCTGATTTTTTCAATTTTTCAAAAAATGCTCCAAATGACCTGAAACGTGTCCAAAAAAAATTTGAGCTCGATTTGAGCATACAAATATTTCAATGCGCGCGTACACGCACGTTTTAAGAGAAAATATGAATTTTTATAATATGAGTAGAATGTGCATAACTTGAAATATATGTGACGTAAATTTCATTGAAAAATTCCATTCCATTAATGAGATATGAATGAAAATGTGTTTTCATATAATGACATCATAGTGACGTCACGGTTGACTGATCACTATGATTTTATTTGACCCGTCGTCTTTGGGACATGATACATAGATGGTATAATTTTGACATTGATAGAAAGAACACTTTCTGAGCTAACCTCTACACAACTTTTGCGGAGAAATAAAGAAGAAAAACAAAGAATCAGTACAGATACAATAGGTGATCTGAGAGGATTCTCGGATCACCTAATGATAATAATAAGGTCTTCTTTATCCAGGGTAGCCTCTTCAGTGTTGCCACTGCCCTACCAGAGGGACCTGCCATGTCATGGTGGCCCTGTCGTGGTATACTCTTGATACACAGGGAAAGCAGAAAAAAACACTGAAATCTTTCCTTGCCTACAAATTTGTATGTCATTGGTTTCTCTAGTCACAATCTGATGGTTTTGTTCTTTGCTTTTGCTTGTTGTATTTCATCCTGATGGTATCGGATGTCTATGGATAGGTGCTCTGAGACATAATTCCTTTTTCTTGTCATTAACATTCCTCCTATGCACATCACTTCTGTGCCATCCAAAATTCATAAAACGATTCCTTTCTCTCATAATATTTTGCATTCATATTGCAGAAATAATCATTACATTTTGTCATTACGAAGGTTTGTTAAATGAAGGTATGTTATTTGGAAGATGAAATAAGGTTCATTATTCCAAACCTTTGCTAATCTAAAAAAGAAAAAAAAAATGTTATTCTGACAGTCTGCAGTTCTGAAAGTTTATTAGTAAATACCTTCTTTTCATTTCCAGATTAACAAACCTTTAGAATAATGAACATTATTTTATTTTCTGATTAATGCACCTGTGGAATAATGAACTTTATTTAGTTTTCGGATTAACAAACCTATGGAATAATGAACCTTATTTCATATATGGATTAACAAACCTTCAAAATAATGCCACATATATTCGGATTAACAAACCATCTTTCATTTTCTCATTAAAGAACATCACATCTAAGTATAGGGAATTTGAGTGGGTAGGAATAATGAACCTTGAGGAATAACAAACATTATTTCATTTTGGGATTAACGAACCTGTGGAATAGCAAACATCACCTGAAATAGCAAGTACTAATCATCAGTGATGCTAAGGTTAATATTAGAACATTGTTCATATAAAACCAGACACAAGCAAACTACTTTCCTACAGTGTGACTATGTTCATTTTTTAAACATTGTGTGTTGCAAAACTTTCGATGCTTTTCCATATGGGCTATTCAATGACTGCATTCATTTGTATAATGTGTATGAGTGATTTTGTCAAGATAACCCTTATTTTGGACCCGATGTAGCAAAGGAAATAAGTTGTTTGGGGTTTGTGCACGCTAGACAGCTAAGTTTTTCCTGGAATTTTTCCAGATGTCATTCAGACCCTGATATATACATTTGCATCCTGATTGTTTCAGAGAAACTTGCAATGGGTAGGCCTACTTGTGAAGCTAATCTTTGGCTGTCTGTAGTCTCAACGGTTGGCAAACTCCAGCCATTTTCGGGGCTATTTCCATGCCAAGAGCACCAGGGCTATTATTGGCCTTCTGCTTGTTGATATGTTTGTTAGTTCATTGATTCCCCTGCCCCCCCCTTTTTTTTGGGAGGGGGGGAAATATCTTGTCTTTTGCATATTTATGCAATATCAAGGAAAAGAGCAATCGGCTTTGGATCAAATGTGTATATGGGGGAAACTACAGTTTTACAATCTATATACAGAATACAAGGAGATACTGAGACTGAAAATCAAATTCCAGTTTTCTTCTCTGTCTGCACAATGTGCCAAGGGATGTTGGATACTAATTTTACCAACAAATAGTCACACAGCCACATTTGATATCAACCAAGAGGTCATTTCTGAGGCACTCATCAAACTTGATGAACTTACTCAATCGACAAATACTGACATCTCCGTGCTGTTATGTCCATTTTTCTGCTGATTTTTTGTCAAGCCTTTGGCTTTTATCACAACAATTGCAGGACCCTACTGTAAGAAACGAACAAGCATACTAATGAACAAAGAATGCACAAAACCTCCCAAAGTTATTTACACCAATAATTGCTCATAAAGTTCCCCTCTATAGTTTTGTCTCCGTCTGGTAGGGACAAGTGTAGCCCATCCATCTGAAATGCATTGCTGTTTCACCTGTCTCTGCACTTTCCAGTAAATGTTATTATTATTATTATTATTATTATTATCATTATTATTATTATTTATTCGGCTTTCGTTCACAAATATCATAATACATATTTCAAAATCAGAACATAGACTGGAGTGTTTAGAAATTGGAGCATTCTTTGCATTTTTTATTCATCTTGTGTTTAAAAAATTGTAGTCCTAAAGTGTTAATATGAAATGCAGCATCAGTTAGTAAATAGAAACAGGAATCCCTGCTGGAGGCAAATCAGGCATCACTTGAGCCAGTTTCAGGCACTACGGTCCTGAGGAGGAGATTCCAGGAATTTAGAAATGGAGCATATGTCATAGATATGCATTTAAGGGTACATGGATTGAAATGAAGCAGGTATGAGAGATGCATTTGTTTCCTCATTGCCAACAATTGATAGGACTGACTCGTAGCCCCATTGGTAAATCATGTTGTAAATCATGAGAAGGAACTATATGACTGTAATCTTTCTGTTTTCTTGCATGTTGTAGTGATGTATGCTTGTAGGCATTGTAGTGCCTGATTTGGTATCGTGTGTCATACACTGAATAGTTTGAAACGCTAATGAACTAGAAAAGCACTCGGAAAGTGCAGACCTCCGCCAAGCAGCGCATTTTCACCCAGATACACGCATGCTGAAAATTGCCTAATTTCCAATATGGATGCCTTTTGTTTACATCATCAGCTTCCAGCTATGCGGCCACGGAGCCTCGCCCAAGCAGAGCACACGCTTAGAGCTCATATATGCAAACCCCAAATACGCGCAGCTTGAACTCCCAAGTTCATTGACCCTGTCTGCAAAAAGATGAAAAATCCTTTAAAAATCCATAAAGATTCCTGAATTATTACCAAAGGTTAATCATCTGTTCCTTTTAGTCATTATCAACTTTTCCTGCAAGTTTCATTCAAATGTACTCACAACTTGAGTTATTTTGTAAACAGACAAACAAACCAATACCAATGAAAACATAACCTCCTGCTTTGGTAGAGCTAATAAAAAACAAGCAAAAAACAAAAAAACAAAACAAAAACCCAAAACAAACCAGCTACATTTACTGATGACAATATGGAAGAGAATCCGATGACGATAGTTCTTGATCTTTTCTGCACCGGATGTGATGATATCTTTCTTGTTACCTCAAACTCACAAAGTTTATTCAGAACTCAACTTTTTGTACAAGTGCACTTAACTTGATATAGTTACATAATGTTTTGGCCCACTGTTAACCCGTTGACGACGAGTCCCGAGTATGCTCGGACAGGTGTCTGTAGGAAATGCGTGTTATAGCAAAATCAGCCCATTCTCAATGAGTCAATCAGTGATGTGTAGTTGGACCCATTGAAAAAAGCTTTCTTACCATGATAAAGATTTGGAGAATAATGAGAATTTTAGCAGTTTTCAGTTTCAATCTGTGTTATTGTATGAATTAATCAGGAAAAAAAAAGCCACACTGATTATAATGTTTACAAAATGTATCATAAAGTGCAAAGATTAAGTGTGTTTGTCAATTTGACTGGTAAAGTGGGACCTGCTGTTGAATGTTTATTTCCTGAAAAGCGCCTCTTTTTAACTGACTCTTACCTTCTTTTGGTAAAATGCTCTCATATCAAGAGTGGGTGTGAACAGGAAAACATTCCTTTTGTTCCCATCTGTGATTTTTTTTTTTAACATATCTTTGCAATAACTCTCAGTAGTATTACCTGGATGGTATTATTTACAAATTGGGAGGGAGTCTGCATCTTTATTCTATATTTTGAAATTGTAGTAATTGCTGTGCTGAATATGATTAATTGGAATTATTTCAAGGATAGTTCATTATAGCTTGCAGGCCAGCAATTTACACAAGTAACTTTTAAGTGACTAAAGTAACTGCGTCATTTATTAATCTGACTACATTGTACTTCTCACCAGGGGTCTTCTTTTAATTTGCTAAGTGCATTTTGCTGCCTTGCAGAGTGAATGTGAATAGGGCAAATCTCTTGTGTCTGCTTTGTGCAAATGTGCTGTCATAAAGAACAAGTGTGAAAAGGGCAAACCCTCTTGTATAAGTGGTCAATAGTGTGGGTGTGTGTGTGTGTGTGTGACTGACTTTAGTTGTATCCAACCAATGCTATTTACACAGGCTTTCTGTTCTGCTAGATTTCACTTGGATAAGATGCGAAAGTGCAGTCAGCTTTACCAAGATTCTCATCCGTGCTTGAATTTATAACTAATCTGTAATTTGGCAACACAATGTAAGGAGAAGAGGATTAATGTTTCTGTCTCAAATTTGCAAATTTGGTAATTTTTCTGAGTTTGTGCAGATTTAATGAATGTAAATTGCACCATCTAATCTTTCATCCATATAGAATATGCAGTCCTGTTTAGAGTTGCCAATCTAATGAGGAGAATGTAATTATTTTTTTCAGCAAGATTACCCCATAAGAATATTGAAGGGTTAACTCTTAAAAATAGAAAGATAAAAGTCAAAAACTTGTGCACAAGTTTTGAAGTTATTTCTCCATTTCTATAGTTATACTTACAATTTGGAGATCTATTTCATATGTGTGTGTGTGTGTGTGTTTATGCGTTTGTAAGTAAAAAAAAAAAAAAAAAAAAAAAAAAAAGATGATGTTTTGCAGTGTCCTACGTGGCTCAGATTGCTGGAGTTCCTGTATATCCATGCACCTGTAAGTCCTCACATGACAGCCGTGCTTATTCCTTAATTAATAACAGCTCTTGCCGGCAACTCAAACAAATCTTGACCCCTTTCAAACATTGGCCCAGAGTAACCTCCTTCCTGCCACCTCTTGCTTAGCTTATCATGGAAGAGGTGGGGGGGGGGGAGGGGGAAGGGGTGGGGGTGGGGAGGAGAGGAAACAATCAGAAGGCAAAAATAGAAGATGGAAGAAAGTTTCGCTATAACTTTGGCACTGAAATGAACGTGACGTCGCGAGGAAAATTATGCTGGGCCGGGGCGTAACTCATCACCGTGATGGAAGACGGGAATCACGCATCCTCCCTTCCTACTTCCTGTGTGCTACATCCCAATCTCTGCTCCAAGCCTTGAGGGCGTGGTAACCCTCATGTGTAGATCATCCTGGGAATCATGAGGGGGTGGGGGAGAGGGGATGGAGAAATACCCATCCTTTATTTCTTACTATGCCTAGGACTGACAAATTGTTCATCCAATTTTTCACATTGTAATAGTTGTATGGGGAAGAGACTTTACATTTTCCTATTAAATGTGACTGAAAATGCTTCCAAGTTCCAGTAAAATTTGGGTAAAAGAACAGCTTTACACTCCCTTTTTCTACAAATGTGTATTTTTCAGATTTTTACTTCGTGGTTGAAATTTGGCACACAATGTAGGCTGCATGCTGTTCTAGAAGGAATTCAAAACAAAATTGTTGTATACATGTACATGTATCTATACATAGTTTGTCAAACCAATTATTCATGCTAGCCTGATAGTTGCCTCAAGATTTGCCTTAAATGTCAAATTTATGCAAACCACTTTCCATTCATGTTCACAACATTATGGTGGCCTGGTGGCCACTAAAAATTAGCCTCATTGGGGATCTAAAATTTAATATAAAATTGTGTATTTCCTTTTATTTATGGCCAGCAAAATGTAAAGTTTAAAGATATTAGTGGCCTGAATGGGTCAAAAGAGAAAAAAAATTTATGTCAAGCCGTGATATACCGACACATTGTATAGATACAATCATAATACGCACACTGTCTACTAAAACGTCGTGTGCGGTTAGACTTTTTTACTTCACATGCAGCCACAAACTGCAGCAAATTCTGTTGTCCCCATAGGCCCGAATTCTCAAAGGTGGAATAACTTCATTTCACCGCTTATTCCGCCGATTTATTATGCCTCTTATGCAAATCAGGCCCTCGTGACGTAAAATGACGCGATTTATTCCCCCGGAATCTATTCTCAAAGGTGGAATAACTTATTCCCCGGAATAACTTTTCCGTGGAATAGTTTTTCCAGCTTTGAGAATTCGAGCCATAAAGTTTAATGCCAACCAGAAGCTTATTTTCCATGAACAGCCTGAAGAAAAGTTAGAGTCTCAGTACAGGTAC
This sequence comes from Diadema setosum, assembly GCA_033980235.1. NCBI lineage: Eukaryota > Metazoa > Echinodermata > Echinoidea > Diadematoida > Diadematidae > Diadema > Diadema setosum. Next base: position 34,727,176 of record CM067066.1, on the reverse strand, counting down.
CTTATACTTTGTTTTTCGTGAGGGCTAGCTGTTGACATGTACACATTGTACATAGTGATAGGTGTGTCACTGTGTGTGTAGTTTCCAATGAAAAAGAAAAAAAAATAGGAAAAGACGAGTGCATTTTCCTGTTTATGACAGGTTATGTGAGGTTATGTGATGTTAAATTTTAAATCTGTATTAGCACTCTGTTGAAGTTGAGACATTCTAGATCAAGAGCCATGAGCGCCCTTTAACAGTGGATACCGCCATCGGCATCATACAAGAAGCCATCATCATTATCAACATCTCTACAGTCTGAGACAGAATAGAGTTCTTTAATTTGCAGCAAAGTGATTGCACTTGTCTGTTACCAAGGTAAAATGAAATTGCAGGAGACAATTAAGGCATAATGAGCGTGACATGGGAAAATGATTGATTTAACAGTAGACTTACAAGTCAGTGTGAAAATGGAAGCCAATCAAAATTAGTCCAAATTAGAAGCACTCAGACAGTGCAAATATGTGCTGAAGCCATAGAGTCACGTACTACTGCCATAAAATTGTGCAAGCATCATTAAAGACAGAAATCCTGGATCTGGATCAAGCTCGTGATCCGGATCATCACCCAAAAGTGATAACACCTATTAATCCTTTTACTGCAAACTATGTACCTCTCATGGAAATATTATCAAAATCCTTTTGTAACTTTTTGAGTAGTATTACTAACAAAAAAACAAACCAGCAAGCAAGCAAGCAAGCAAAATTCCAGCAAAAACATAGCTTCCTTTCATTGTGGGATGCGTATTGGAATTGCATGCTCACATCAGATGAATGACACATATTTGACGATTGTAGAGTGCACTCTTGTTGTGATATACACGGTTTTAGCGAAATGCTCATTACAACGAAGTAAAAATTCAGGTTAAAAATTATCTTCTGTATATCTTTCTATACTTTACTGTTCAGTTACAACAAAATTTCGATATGATAAAAGAAAAGTGCTGGTCCAGACGACTTTGTTATGACGGGAGTGCGCTGTATGTTTTGCACAGTTTATGTGTTATTCCAAATGATGAGTATGTAGAACTTGCTGCAAAGGCTTCATTCAACACTCTTAAAACATCCGAGTCAGAACTGACTGGAACTGGGTCCGTTGGGGTCACACACTGTTCCGGGTCAGAAATGACAAGGAATGGGTTCAGAGTCAAGAATTGGGTCAGGGTGACCCCATTCGGGGTCTTCATGACTAAATTCCAAGTCATTTGTGACCCGGAACGGTGTGCGACCCCAACGGACCCAGTTCCGAGTCAGTTCTGACCCGGACTTTTTTAGAGTGAAGAAAAGCCATAACTATAGATTGATTACATTACCATCCACTCTGTATACGTCAAATCTGTTTGGACTGTAGAATAATTTTAGAAAAGCATGATGTATTTTGCTTCACATTTTTCATGTTTTTAGTAGAAAATGTATTTTGTGGGGGGGGGGGGGGATGGGGTGAAATTTGACCCCTATGGAACTTCTATTTTGAGTTGACTGTACATGTTGATGGATGGACTGGTGACGAGCTTAGATTTAGATGCACATTCTCCACATACAGTCTATACATATGATGACATAAATGGTATCCCGGGGTACCAAATAAAAATCAGCCATTTTGTTGAATTATTAATTTTTTTAAAAAGGTTGTACCCTGGGTGCCAAAAAGAGGAAATTATTTTGGTGCTGGAGCTGGTGCGCGCTAGCCACTGCACTGCACTGAAGCACACGCTAGTGGTATCACAGTGTGCCATGCACGCATAGTATAACATGCAGTGGCATGGGAATGACTATGTACACGCACACACAGTGCATGCATTTTTATCTGGCTGTCCTCGAGTGGACGTGAGGTGGTGCTACACAACGCGGTAACCCGGGGTACTACGGTACCCGGGGTAACACGTGATGCATCATATTGAACAAATGCTTTGTTTATGAACTTTGCATGATATATATGAGAGAGAATATTCTGTTCCATTATGTTACAAGCTCTTAATCACACTTCAGGCTTCTCCTATTCTCCAGGACAACATACACACACTCTTGAAAAGTGATTTTAATGTTCTTGACCATAACATGACTAGGAAGGATTTTTTATTTTTTTTTAACTATCATTAAATATAACTTTAAATTTGTAATATGTACTGGAGACAGCCACACTGTGTTGATTGTCAACCAAGGGTTTTTATCTATTCCACTTTTAATGCCACTGATATATTATCTCTCATAGCAAGTGGTGTGGGAAAAACTCAATACTTTTGATCAATTTATGTGTTACTGGCATTACATTGTCAAAGCCCTATGGCTAAATTCAATAAAACAATTAAGTTTATTCATGAAATGGTGTTTGATGGCCAATCATTATCTAAAAATTTCTCTTTTTTTCAATCTAGTATATATCATTAAAGTCAGACAGTTTTCTTCATAGACTGGTGATGGCCCAGTAATTATTAATGTTTGCTTGAAATTAAGACATCCTAGAATGTTGACCAAAAAAAATGTTGTCTCACATTTCCCGCAAGTCAGTGTGATTTTTATTCTGTCTATTTATACGTCTATATTTGAATAAATCATGGCTAACAGGCTCAGAGCAGATTGGCTGATCAAGACTGTAGATAGGCATGATAAATGGCTAAGAGCTTTTCTTCTAAACAGTCACGTCTGGAGTCTTGATTGATGTTGCCGCATTGCCTCCAAACTCATCTAAACTGTCACAGTCCATAACAGATCCCATTAAAACTTGGTCATCTTCTCCCCTCCCTTACCCCCCCCCCCCCAACATACATGTATATAAAATTCTCATCAGATAGTCAACGTATGTGTAGTATCATAGGAAGATGGTTTTCTGCAAATAGTGATATGGAGTTATCAGCAAATTAAAAGAATTTTTGTGTAACTGTTCATTTGTCATTATGTAGAGTTGTCATGAAAATCATGTTCATAACAGAGGCCTCTGTGAAATACACACAGATAGAGATGGATAATTGTGGGTAGTGTTCAGTTTGTTTCATCTTATGGATAGTATTTGTCTGTTTTATTTTTTTTTTTGGGGGGGGGCAGGGGGAGGGGATGCATATGATGAAAAACTTTGGATGGGGAAGGAATTTAGATAGATGGACTTTGAAAATAAAGAAAACTAATGTTTGTCATCATTCTTTGACCACTCCCTTGTAGAATTGTCTCGTTATATATGGCTTGAGAAAAAAGAAGAGAGAGAGAGATAGCAAACAAAGTTCTGTTCTGGGGACTAACAATTTCCCTGTCCTTTTAAATCACCCACAGCCACCATGCCCCAGCTTCTGACACCCAAGAAAACCTCTCAAACTCATGGATGAGAAGGAGCATTTTTTTCTCTCTCTTGTTTTTTTCTTCCAATGTGCAAGGAGAATTCACGATAGCAACAATGACAACAACAGTTTCACCAAATCTAACACTATTGAGATTGGACAGTTCTCCGCTATCTCTCAGAGTTAATCAAAACTTTAACATGTTTTCTGACACCAGTCTGAGACTGTTTTAACACGAGCCGAGAAAGGTAACTGCGATACTGAATGACAATTACGATTACAATTAGAATTATCATCTATACACATAAACAAAGAAGGCTTCGTGGATTCCGCAGTTTTGCGGTTTTGAATTTCAGGGTGAGAGGAGGCGGTGTGGTTTCTTTCTGAGTTCCCATTAATCACTCTTGAGCAGTAAGGAGCACAATTTTCCTGCACAAGTGGTTGAAAGGTCATAGTAGACTCCGTGCCCAAAATGCGATTCAGAGATCAATCCGTACCCTTGACTGTTTCGTTGCGTAATTCCGGAGAATCATCACTGGAAAACACCTCTGGACCATCACTTGAATCGCGATTTGAATTACGTTTCAAATCACTCTCCACAATTTAAGTTTGCATACACATGACCAAAATGCATCATTTTGAATTATGAGTCTAGTGATGCATCACCAGAAACGTGATTCAAACTGAGCACTCTCGGTACATGTGAAAACGACCCATAGAGTTCGCAGTGACAGGATTACAGGCTATGCAAAGTCTAATCCTGAAAGAGGTGGACATTAAAGAAAATACCAAGGAAACTGAAATCCGACAAGTAATCCTTCACTTGTTGATGTCACTTCTTGACACACTCCTTCCTCTGGGTCGCCTCAGGTTCTTTTTGTATGAATTTTTAAGGAGAATCAGAGGCATTAGAGCTAAATAATTGATGGCAGTTTTGCCAATATCTCTTAGCCTGCGTGATCGTGGAATCACGGTCAATAAGGCAATTGACGTCAGTGAGTGTCTGCAAAAGATAGAGAAAGAGAGAGACAGAAAAAGAGAAATGAGATGAAATCTTGCAAATGAAATTGGATCGTGGTTTCTTTCATGAAAGGTCCAGGAAGACAGATATTTGGTGAAGACGTGTTGTCTTGATTCGGGGTGTGAAATACGATGAGGGTAGAAATAATGAGGTGGTCTGAGGAAAGGGAATGGTTGTCCTCAACTCGCACAATCTCATGGACTTAGGATGGGGTTAGTTTCAGACAGTTTTTAAACTTGTCACTTGGAATTGACTTTCTTTGGCGAGTCACTGTCTCTATATTGTCTCCATATTGCCTGTTATCAAGGCTGAATAAATTCTGTGTGGTCTCGGTCAATCCATTCATTTATACAGCATCAAGTGGCAAGTTCTCAATTACAGACAGTAACTATTCCTTTAACCCGTTGAGGACGGGCCGATTTTGCTACAACACACATTTTCCATAGACACTTGCCCAAGTATACTCGGGACTCATCCTCAACAGGTTAATGATGTTGATGAGATGCATAACTTCACAATATTTTTCACCCATTGTCTGTGTGCATTTTTGTGCATGTATATATACATATACATATATGCACTGGAAAGCCAGAAACATTCACAGCATTAAACTGTTGCGACTTGGAGTCAACAGCCTTTAACTCGGCATGAAACTTTTGTGAAGTGGTGCTGACACTCAATGCATTATGTAGACAAAAACTTTTGCATGCATGTTACTTTTTCAAGTCTTGTCTCGTCCGGGAAATTTGCGAAAGTTTCATGCAAGGGAAAATTTCTGGTTTTACAGTACAGCTAAGTGAAACCCCGTAATAACGAGGTCCGTGGGACCGGCGATATTACCTCATTATAAACGGTACCTCGTTATAACGGTACGCATCAAAAACAAAGAAAAACATAAGCACAACGTCATATACCCATCAACCGAACTTAAGAACATCCTTTGCGTTGTTATTGCACGATTATGGATCATTATTATTGAGAGAATAAAGGGAACTTATTTGTGAATTGATAAAAAAGACGAGAAAAAAAGTAGGGATTAAAATGCGTCAATTCTTAATTTTTCTTCCAAAAATTCGACTTTAATCATACTCACTTATATTTACATTATCATTTGCTAAATGACAATGAACAAACCCAGATCTATTCAAACTGTTGAATGCGTTTGTTTCTTTTTCTTAACACCGACTCATGTAAATTTTTAACATGCATTATTCAACTATTCTTACGCTACTGTCACCCAGTAGGATCGCAGTGATTTCATTGATTATTTCAGCTTCAATCATACACACTCATATTTACTTTATCATTTGCTCAATGACAATGTACAAACCCAGATCTATTTCATTGATTATTTCAGCTTCAATCATACACACTCATATTTACATTATCATTTGCTCAATGACAATGTACAAACCCAGATCTATTCAAACTGTTATCATTTGCTAAATGATGATGATATTATAAGCGAGTCAAATTTTTCATGAAGTGATTCTTCCCAATAATTTCACAAGTGGTTACATTCATGATTGTGGAATACAACAATGGATGGAGGAATGTTCTGATGCGTGTCACATTCATGTCGGGTTCATTTGATATTTTGCATGTCGTAGAATTTGCTAATGGCATCAGACTCGTAAAATTTGTGAAAATAAAAGTCCCATGGAGTAGATGACATTAGCATTATTCCCTCTCATGATTTGCAAGCTACTGATGGCAATGTGATTTTTTTTTTTTTACTTTACAGTCTTCGCCAGCAATTGCAATAAATGGCAACCGAATGGCATGAAATTTGAAATGCAGAGCTCATGAATGTGAAATCATGAGTCTCTGTAACGAAGTAAGAGGAAGCTCCGACTTTATGGGAGACTATGTGCGTAAAACTGATTTGAATTGGAGATGTTATGCGTGGGCAGAGACCTATGTAGCCAACACCAAGGCTCTCCTAGCATACTGCACAGGATGTGTATCATGTTGCTGCTTGCATTCTTGAAGCAGCTATTAATGATTAAATTTTTTGTTTTCTTCATCGATCTGTTTGTGTTTGAGACCGAGGTACATCTACTTGAAGTCAGACATTGCATACATGATACTTGAAGTGAATACTGTGGTACAAAACTCTCAATCACAGTACTGTAAACGACAATATTTTTGCGCCATTAATTTTTTCACACTGAGTGGCTTAAAAAAAAAAAGATTTGTTGGTTCTTGAATTCACAACGTTAAGTTACAAAGAGCAAAAGTGTGTGTGAGAGGTCGTGGAAAAGGGAGAGTGAATACCTAACTCTTATCACCTGTGTCTTTGTTATGATGTAATGTTAGGGAACAGTTTACTATTCTTTATATGATTACCTGTTTTGTTATCCTTGTCTCTTTTATGTTGTAATTCTTTGTGCAATTCAGTCTTGACTGTTACATATGAATATCTTTCTATCTGTCTATCATTATTTCTTTCTTTCTTTTCTTTTTTTTTCAGTTTATTTGTCTATCACCATAGCCATCCCCTTTAGAGTCATAAATAAAAGGTCACTTCTGGAATAATTTTGTGCAAAGAATATGATTTTACCTATTTGGTCCATTAAAAAAAGTGATGAAGTTGGGCACGATAGATTGTAAACCTGTGTTGCAATCGAATTTATCACCTCATCTAATTTTCCTAGTGTGTGACAAGCTTCGAGTTCCAAGTATCATCTCCCCACACACATAATCATTGCACAGTTCACAATAGAGTATACCTGTATGTTATCTCTCCCCCCTTTCTGTAACTTGATATCTGTGTTATATATATATATATATATATATATGTGTGTGTGTCTGCGTGCGTATATTTACATATATATATATATATATATATATATATATATATATATATATACATACATACATACATTTAACAGTCTAAAACACATTTATATGAATGTATATCAGTCACATTTATTGGTGGAAAAATTAGCAAAGAAAATGGGATTCCATCACATTTATTCACAGAAAGGGGCAGTAGATGAGACTAGTGACAAAAATTCCCGTTAACATTCTCGTAATATCACCAGCCATGCATTTGCAAGCATCTCTTATCATCTTTACAAATTGATTGATGTGTCAACCATGGCATGCCGAAGTGTGGAACCACCCGCAAGCTGCTCTGGATGATGCCTCCCCCTCTTTCCCTCTCTCTCTTTCCCCCCATCATCATCTGTGTGTGACATCACAGACAGCGACAGCCAATCAGAGCCTGGCTGTCTGTCTGCTCTCTGTTTTTATCACATTGCAACTTGTGTGTGTGAGGGTGTGTGCATGTGTGTGTGTGTGGGTGGAGTGGAGGAGAGTGGTGGAGGGGGAGAGATGAGCAGAGAAGGACAGAGTGAGGAGTGATGAACACATCTGAGTCAGAGCACAGTCAGTTACCAGAAGTTCTCCGGATTGGTGGTGGTTGCTACTGTGAGCGAATTTTGTGGACCCTTGCTTGCGTGTGCCAATGTGTGTACTGACGCTCAGTGGTTGCTACCAAGTGGAGGAGTGATTGGTAGGCAGATTTTTCTCTCTGGTAGGTGCAAATTTGCTCCTCTCCTAACCCCTTGCACTTCCACATGTTTGTTTCTCCAGATCAGCATCATTAACATTTTCAAGTATGTGATGTTACAATGCACATTCCTTTGCACACCGGATTGAGTGAACTCTCTCCGCCCTTCTCAAGATATTACGATCATCTTTTTTTTTTTCTCAACGGTGCGATGCATAAACAAATCACCTGTGATGGGCCGTAATTAGCACCTACTGGCAGTGGTTCCCCTAAATGTCTAATGGCTGATATGACCTTGTCGAATGCTCTACTTTAGCGGTTGTTCATTCCCATCTGGTCGCCACATGTCCATGCAGGGAGGTTTCAGGAGCACATCGCACATTGTGAGAGACCTTTCACACATTTTTCACTCTCAAGTGATTGCGGCATTTAGCATCGCTGCCGTGAACGAAGGGATGTAATTAGCAGCTTTTTTGCAGATGGGTTGTGTAGTTGTAGCAAGCCAATTATTGGATTTTTACAGATGTTGTAAGTTTGCAGCCTGTTTTCTTATATGTCCTTTTCTTTTGCATCCTTTATTATCTTCATTAAAGCTCATTTGTTGTCGTGTGTATTGAGGTCATAATGACCTGACTGCCAAAAGCACCTGTCTTGATTATAAGATCCATGAATTTGTCAGTTGTTGAAAAAATGAAAAAAAAAAACAACAACCCAACAATATGATGGTACATGAAGTGATTCATCTAATCATATATGCAAATTTAAGTCTTTGTTCTGACTGTAATTTACAACCCTCTTAAGGTGTACATGTGATTTTCTTGTCTCAAATTTTGGAGTGCCTATTACAGAGCTTCTAAAGATGTGTTATAGATGATTGTTCTAAGACAGCATGATGTATTCCTTTGCCACTATACCAATTAGTTGTCTGTCTTTCGCGAAGTGTTGAAAAGTGCAAAATATTATTGATATGGCTGTCTCAATTATTTTTAATCTCTTTACACATTACTTTTCACCTTCCATGTTATTGTGAAAGAACTAAATGCAGATAAAGTTGTTCAATTTATTACATAATTTCTTACAGCTGCAGCTGAATCCTTACATTTCCTAGCTTATCCCATAGTTTTAATGATGACTCTTTGTGATTATTTCATACATCATTTACAGAATTATGAAATTACTGTCATCTGTTTTCCCCGATTCTTTCTAGGAACTTACTGTCGTAGGACGAATCTAAGGAGTGATAATTTTTAAATGGACAGACTGGCCTGGATATATCTCACAGTTTAAAGGTAAGACCAGACACATCTGACATATTCTTCTTTATATCTCATTGTTGTCCCTTTACAAAAAATAAATTAACAAACAAACAAACAAACAAACAAAAACCCAAAACAACATTTTATATGCAATTCAGAGATGCATGCTAGAATGCATGTTGTATTGGAAGTGAGAATATTCACGCTTGAATGGAAGTGGTATTAGAAGATTTTACATGTACCAGAGGCCTATTTGTGCTAATGAGAAATAATCCAGGAGAAAACTTGCCACCTGTTTTGGTAACTATTGGTACATGCTTGATGCCAACTACTAACGATAACTAAATGACTGGATTGATGTAGAAGATATATTCTAGATATAGGAGGTCACATTTAAGGGAGAAATTAAAGAAAAGACAACAACAACAACGACACCACCACCACCACCAACAACAACAACAACAATTACTACTACTACTACTACTACTACTACTACTACTACTACTACTGCTACTACTACTACTACTACTACTACTACTACTACTATTACTACTGCTACTGCTACTACTACTATTATTACTACTACTACTACTACGACTACTACTATTACTACTACTACTACTACTCTACTACTACTACTACTCTACTACTACTACTATTACTATTAACTCTATATTTGAGTGCTTTAGTGCACTGTATGTGTCTGTCTATGCGTACATCTCTTTATGTGTACATTTAGCAAATTTCCAAACTTGGAGACGATGTAGGCCTACAGTGTACTTTTGTTAGCAGAGGAAATATTTGGGCATATTATTGATTTCACAAATATGAGTCAAAATCTGACCACCTCGAGATATTTGGGGTGTAGAGTAAATGGTGTTTGGGCTCTTGAGAGACAACCAATGTATTCATGATCAGAACAGGAGAATTCAGGATCGGGAGTGGAGTTTGCATTTTCCAGTGTTTTCACACAATCTTGGGTGTATGTCCTTTCCAGGAAGGAAATGGTTTTGCCTCTTCTCTTCTAGCTACTTTTGATACGGTACTCAAATGAATTGTAGTAAAAAGAAGTAAATTTGTTAGTAGGATCAATTGCATGCAATACCCTCCTCTGAATGCAATTCCAGTGGTCATGTAAATTTACATACTGATTGCTACAATACCTTGTGTAGCCTGCGACAGCATTGGGTGTGGAAGCCTAGATGTGTCTGTGTATGTTTGTTCATATGTCGGGTTACCAAGTATTTCTGGGTGAAAGCAGGGAGAAGATAAGTGGCTTGTTCAGTTTTTTTGAGAGTGTTGCGAGTGTGTAGTGAAGAGCCACCAGGAAGAAAAAAAAATATGTATACTTGACAGACTGTTCATGTTTTCACGTTTTAGGTTTCACATCATGTTTGTCTGATGCCACATTCACAGAAGTAATGTAAACCATGCTGAGTTTGATGGATTGAGATTGATGTTGTTCTCATAGTTTGTCTTTCACATCCTGTTTATTCAGGCTGTCCCAAAGCTATTTTAGCCCATTTGTGTGCCCATGCACAGATGTCTCCTTTGCAACTCTAAAAATTAGGTTCTTTCGTAAAGCTGGTATATTGTAGAGCTCTAGGCAATTCAGACCTTTCCCCATCGTGGCAGAGTAATAAAACTCCTTAAAGGGACTGTACAGTACTGGTTGAGGTGGGGATTCATGTTTTGAACATTCCTAAGTGAGATAATGAAAAGCCTCTTATGAAATATGAAAGAGCATGTAATTTTAAGAAGGATTCAGCGTTTATTTGATGAAAATTGGTTTTCAAATGGCCGAGATATCCAAAAAAATGCCAATAATAAAAGGCGACATGCCACAACTTTATTAGGATCTCTTTGTTTCACCTTGTTTTTGGATATCTCGGCTATTTCAAAACCGATTTTCATCGAATAAACTTTTGATACCCCTTAGAACTGCATGCTCTTTGACATCTCATAGAGTGGTTTCTGAATAACTCGCAAAATGTTAAAAGCTAAATCCTCACCTCGACCAGAACTGTACACACCCTTTAATGATGGATGGGGACACAATATTATAGATTTCCAATGAATTTATTCAGACCCTGAAAAAATTCCAACCCTTACTCTCAAGACAAAATGGGAGCGTATTCTCACCTGACATCGGTTAGTTTTTCATTTCTTTAAAAGAAGAGAAAAACTCTGTGGTACTTTACAGTAAGATTTCATGCACAGCATTTGGAGGCATTATTCTTCAATCATGCAGAATTTGTGACGTTTGCAAAAGGGTATGATCTGTAAAGTGCCAAGCCATCATCAGCTTTCAGTTAATCCCTCCAAACTCGACGTGGTTGTGAGTTTAAGCAAGCCCACTTAGGTGTAGCAGTGTGCCTCAATCCAATGGATTGACAGACCATTGGGACACAATGAGAATGACACGGATTCATAGTCTCCATTCATTGGCAATTAGTGTCCAGACATCTGTGGCAATCGGCAATGGAAGCACTTCAGTGGTCATGCCAATCAATGAACAAAAGGGACTATCAAAGGCATTTAATGAAGTCATTGTATGCTGCTGTATGAAGGTTATGTAATTATACAAAAAATATTCCTATTAGAAGAGGAGATTAAAATCATCATCTAGCAACTCTCCCATTAGTTAGTGTGCAAAAATTTGTACTAACTATGTTTGTGGTTGATGATTTAGCAACTGCTACATCTTTCCCCTGAAAGTCACCATTGACGAGCTTTTACAAGATTGACAAGTTTACAACAATGTAAAGATATGGATGCATCCCACTCTTATTGATGTCAATGAAAGAAAGAAAAAAAAAATGATGAAGATTTACTGTAAAACGAGAAATGTTCGCGTGCATTTTGATTTTGCGAATTTCGCGAGAGCAAAGATTCGTGAAATTAGAATGCACGTGAAAGTTCTTGTCTACACTATATGCATTGAATGCCAGTGGAAGTTGGCGAAAATTTCATGCCGCAAAAAAGGCCGTCGGCTCAAATTTGCTTAAAATTCATGCGGCGAATATATCATGTTTTACAGTATACATTTGATACTTGCGACTTACATCACAGATTTATGAAAATATGGGGAAACATCAGAATTCAATATCGTTTGTTTTGGTTTGTTTGTTTTTATTGATGAACATTAATCATTCTGTCAATCTGATTGTATTCTTGTATATCATACCAACATAAACGTTTGTGGGATTACACTTTAAGAACTTGGGACTGTCAAATTTACCAGCCTTGCCTCAAAAACATTAGCCTGAAATTGAACTGCTGGTAATAACTTGTACAGATCTTTTTTTTTTTTTCTTGATGAGTGCATTGCAACTGTTTAGGCACCATTATGTGTATACATATGAATGATGTACAATATATTGATTGTGTGGACCTATTGTGTGACATCCAACTAATGGACTGAACGTTGGTCAAAATGTGTTTCATTTATTATTTCTAAAATGTGTTTATAAATGTTCCATTTCTGTAATTTTGCAAGTACTCTGAGGGGTCATGGAAAGAGCACATTAAACATTAATTGTTTGGTAGTGTATCAATCATTGAAGATGGAAATCCAGTGTGTGTAATAGCATACAGAGTTTTGGGGAAATATGAGGTCATGTTATGCATACAAGGTCAACATACAATCTAGCATGTTTATGATCATCGCAAACAAAGAGCTCAGTTCTGACAGAAACATGATTAATGAAAGAGAGATAGAGAGAGAGAGAGAATACAATAAAAGATGCCTGATCTCTCAAGAATTTTTGTGAGATACTCAGAAACATTTGTTGTATATTTCCTTCCCTTGACTTCGATGTTTTGTATCTCAATACTGAAATTTACATTGAAGGACAAACAAAAACCTAACAGCCTCGAGTATATATGCAAGGCAAGGTGGGGGGGGGGGGGGGTAGGGGGGGGGGGTAGGGGTCTTGGACTTGAGTCTGTATACCAGAATTATAAGCCAACAAACCACTGCAGTATGAGACACATGCAAGTGATATGAAAGCTTTATCACAAAAGAAACATGCAATCAATAGTATTTTTTTCTACTGCTGTACATTTTACATGCTTGTTGTTGTTCCCTGTCTTTGGGGATTGGCAGAATTCAAAAAGAGAAAAATTGTGAAGAAACTGGGGCTGTGGGTGGGGGTGGGGGAGGGTCAGATAGGAAGATATTTTTCCCCGACAGTAAATGAAAAAAGGGAGGAGTTAGAAGAAGTTTTCATAAAATGAAGATGAAGAAGATTAGTATTGCGGGAGAGTCTGCAGTTATGGATAGATTTTTTTTTTTCTGTTTTCCTTCTTCACATAACTTGTGATAAAAATTGAATGATTGATCTTACAAAGAGCAACAACGACAAAAAAGAGAAAGAAAGAAAGAAGAGAAAGATATGAATAATTTCATGAAGATGAAGAGCTAACCTTCACTTGTTTACCTCAGGCTCCGATTTTATCTAAGGAATACTTCATCATGGCTGTGCACTGGGAATAAGTCTTGAAATATTCAGCCTTGGCCGTTGTTATTGTTACCTTAGGGTATGGCAGAATTTGTAATACCATAAATATATGTATATGTGTATATATATATATATATATATATATATATATATATATATATATTTCTATTTATCTTTCTGTCTATTCATCAATCTATCCCTCCAGTTATCTCCATTTCTTTAGATATATCATTTTACCTCTGATTATCTCCAGCTACATTTTGGTACATTCATCTGTACCTCTGTCCCAGTCTTATAGATAAATTTTATCTATGTGATTTCCCTTGCTGGTCTATCTTTTTTGTTTCATTTTTTTTTTTTTTTTGTATATCATTCAATTTTTATGCCTGCCTTCTTTTAATGTATATGACTTTAGAGACAGGAATATGCAATATTCTCAAGGCATCATGGGCACATATTGATGATTAAGGGGGCAACATAAACTGATTGATTCAATTTGATTTGATAATTGTTTATTAAAACAAACATGCAAAGTAGTAGCCCGAAGGCAAAATTATAATGCATCACATTGAAAAAACATATCAATTACATCAAACAACATGAACATTTCAACTATGACAAATATCGGTTACATTAACAAAACAAATGTATAGCATCATATCAAAATGATTAACAGTTCATACCAATTATCACACAGAATTGGAAGTCATCCGTGATGACTCCCAATTTCTAATCTTGGTGTTATTTTTTCAATGATGATGATGATGAAGAAAGTGATAAAAATGTTAATGATTGTAATACTGGTAATGACTTAAATAGTGATAATGAAAATAATACTATTATCATATGATTATCTATAGCATTTTGTGTATGTATGCATAATGTATATATAAATATATATATATATATATATATATATATATATATATATAGAGAGAGAGAGAGAGAGAGAGAGAGAGAGAGATAGATAGATAGATAGATAGATAGATAGATAGATAGATAGATAGATAGATAGATAAATAGATAGATAGATATAGATAGATAGGTAGATATTAGATAGATAGATATACAGTTGAACCTCTCTTATCTGGCCTCCCTTTATCCGGATCTCTCTATTATACGGACGCAATCTCACCGTGATTTTTTAAAAAAAATAATTACGGGAGGAAAGGGCTATTCTCAACTCCTTGAGAACTCCTACACAAACACACATGAATTACATATTACTTCCAACATTAACATAAACCTCTATTTTGGGGTCTCTTACTGAGTGTAACAATGAAAAGGTTGCAGTATACACATTACTACATGTGGTACTACAATGGGCTACATCAGTACGTGTGTATGTATACGTACATGTATAAAGCATTGAGTCTCCCGTATCCAGCTAAATCCCTTATCCGGATGAGCCCCGGTCCGGACTTGTCCGGATACGAGAGGTTCAACTGTAGATAGATAGATAGATAGATAGATAGATAGATAGATAGATAGATAGATAGATAGATATCATGTAAGTATTATTTTGCGATACACCATGCTGATCTATTTTCTCTCATCACAAGTCTTGTGATACAGATATCTGATGCTTAGCACGGGAGTAGGAAAAGACTACCCTTTACATAATAGAGTCAAAAGGGTGTAAGAATTTGATGGATCTCTGGTAGTTTGCACTTTCTTGTTGAATATTTCAAAGAACTTAGCCCCCACTCTCGATTCCATTGAAAAGGAGGCATTAAATCTGCCATTAGTGAGGTGAGGCATAGATTCTTGGCTTGGAATGATGGAACTATTTTTGGATTGCACAAAGGAATAAAGTCAAATCATTCTTGCTGCATATTACTTGGTGAGTTTCTGAACGTGAAAGCCTTACACCAAATTCTTCAGTCGTAAGATATTCAGCTATGTTTAGCAAAGCTGTATATCAAGGCTGTATCTAGTAAATTCTTCTGGTTTTTTTTTTCTTGGTGGTCCATTCAGGCCACCAAAGTGATACAGTTTCATATTCCAGTAGCAGTGAAAGTTTTATATTTCATGAAAACTATGTGAAAATTAGCAGGTTTAATGAAGAGCTTTAAATAAATGTGCTGTGACTAGGAAGTAATATTTGGAGAGAAAAAAAATGAGGGCAATTATGAACCATGACAATTGTCTGACAACTGACAGGTATGATATAGGACTTCTAATACTATATTCTGTGAAGAAGTTCACCAACTTTTACATATTCAGTACTGAATTGAGGCAAAAACATGACTCTTTGATAACATCAAGTGATCATAAAATATTCATAAAATCATGGCATCTTTAGAATAGGGGTACCTGCTTCACTTTCTAGATAGTTAAAATTTGGCTGTGAACAAAAACAGTTTGCCCAAATTCTGCTGTGGCAACTAGTGGCGATTTGGGAACCCTTGTTGTTGCAGCTGTGCTAACTAAAATTTGTGCAGTTATCAAGCTATTAGCCATTAGTTATTTTTCCCTGATCTGGATGAGAAAAACACATGAAATCAATTTTTACACTCACATTTGTATGTGTGTGTGTGTGTGGTGTGTAGCCCAAGTGGGCCACCAAAACATATCATTTCATAAAGATGGTGGCCCGACATCTATTTCTTGTGGCCCCTGACTACGAAGTCACTGCTAATGCCGAGCCATATTCATATGTGTTATACAAATCTGTGCATAAATATATGCTGAGTTACAACGTTAGATTTTTATAGCAAAAATGTATTGTTATTGTGTTGTACTTTTTTTTTTAATTTCTAATGATTAATCTATATCCAGACTGAATATTTCTTCATACTGTTAGCACAAGCTCTAGGCCTGTTTCTTTCGATACACAGGCAAATACTCATAAATGCAATGTCACATATAATTAGATGTATGTGTGGGTGAGTGTGCGTCATAAAACAATTAGATCACGTCAAGCTGCCCCCCCCCCCCTTAAAGCAACCATTCTCAGGTGCAGAAAACACCTGTGTTATGTCATCTCGTTATGTCTGGAATGCATCACCTTGCTCCTCTGAAATGAACCTGCACCAGATGGGGAAATTAACCTTTTTAGCAAGCCAGGGGACACCACATTTCACAAATTAATGTACTTTGCTGCGGAGTGCGGACAGGCTTTTGACTGATTTTCTTAGCTGTTTATTAGCTCCCCTGATACCTAATTTCTCATAATCTAATAAATTCGATAAAATCACAAAGCTGTGCTTCATCTGCTCATACGAGTCCACACATAAACCTTTGCCATAGAGTGAGAATTTCTTTCTTTTTTCCTAGTCGTAGCTTTCTATAGAAGAAATGATGAATGACGCACATGGTGACATGCAATACTTGTGCAGCAACCTAACCAACTTCAGATTTTTTCGTGATGTTTCTTATTTTTTGATCAATTTTTCTTTATAGTTGGGGGAAGTGGTGTAGTGGGAACGTATAGAATACAAACCATCTGTATGAGAGAATTTCATCTTTTCATCTCATAAATCAAGACTCTCAATTTTCTTGGGTCTCATTTTGTGGAGGCAGATGATGAGAATGCCAATGATACATCCTCTCATTCTCTTTCTATCAATATTTCTACCACATTCATCCCTGCAGAGAAAATATGTGATATTACAATTTTTTTTTTTTGTGGTCCATCTGTAGGCAAAAACAGCGTAAGCAGGCTTTCTTCAATCTGTATTGCCTTTCACTTGTACTTAACCCATTGAGGACGAGTTCTGAGTATACTTGGGCAGGTGTCCATAGGAAATGTGTATTGTAGCAAGATCAGTCAGTCCTCAACAAGTTAAACATCTAAAGCATGGTTTGAGAATGTTGCTGCTCAGAAAATTAAAAGGGTGGAGCTAGGAGTATTTGATATGTTACAAGAAAATGAAATAAAATTTTTGAAAATTTCCATAGAGAAAATGTGAAGTAGTATCTAAAGAATGAAAAAAAAAAAAACCCACAAAAGCTAATAAAATGCATTAAATCCAATGCAAATGCAGTATGACGTATGGAAAAGTATTTTTTTATCGCATGATTTTATTTTGTGAATGTTCTGTAGGTAACAATGAGTATGATATCAAGTGATGTACTTCACTTTTCCAGGATTAGGGAAAGGTATTTGATATATTGGGATTTTTTTCTAAAGATTAAGATTTTACTCTCACTTCTTATGCTCTTATAACATAATTCTAGGGCTTTTCACTGTCATTTTTTCCCCAAGTGGCCAGTCAGACCACTTGAGCAGGAGTTCAGTGTACGCATGGAAAGATATTTTATGTACAGTATGTATGATGGCTGCTCTGAAGCTTAATAATCTTATCTGAATGAGAAAATAATGTTTCAACTGGGGATGGCCATTGTAGAGGAATTCACTTTCATCAACAATCATTTACTATATAAACTGGCATTTCATATATTTGTTTCTCCATGTTGGCAGGGAGGTGGAAAAGAGAGTATTCTAGGTGCAAATACAGATAAATCCTCTCTGTTTACAGGAGTAAGACATATAGATGATATATTCTCTGCATGCCTGGCGCATCTCTCACACAACCTTTTGCCATTTTGCCTTTCGGGGAAATGTAGCAAGGGAGCAGAAACTGTACCATGGCAAGCCTCCATGGCCACATGTATGCCTACCATCCTATTTCTCTTTCCAATTTTGTTTTAATGTCTTTCCCCCCCCCCCCCCCACCTCTTGTGGCATATGCATGGGTGTGAGTATGAATCCTACTCTGGGCGGCTGCAAGACAGGTAATATTTCAAAGCGGGCTGCTTTGAAGCACAGACCCAATTTTGATGGAGATGCGTCTGGTCTGCCAACAAAAATTGGGTTGTTGTTGTTTTTTTCGCCTGAGTGTTTGAACATCTGTGAAAAATGGCTGTATCACAAGATCATAATCATTAGATATGCATAGGTGGCAGTTGCGCCCTCAATATTGCCATTTCCCAGAATTTTATCGGCCACTGGATGACGAGCAGGCACATTTCTCGAAACATGCTTGCTTGGCTGTGACAATATGATTTTCACCTAGCAACCAGTTTGTCAGACGAACTGTAATGAAAGCGGTAGCCGCTACTTGTGCTGAGCAATTGTTAGTGCCATGGGGGGTTGGTGGGGTGGGGTAGGGTGGGGGGGGGGGGGAGTGAAGAGGAGGCCCTGTGTGCAACCTTTAATTGTCCTCATCAAGGATGATGAATGGATTGCTGTTGGGAACACTTTAGTCATCTGGTATGAGATGTCATACCAGCAAATCCAAGAAATTGAGCAATTAGGCTGCAGGGGAATAATTCTCACGTTCATATTCTCGATGGTGGGTCCTTGCGCTTTCGACAATGAAGCAGACATTGGCGTTGAATGTGCATTGCTAAATTCTGGTCAGAGTAGTTCAAAATGCTTATTAAAGTTTTCATGATGATGATGATGGCGATGACTCATTTGCTGAAGTGCTGCACAATGCCCCAAATTGTTTTTCCAAGTCTCTTTGTAGTCCTTCACAAAGGGTGTGTTCACATGTGGCGAGCTTATGATTGGAATTGCATATTACTTGTGTACTGTTGCCAATTCGTGGAGATATGCAGTATTAGGGAGCTTTAGATTTTGATGCGCGGACGTTTGAGACGAGGAGTGCGCTGGACGTTCTCCTCTCCCCTGCGTCACGTTGAAAAGTAGCTTTAGATTACACTGGGATGCAACATTTAAAAAATAAAGTGGTGCCCCCATATGATCGGTGCATGAAGTAGTTCTCTGCGTCGCAAACTGTGCGGACATAAAAACAGCCCAGTATGCGTAGTGAAAAACTCAGGCGACGCAAGCTAAAAATAGTTCGACTTGATGGGCGCTTCTGCGCATGCTCAGAACATGTTTTTTTCCCCTCTGAACGTCCACACGTCAAAATCTAAAGCTCCCTATTATGCAGTACAGTACAGGGGACTTAATACAATGTTGATTGATATGTCTGTTTCCCTTGATATGTTCAGTTTTTAAAAGGACAAGCAAACTTGTGGTCTTGAATATGCATTTTGAAAATTTAGGTTAAAGGCAAATTGTCTCCAAGACCATATTACTTTTAATAAAAAAATTACCCTGTGAAACAAGAAACAAATTGTGCATATATTGATGAATTGAATTAGCATCACAGAAAGTCATGATGATTTTCATCCCACTTAATTTTTCCAGCAGTCTCTTCAAACTTACATTCTCCTTGCTGTTTCTTTTTTTTTTTCATACATGAAATGTTGCAAATCAGACCTTATCATGTGAGTAACATCATCTTTAAAATGATTCCAACACTATTTGGAGCATGATGTTCATACACTGTGCTGCAGACAGACAAAGTGAACTCTTCCATACATATGCAAAGAAACAAAAATCGCCAACTGAAAACATTGCAAAACATTAACAAATTTGGAACTGTAGGGAGTTTGACCAAAGAAGTTTTCTGTCACTCAGTTACCTGTAAGTTCACTGTAAAAGTGGATATTTTTTGTGCGACTAATCATTCACACTCGGCCGGATAAGAAGAGATTTCACAGGTTTTTAATTCCATGGAATCAAGACATTGACTAAACTGGAACATATGGCAAGTAAAAATATTTGCGTGCTTTTATTTTCGTGCTAGTTTCTGGTTGCACGAAATACATGAAAATTTCAACACCACAAAAATTTCCACTTTTACAGTATTCTAAAGGTGTACCTCCAAGATGCCATGTTGGATGACATATAGGTATTTAAACATCCTCATCTCACTAGCGGTTTCTCTAATTTTTTTTTTTTGCAAGTTTGTAGCATTTGTTGTACTTAGCACTGTGACAACCTTCACTTGATTGTGAGTCACCCTTTAATTGGGAGCTTGAACTTGGCACTCATCGCCATGCTCGCGATTGAAAGCAACCCCTACCCTACCGGCTTCAGCATCGCCATCAAAAGAACCTCTCCATCACTTGGTTACCATGTGACTGATGCGGAATGATTTCTGGTCTCCACAGTCGGTCCCCATTCATATCCTCCGCCTTCTCTTCTCATATCCTCTAACCTGTCCTCCATCTGGCGCAGAATTGGAAATTGATTTGATGAGATGGAGGTTGGGGAGGAAGATGAGGGAGATGCGTGGGGGAGAGGGGGGCAGGTCAGAGGGAACAAAGGATCCGGAGGTGGCCAACCTTGAAACACCTGTACCCCTCTGCCAGGAAATTTCGGATCAGGGAGAAAACAGTCAATTGTTATTCGGTCTGTAGCCTGGCCGCTTCCTCCGCTGCTGGGGGGCATGGGAGACGAGATGCAGAACCCTTTCAGACTAGGAAGGAGATCGTGTTTGTAGAGTTGGGCCGTCATGTTTTAGAAACATAAGAAGGCACTGGGATGCCACTCATGGTTTAAAGCAAACTAGAATCGCGTTTCTGCAATCACAATTTGCAAATCTTGTGTCACCGATTGAAAAGCAACCAGACTGTTCCCCAAGTGACTTTTTTTTCGTGATACAGGTCCATGTTTGTCATCCGAATAGTTTGACCTCTGTATAACACAGTTGAAGAGGCAGAACTTGTGTGATGATACATCCCTCATGACCATGAAGCTGCATTCTCTTTTGATGCTCTGTCCATTGTATATGCACGCATATTTGTGAACGCTTGTAACATTCATATGTGTATTGCAAGTTGCAAGTTGCTTTTTTGATCAGCAAGCCTCAGGGAGATTTGCCACACATAGCTGTAATATGGAATTTCATATTAAGTACATAGTTGATGGGGAGAAACTCATCTTAGCGTTTGAGCAACCAGCCTGTAACTCTACACATACCGATAAAAGTAGTTTACAAATGTGATTACAGGTGAGATATATTTGCCATCTGAAATTTAATGTAGAGGAATGCTAACCTAATTGATATTGTAAGCATAGAAGAGCTGGAGAAAATCACTGTATCTTAGATTTCATTTCAATCTAGCAGATGCTTGGGAAGTTTTCTATGAGTTGTTGTACTGTACAATCTATGGTTCAAGACATGATTTTTTTTTTTTCACGTACAGTAATGTGCAGCAGGCGGTCATAATAAACTGGGATTATTTTGCAGATCGATATCACTTTTGTTTTTTTCATTATGACTTTATAGGCACGTTAGAGAAATCCTCTTGAATTTCTGGTGTCTTTGCATATATTTTCAAAATTTTGTGGTACCTGTGCACTGCCAGATCAGTTGTTTTAAGATACATTCATGTACACATGTACTTGCCAGTACTGTCTCTCAATGTTTTGTGGAGGCAAGAACAAAGCTGCAAATATTTTCTTAAAGTTTTTTTTCCATGTTTTGATAAGATTGACAGACAGTCCTTTTTTTAAAGGATATATTTCTCCTAAGGAACAAATTACGAAAAAAACTACCCAAATATTTTTCTTTGAATTTGATGAAGCCTTTTGCAATGGCATTATAAACTATTGCTGCAATAGTGTATTCCATGAAGACATAAGTGCAGAGAACGACACAATATCAGTGAAAATGTCATTATTTTTAAAAGTCTTTATGGGGTTTCTCAGCAGCAGTGTGAATACGATATGACCTCGTTGTGACTGGGCTCTTGGGATTTATCTTCAATCCAATATTATCCTCAGTTTTACCCTGAGGTTGCACACAAGTTTGTATATCTCCCCAGAATATCAGTCTGCCAGTGACTTGCATCAAGTAATCCATCAAATTGAAAGAGCAATCATCAGTCTTGATGAGTCCACATCCCACATGCTGTTTTAAAAGCATTTATGAGCAGTTTCTGTGCCGTCTGTAAAGCTGCCCAGTCTGGCGAAATAGTATTGTTGCCCATTTTGTGGGCTCACACTGGCATGATTTGCATGTGTCACACAAATCAGTTTTTTAGATAACATGCTGTGACCTTTGTTTACCATGTTTTGTTTCAACTTTGCAATAAAATCCAGCTGCAGTGGTTGAAAGAATGAATGAATTAAAAAAAAATATCTTGAAATAGACATGGATGTATTGATTTTACATTAGAGATTTCAGTCAAGACTAATTAACATTGTAGACAAAAATTTGATGTGTCAATTTAGAAATGAACAAATAAACAAAAAACCCTGAAGAAAATATTTGTGATGGAGTGAGAAGTTACCAAAAAATAACTTGAAAAGGAGGGCATTGGTGTTCTTGCATCAGACGAGAACAAGGACCACGGCAAATATTGATTCCGTCTCAGGAGCTGGCTTTTTTATAAGACCCAGGAGTGGTGCCTGCTATTGATACACACCGGTGTTGAAACCAAACACGTTGCCGATGTTCATTTTGTAGCCAACGTGCAACATGCTCATTGTCTTGTGTATAAATGCTCAGCCATCTTGCCTGTTGGCGAAGCATCAATTGTATTTAGATATATATATTTTTTTTTTTTTTAACACAGATTTCCGCACCTACAAGTAATTCTCCCATGTTGTGAATCCATGAATTTTAATGGGGGATTGTTGATTTGAAATTCAATGCAATTGTTGAGTATCAGTGAGTGCAGATTCTACTAAATGGAATGCAACACAATTTAAGTGACTTTTTTTTAGTCAGAGAAATTCAAAATTCAAGCAGATTTCTTCTTTGACATGAAATAGATATGAAATGCTGCCATTTCAGTGATGTACAACAATAATCCTACATTCATGTTTTTAGATAATGTGAAAGATATGAAACAGAATTACATCTGTACTCACTTCTGGAACTGTCTGAAAATGTGATAGCTTGAATTCAATTATCCCCTGTGGAAATCGTAGTCACATTTTGTTGTTGCTGTTGCTGCAACTATACAGTGTTCAATGATACTCCAATTTTGTCATTCAGGATTCAATGTTTGATCATGCAACATGCCGGCATCATTATACCAGTTTAAAGTGTAATGAAAGAAGCTGGGCAGGTTATTGTGTATGATATTCTATATATGTGTGGTGTATATTGCAATGTTTTCATTTTTTTGTTTTGTGACCGATATTCACAAAATGAAGAACTCACAAAAATATTGCCTCCTGCAACGCAAATGCATTGCTTAAATGGTAGCATGGGGTTGAAAATCATTGTTCTTTCAAAAAGTGAGAATACCTTTCTTTTACATTCCATCAATGTGGTTCTCAATGGCAAATTCAAGCACTGGCAGAATTGTCCTACAAGTCCCAATTCGAGGAACTTTATGGCCTAGACAGTTTGCACAGAAGCATGTACTGGATGCTTACTTCCACTACTACCAACAGGGATGAACAAATAAAGCAAGGGAGTTAGGAGAGAGAAAAAATTGTAACCAATTAACATCATAGAAACACACAGCTCACTCGACATTAAACTAATGGGAACATTACCTAAAAAATACAACAGACAAAAAAAGAGAGAGAGAGAGAGAAAAGGAATATCATGGGCAACAACACTGAAGGAGAGAAAGAAAGTGTGTGTGTGTGTGTGTGTGTGTGTGTGTGTGTGTGTGTGTGTGTGTGTGTGTGTGTGTCTGTGTCTGTGTCTGTGTCTGTGAAGGGGGGAGGGACATGGTGGGCAAGAAGTTGAAGAGTTGAGCATAAATATACAGATACAGCTTGTGGGAATATGATGCAAAGTGATAAGAGAGATAAATAGATGTAGATAGATAGATAGATAGAGGGAGGGAGAGAGAGAGAGGATGGCTGCAATGAGTTCAATGAGATGCTGATGTATTGTAATGTGGAGAAAGAACCAAACAGGAAATGATAAGAGAGATAGAAATATGGATGTGATATACAAAAGGATATAAAGATAAACAGTGTGAGAGAAAGAGAGGTGAGATGTTCATAAAAGAGAATGATGATTTTTCACCAAGGTAGAAAATAAAGTTCAAACTCAAAAGTGAGAAAACCAGAATGAGGGAGGGAGGGCATTGGAGTTGTAGATGGTGTTGCCACTCCACTTGATATTGCATTGAGCTAAAGGAGAAGAAGAAGGAGCAAATGATAGCCTCACATTCAATTTAGGTTACATAGATTCTTTGGTGATGCCGTGATGAGAGAAAACACCCTAGAAAACCCATTGACGTGGCGTTGACTCCTCCATGAGTTAATGGCCTGACAAATCGCATCACATCAGGCTGGCAATGCACTATAAAAATACATCGATGCTCGTCGCTTTGTTTAGCAGCCCCCCCCCCCCCCCCCCCCGTGCACAAATGCGCCGAGTGTTATTGATTTCTGTCTGCCGACAAATGTGAGATCGGCCGATTTGTTTCCCAATTTAGCACATCAATTGCACGTTGAAGTGGAATCATAAAGTTGGATTGCTCTCCGGCGCAGCTTATTTCCCCACTAGACTGCTGGGGATTCGAGAAATATGGGTATATCAAGCAGAAAGCTGCTGAAAATGGAATGAGTTAACACGAGTGTACTTCTCTTCTCTCATTTGCCTCGATTCCTTAATTTTTCACACATTTTGTAATTGTTTCTCATGATGCAAATGTAATTTTTATGTCAGTGCCAGTACCTCATTAATTATGGCATCATCATATCTGCACATACATAAAATACATAGCTATGATATATAGATATTTGTACCTCCTGTGATACAATAAAAAAAAGTATTGTACAGGGGCGGGTCCAGGAATTCCCTAAAGGGGAGGTGCCTTTACAAAATTAAAGGGGAGCGCATGCACCCCCATTTTTCTTTTTATTTCTTTTGTTTTAACAAAAAATAAAGAGGGGGCATGGGCCTGGTGTGCCCCCCTCTGGATCCGCCTCTGTTGTATATTCATGCTTTGGTCTCATTGTATCAGATATCAGACATTATCATCTATATAGGACGTTTTAGCAGCGCATTAAAAACGCGTATTGTTGTCCGCTCACTTTTTACCGTTCAATATCAGAGCATATTGAACGAAATGCATAGGCCAACGTATTAATTCTCCATAGGCTACCATTGTTTCTTGCCATGCAAGATCACACCATATTCAATCCTGTCTCGTCTATTGCAAGAGCGCTTGCTTAATGTACAAACGCTTGATACTAGTGCGCGTCATTTTGTTACAATTCACAAGCGTGCAAACATCTTGCTAGTTGCATGTTTCATACGCAGTTTTAGGGGCTTCCCCTTTTCAGCGATGGGATGCGACAGCCTAGTCAACTTCAAAGATGAGTAGAAGCCTGGTAATTTTAAGCAGTTTATGCTTGCTCTACTTGATTGTATAGATGATAATGATTATATTGGATGGCCTTGATTCATTGAATACCAGGGAATATTGCACTCGTTAGGGTCAATTGCACTCATCTTCAATTTGGGCAATATTGGCCCTAACTCATGCAATATTCCCTGGTATCCCATTCATAGCCATCCAATATAATATAATGATTTCATAGAAAGTGTAGATTCTGAAAAGATTTCAAGAGATATATCTCAACCAGAAACATGTTATTGAAATACAAAATTAGAAGGAAAGTAATGATAATGAACTGATGAAGTGTAACAGTAGTAGGAGATAAAACTTTATTACACATAACATCAGTGGAGTTATTTTCTATTTGAAGTGCTATCATAAATGTAGTTCAATAACATTTGCTACATTGAAACCATGGTCATAAAGGGTCATTCTAGATGAGAAGGGAAAAAAATCTTGATATGAGGCTCTTGGAGGGTGGCTGGAAGATGAGAGCACCTTTCACCTTCTAAACTTTGTTCTTTGTACTTTCTGCATTGAGCAGTTTCCTTTACCCTCTCCGTGCTTCTGTTTGGGCCAAAAGTGTTCCTGAAAGATTTTAATCATACCTTGTGTCCAACCTTTGGTTGGTTTGTTTGCTGTGACCATATAGTTTGTCAGAAACTATTCTTTGTGATGGGGGATGTCGCTTTTGTTTGTGGAAGAGAAGGAGCGAAATAAAGATCGACAAGAACAGCACAGTTTTGAGAAATCTGAACGTCCAGGGGCGAGAAGTCGGCAACGTGATCAAGAGCAGGGTAATTGTCTTGTGCCACGAGTGATTCGAGTGTTTACCTCTCACGGGGGCGAGCAAGGGCTCCTCTCGGAAAATTCAGGAAGCAAAATGGAACGCGTTTGACATGATGACTGCATGGCCAGACAAAGAGTAGACAGTGTGGATGTAGATAGGCAATAAAAGATTCATATATTCCAGTTCATACCTTCTAGATTTCATCTCTTCGGCCAAATGAGATGTCACCTGCAAAATCTACCGTACCTGGGCCACAGGGAGGATTCGACATTCGGAGCCTGCTGGTGCCTCGGAAATTCTGAGACTCAGAAAAGGATTGTTTTTGTTATGAATATTCTCTGGTGGAATGATAATATAAACACAAAGCAAAAAAAAAAAGAAAAAAAAAGAAAAGAAAAAGGTGTGTAGATGTCTCTTTTAAAATAGATTCAGAGTCAGAACAGTTAGGTGAAATGTAAGCAATGCCATGCTGTATGTACAAACTCAGCCATCTAATTATGTATATTTACACATTTATTAAGATGTGGACAGAAACTAAAGGCATGCCTGCTTGGCTGGTCAGACAAGTGAACTGTGAGATAGAAAAAATTATGTTTACACCTCCCATTCTCATCTCAAAAGTTTCCAGATATAGTTGTATCTTGCCTCTACATTCACTGTGGGGCAGTTGTTGATGAAAGTTATAAATATTTCATCAGAACGAGATATGAAACTCTTCACGCTGACGAGTTAGGTGATACGCTTGGGGTCATCAGGTGTCGGTCATCTGTGATCGACAAAGAAAAGAATGTGATATAGGCACCTTGAAGTTATATTGAGCGTGCATGCAAAACCGTTTTTCTAACCACTCGGCCACGGGACATCCCCGGAAATGGTAAGGCAAAAAAGAAATGTATAGATATTACAGGGGGAAAAAGTCAATGCCCACTCAACAATCGTAGCCGCGTGAACATGTATTGCATTGCTAGACGGAAATGCGGCCTTGTAACGACTGATGTCGCTATGCCATTTCTGGCAACTTGGGAAAAATACGCGCCGTAGACATAAAGCCTATAATCGGCTGGTTTTGATACCTTGCCTTTAATCACAATTTTCAGTGTGATGACGTCATCAAAGTACAAAACAATGACATGGTCTTGAAAGACAATTGTTCAAAGTACAACACCTCAGTCGTCGTCATTACATACTATGATCGGTTTGACAAAGTCAGCCTGCAAAATTTTGCAGCAGTCGAAGCAATGTGGTCTCTAACACAAAAAAGAGGGATATGGTGTGTGTCTGTGTGTGTGTGTGTGTATAGGTGCGTTTATATACGAACGTGATTTCTACATGGACGAATATGTAATACAAAATTGAAGAAAAAAAGTAAAATAGCAAAGTATTTTGTTTCGTGATCTTGTGGGGTTCGAACCCGCAACCTCACGTCTCTGAGACGTCGCCTTTAACCACTTGGCCATAAGTCTCGGCGAGAAAATATGAGGAGCGTAAACTTATGTATGTGAAAGATGAATCGGGAATCGCTTTGTCCACATTCCATTCTCATTTTCAGTTTTAAACTGCAAAATTGTCAACCTGATAATGAGATTTCAAAAAATAAAATGCATGATTACTGAAGCTTATTGTCTCAGCTACAACATACTTAAGTTTCAGAGGAAATGAAGCAAAATCAGCTGAGATAAAGGTGCTTAAACGTTGTCAAGTCAATGCATGGTTTAAAAAAAAATCACCTCCCATAGACATAACACGTAAACTTGTCCGATTTTGCATCTTTACCTTTAATCACAATTAAAGGTATGATGACGTCATCAAATTTCAAAACCATGACATGGACTTGAAAGACAAATGTTCAAAGTACAACATATCTGAATTTGGGATAATATTGAGCTTAAACAAGAGAGATACGAGCAAATGAATGTCAGAAACAGTACCTCAAAAAAATTAATTCCACTTTTTTGATCTCAGATGATGATATGATGACGTCATAATGTATTTAGGGAAATATTGATACTTGAAACGTTATTTTCAATTCATATGCTTTTGTAATATGCAATAAAAATATAGGGTCAACGGACGATTTAAAGAGCTATGGCAAAATAAACAAAGACATGTTTTTTCACTATATTTTCAAAAAGGCGCGCGCCTGAAATTTGAACTTTGACGCAAGTGCATTGCTTTGTTATTTGTCAGAATCGATCAGAAATCAATGGATATTGTTACTCAAAGTATCAGGAATCCAAATCAGTCAAAAAAAGTGTATTTTCATGTTGCTGACGCGCTGTGCGCGCGAAATTGCGCGGACGGACGCGCACGCAAGAAATTGTTTGAAACGCTTAAAATTGTCTGAAACTTCGAGATTTCCCA
This sequence comes from Diadema setosum, assembly GCA_033980235.1. NCBI lineage: Eukaryota > Metazoa > Echinodermata > Echinoidea > Diadematoida > Diadematidae > Diadema > Diadema setosum. Next base: position 34,698,332 of record CM067066.1, on the reverse strand, counting down.
TTGGGAAGTCGTTTTGAGCCTTTAAAAATTTTGACGCGCTTTTTCGCGCGCTTAATGATGACCTTGGTAACTGGCGTCAAAAAGTATGATAGAGCGTGACCTGAACTTTATGTCCACCGAAAATGATACAGAAATGACCTTCAGTTATGAAGTTATGATCGATCATGTAACGCGGTCCGAAAATCACAAAATGGCGCCTAGATGACGTCATAGATATGTTACTGTCATGAAAACCTTATTGTGGCTAGATTTTGTCATGAGACATGTTGACTGAAAATGTCATGTTATTCCGTAATGTCATTCTTGAGATATTGACGACACAAAATTGTCCAGAAAGAAAGAAGAATAAAAAAAAATAAAGAGAGATTTTGACAATTACAATAGGTGATACGCTGATAGCGTATCACCTAATGAAATTGCCATCAGGACCAATTCTCCAGGGGGGTTTTGCGAGCACCATAACATCACCTCAGGTAACTTGCACATCTGACTGTAATAGCCTGTATTATGTGACACTGTCTTGTGCCACAACTGTTAAGCACTAAATCTGCTTTTAATGAAACTTTTTCTGTCTTGTTTTATTTGATATCATGATTTTCATCAGAGTCTACTTGATCACAGAATGAATTTATGCTTAGAGGGAATTCTCCTGGCATTGTTTATCCATAGAGTTTCTAAGTATTTTTGTAAATTTTGCAGCTGATTTTAGTCTTGTCTCTTTCAAACGTTGTGGTAGGAAAAAAGGGGGAAAAGATATCATTTATCTACCAGCAATCAGAGCATCATTGCCAATCATGAATTGTTCAAAATAATGAGAGTGTTTCTGTTTGCTGCTGATGAAGATAAACACACTTAGCTGGCTGATTATTCTGTAGAGATCTGAGGCTTCTGAGATCTGGGGTGGGGGAGGGGGAGGGGGTAGGGGGCAAGGGTTAATGACTGTGACAGACAAAAATTATTGTCGCGTGCCTCCGTCTTCTGGAAAGACCGCTCCTACAGGAGTCATTAGACTTGGTTATTGAGAGGGTGCATTGAACCAGCGGCTGCATTACATGTGTTCAGAGGTCTGTGTGAAGGCTTATTGCTTTGGCAGGTCAATTTCTGGGGTCTACTGCTGTTTTTTTCTTTTTTTTTTCTTTTAGGTTAACCCTTTTAGATATAAACAGAAATTAATTCAGAGTTCATCTCCATTGATAAATAATGATATGAATGCATTGAAGATGTTCATCTTGAAGATGTCTTAGAGTGTATGTTGTTGATTCAAATTTGCTAAATTAAATTGATAATCACCATTTCTTTGTGTACACTCTATGTGGACATCCTTTTTAGGGGTAGAAACTAAAGGGAAATTTAGAGGAAGCTGTTTTGTATGAAAATCCTAACACAGAGCACATCAGTGAAAGTCTTATAATACTGGACAGATAATTAGAAAGTCTTAAAGTCTTTATTATATCCAATTTTCAAAGAGATATCCCTAGGGCTTTTCACAATGGCTGTTCTAGTAATACCAATTATCTTGTGTGTAAGGCTTGTCTAGTTTTTATGCCATAATCACTACCTCCAAGATATTGCAATTTTTGTCAGATTACTATATGGTACACCATGTTCCTTTAAACAATGGGTTAATTCTAGAATGTTTATTTTGTGGGTTTGTTATTGTTCTGAAGTCTTTTTCTATCTATCTATTCATTTCTTCTTCTTTTTTTTAATTTTGATTTTTGTTATGTGTGTTTATTGTTGGAAGTCTGCTTCTATCAGTGTTTTACATATATTGGTGAGCTTATTGTTCTGAAGTCTATCCATCTAGATTCATTTTGCTTGTGTGTGTTCAGAGGGTTTGATATTGCATACCCTAGGGACTTGCAGAGACAGTGTGTAGATAAATAGCCGTTCAGAGAAAAATCCCCCCCCCCCCCCACACACCTCCAAGAAAAGAAAAGAGTTTAGAGACCATGTTCAGGGAAAGTCATTTTGAAGATGAAATGATAATGAGATGACAGTATGTGCATGTGGAATCCCACTGTGGTAATGCTCATCTGCCTGATTTAGTTGAAAGTCACACTAAGCTGTGCGAGCGGTTTTAGCTGCTTTCACGCAAAAATGACTTCCTCAGCAGGGCACATTTTCATTTCCTTCCAAATAGCTTGATTGAAATATCCATCATCTGAGAAAAGATGTCTCACAAAAATATCACCTGAGGGCGGGCGTGGGTGGGGGAGGGGTGAGGATGGAGAGCTACAGAGTATTGTTAAGATGTTTCATTGAGATACTACTCAGTAGTTGTGATTTACAAGCTACAAGGTCATTATACTGTGTAGTCTTCAAATAACTGGACAAGGTGTTTAGAAATGCATACGAGAGAGTTACACTCAATCCCAAAAGAGTACTGCAATCTCATTTTACTAGATTTTCAGCGGAGAAGCAGTGGGCATTTATATTGTATGATTATGTACAATTAGTGGCCCCCCTTTTTTTTGGACATAACTTACAAAACTGAGACTTTAAAGACCTTTCAAGCTTAAAGGGATCATAGAATTTTTGTTAAGACCTAATTTCACGTTTCTAATATTTTTGGTTAAACAACGAGAAACCTCTAATGAAATATGAAAGAACATGTAATTCCCAGAGGAATTCACCATTACACTTGATGAAAATTGGTCTTGAAATGGCTGAGATATCCAAAATAGAGTGATCCTAGTCTAAGGTGGGACTCACCTTTTAATATGATCGCTTTGTTTTACTTTGTTTTTAGATGTCTCAGCCATTCTAAAACCAATTTTCATCAAATAGAATTTGAATTCCTCTTAGAATGTTGTGTGCTGTACTATTACATAAGTGGTTTCTTGGTATCTCGCAAAAAGTTTAAAGCCCAATCTTCATCTCCACCAATACTATACTATCCCTTTAACAGTTAACCCAATACTTTCTTGGCTTCCCTGTAATGGGCATCCAGTCATTATATATGTCTTGCATGTCTTGGCTGCTGATTATGGAAGGGACTATCCATTCCATTCTTGATGAGTGATCCTTTAGCTTTGTAGTTTGACTTGTTTTTTTCTCAAATGTCTGGGGAGAAATCCGTTGCTTGAGTCGACCTGACATTATATATGTGGAGCCTCTGAGATTTGGCAATTTTTCTCAGAGAGTTGATCCGTAGAACATGCTCTGCATTCCTGTAGCAAAGTCAAGAGTTAGGTCACCAAATATATCTAGGGCTAGAGGATTAGCACCGTTAGCAGTGCCTAGAAGCTTAGCAGGCAAGCACGTGAGCAGTTAAAGAGAGCGATGTTCATCACGCAAGGGTGATAATGAAAAGTGATGAAAAAGCTCCCACATCTCCCCTGATCTCCGCAATGCTGCTCTTCTCTGGCAGAATGCTTCTGAAGCAGTGTGCAACGGCTCTAGTGACACTTCCGTCTAGTTGTGGGGGGGGGGGGGAGAATGGGGGAGATTGGGGAGGGAAACATGGTCTGCTGGTGTCTCTTTTGATGCCAACACGCTTGATGTCTCATGTGGGACACTTTCGCCTGAGCAAAACTTGCACGTCTGATCAAATGGCGCACTCTGTAGAGTTTGATCTCACGTAATTGCATTTGAGTGGGTTCATATCGCATCATCACTGGTCTGTTGAAGGAAGAAGAAGAAGAACAACAACAAAATAATTCCAGTTGTGGTAGAAGATTTGATACTTGATTGTACTTTATCCCTTGCAACATGAACCATTGAGGTTGAAAAGAATATGGATGTTGAAAAGAATATGGATATTGAAAATCACAAGGTTGATTTCTTATAGTATGTATTATGTGGAATGTACATACTGTATGTATCAAGCAAAACACTTCTTTTATGCATATGATATTGAGATGATTTAAGAATATCGTGCATTTGTATTGCATTAATCCCTCTTAATATTCAATGCAGACATACCAAAAGTAGTCTAAAATTAGTCATGTAGTCTTTTGTATAACTTTTCTGACTGCATATAACCACATAGTGAGTCAGAGCAATTTGTTCCACCACTGTTATAATGAAATTCTCTTTTGGGTTGCAAAAAGGCCTATAGTGTTTTAACTCTTTATGTGCCTTGTTCAATCAACCGACTCAGTTGATGGCGTGCCAAGTTCACATATATATGTATTTCTCAAATGCACAAACCTGCCCAATTTGAACAATAAATCGCTAAAAGCCACAGCACAATGAAAGCTTCAGTTGCAGCTCCATTCCTCTCACATGTAGTTTGCATTGTGTGCTGATTAAATAGCAAGCGGTATTCCCTACTGGATTTTTGAGTAATTTCTAAGTTTCTGTCATGGTTTTGTGTGTAAATATAATTCCTGGACAGTGACGTAGCTACTGGTCATTTGAAAGAAAAATAAATGTAGATTTTTCCAAAAATTCCATCGGAGCAAGTTTTGGCAGTTTCTCTAGAACTTTGCTCATTGCATGCATGTCTGTCATAACAAAAATCTTTAAGAAGTTACATGGATTTAAAAAACAGAATGTATTCTCAAAGCGTGCCTATGTTGTAGTCTCAGAATAATGTGGCACACAGGGGATTTACACAGTGGCACATAAGGAGTTAAGATGACAAGGTGTCTTTCTTTTCTTAGCCTGGGATGTGATGTATGCAGCATTCAATAGCCTCGTGCAATTGGTCATGGACCATTGAATGTGAGGTTGATGTTGCAGATGTCATCTTTTAAAGTGCAGAAGGGCGTTAATTCTGGAAGTGCTGTCTGCCCTTATGCTTCTATGCATCAAGGTACAGTGTATATAATAACAAATTTATCACACCCCTTGGCTCCTTTTATAATGTTCACTGTCTATTTCATGCATGGACGATGTCATGGGTGACTGCGTTGAACTGCTATCTACTGCTGATGTTAAAGTACCATTAGAGTGCATATCCTACACATGTAACTGTGGTTCTACAGGGTAATCAATACCAGGGGATAATGCATGTAATCCCCTGGCATTTAGAATGGCTCATATCACCCCAGTGACCCTTATCATGGCACATTCATGTTTACACTCATCAGATACACTGCCATTTTTTTTTTTTTTATAATAATTGTTTTGGATATAAACTCCAAATTTTATTGTCAGAAAATGGAAATTCTTTTTGCCCAATTGATCCAAAAAACACCAAAAAATCCAAATAACTGAGGTACTATTATAAAATACACAAATCACTTTTAAAACCTAGTGTTTCTCTACCATGTACCAAAAGCACTGATGGAAAGTATCAGTGACCTATCACCAGTGGCAGATCTGGGCGGGTGGGGAGGGCGCACCGGGCACACATCCCCTCTTTATTTTTTGTTAAAACAAAAGAAATAAAAAGAAAGGGAGAGCATGCACCCCCCCTTTAATTTTGTAAAGGGCTTCCCCTTTACGGAATTTTATCACTGTGATAGTCTGATAAAATTACCTAGCAACAATTTCTCATTGTGTTATTTTAATTCTAACCAGATGATCTGAGCTTGCCAACAATATATGAATGCAGGTATGCCCCACTTAATTTCTGAAGTGTTGGAAATGGAGCTGAATGGGATAATACCAAAAATGACTGCTTCATTTCTTTGAATGCTTTTGAAGATTACTCTGTGTGCAGCATTTCTCTGTAGGGGAGTTGTAGCGGTCAGTCTGAGCAGTTAATGAAAGTAGACAGGTGGCTGTTTAGTCAGATGTGACAAAGTTGTTTTTTTTTTTGGGGGGGGGGGGGAGGGGGTGGAGGGGGTAGGGAGGATGTGGATGAGGGGGAGGAAGAGAAACTAATTTTGGGAAGGAAATGCCAGCCTGTTCGTCCAGATAATCAGTAGGAAATCATGTTAAATGCGCAGCAATTTGCATTTTTTCGTTGCCTGTCTGCATGTGGCTTGGCTGGATAATCAAATACACCGTGCACATTTACACACTAAATCAACAAACATGGTTTCTTTTCAGGCACTTTGGCTCTCTGGCGTAACTTCATACCATTATCTCATCTTACATGTAATAAATACCACACTTGCAGCCATGGAGGTGGTTACGGCTTCTACCCCCCTTATGCTCATTCGCAGGATTTGGCGGTGATAACTTTTTAGTAGGAAACTTGCTGACACTGCTAAGCCGAGCAGTGAGTGCCTGTCGTAAATCAGGGCGTACTGATTTTCGTGATCTTGGGGGAAAGATGTGATATCTTGCCTGTCGCCAGATCTTGTGAGGGAAAAATGAAAGGTGGTTAGAAAGTGATATGTTGGAGGTGTAACCAGTTACATTTGAAAGCCAGATTGCTGTTAGTGAATATGAGAAAAATTTTCTGGCACCCTGGATACGCATGACAAAGACAGGATCTGTGTCATTGGGGTCACATACTTTGATCATTGTTGTCACAAACATAAGGAATTTAGGGGAATGATTCACAAACAACTACTGACGTATGTCAGTGTAATGAATGCAGCAATGTTAGTAGAACAAATCAGTGGAAGTTTGAAGAAAATCAGACAATCTATTCAAAACTTAGGAATTTTCTAAGTTTTGGCACTGCCATCGTTGCATAAGAAGACGATAATAGTTGATGAAATCACTGTGGAACAACAATACAAAGAAAATGTAAAGGGAATTCCACATAACTCAATTTTCTATCAGAGATGCACATTCCCTGAACTTGTTACTGTCATACATAAAGGGTAGTTTTATTGTATCTGCTTTCTGAAAGAGGTATGGCAAGTGCTCTTTCATTATGCTAGAAAAATGAAAATACATTGAGTTCTCTTTATGTTTTCTTTATATTGTTGTCCTGCAGTGACATCACAAGCTTTGATAGACTTCACATCCAGTGATGATGTTACCAAAAGATTACAAATTCATGACTTTTGAATGGATTGTCCAGTTTTCATTTGCAGCAACCATTCTGAAATACATTTGCATAGAAGATGGACACCTTTTTTTTTGCGGGGGGGGGGGGGAAGGGGGGTGGTTAACAGATGACTATTTCTGTATCCAGTAGCTCCGTGTGGTCAAACAAGGATGTCCTTACATGACCATCATGGGTAAGGCCTTGGCTTGCAGCAAATAAACTGCCCGAGAGATTGGGTAGTTGGGATCCTGGGCGTGGTGAAAGCGCCTGGTCTCTTGTGCGGACGCGCGAACGGTGGGGATGGGGATCATGAATTTTCATGAAAGTTGATGCTGCTGGCGCAACTGATGCCAGCTGGAGGGGAAACCATCAAGAGCCCAGCGGCCTAATGGCCAAGACCTGTCTCTCCAACCCCTATGTCACTACCTCCATGCATCTGGTAGCTCCCTATATCCCTTCTACACCTGGTGCATATGCACCTACCGCCCCAGTGATGACATCTCCGGCAAATGGCCTCTTTTATGTTCTTGTTACTGCATTGACGGGAAGAGCATTTTGCCGCAATCAAATCATTTTTCAATCTAGCTTCTTTCCATTTTTTCCTCCTCTCACTATCTCCTCTCCACCCCCATGCCCCCCCCCCCCCATATAATCTCCATCTTTCCAACCCATCACTGGTTGTCCATCCATTATCCCGAGGGCTATATGTAGTCAAGTCTCCCAGGTCAGGGGGTATTATACAGCGTGTTTTCTCTGCTCAGTTGCATTGTAATCCCGATGTTTCCATGGTAACTTCCTTGTGAGACCTCCCCCCAGATGCAGCCCAGAAAATTGAAATATATATTTGTCCTTCCTGTTGTTTACATGTTGATTTGAATATCTGGACTAAGTAAGAAGAGAAGATTGACCAAAGGCCAAACCACCATCATATGCCCTTATGTGGCTATTTTTGAAAGTTTGATCGTGACAAAATATTTCTAGAGCGCAGAAAGTCCTGTAAATATTTTTTCACCATTTTGTCTCATTTTTCCTGCCAATTGATCACCTATCTGTTTGCTGTCAAGTGGCTTCTCTGCTCTGATAATATTATACATTAGGAAATGCATTGAATCAATAGAAGAAATGGAATAGTCCATCAGAAATCTGATTTGTTATTCTATCCATTTTTTTTTTTTACTGTTTGATTTTTTCCGTACTCATGTAGGGCCTACTTGATTTGTTTTGCCCATCAACCTGTTATGTGTGCTGTTTGAGTGGTCCTATTTGTGGGATTATGTAAGTGGGTTTCCTTTCTAAAGTATGAATTTGTGTAAAAGGTAAGTTGTAAACTTAAGAGGATAGCGTGCCTACATCTTCAGGATTGGCCACAAATGTCAAGGAGATCAAACATCTCAAAGCCTATCTCGTGCAACTGATGTACGAGGAAGAATTAAAATTGATCCAAAGTTCCCCAGTCTGCTCTTCAACTGACAAGTATCTTGTTTAGGGTCCATCACAAGCATCATCATACCGTGCAGTCCCCCAGCCTTCTCTGAAGGCAAGTGCATGAATAAGACGCCGTCACACATGGGCGGTCTCTTCTTCCTGTGGCGAGCGAGGCAGGGCAGCTAGCTCGCTCGGCACGATCCTCTGCTCTCCCTTTCCAATTGCTGAGGACAATGATGATGATGATGGTGATTGGTCTGATGACTCCACGGCCGACTGGCATCTCTTGATTATTGCGGACACGAGTGGACACTCATGGGCAACCACTGAACAAGGCCGTCTGACAAATGCCTACAAGTCGGGCCGTCACGTTCACACTGCCAGGCAGTGATATGTGCTAAAGAAGACACAGTTGTCTCGATTTGCCTTCAGCTTTTGATCTCTCAACTATGTATAATAATATTTAAAATGTGTCGATATACAGATTTTTCACAGTTGGCCTAAACAAATAAATCATTTGTCATGTTGCTGCTGTGTACAGAGAGGTGTGAAAAACGTAATTGTTTCTGATCCATGGAATCTTTTAGTATATATATTTGTGTGTGTGTGTGTGTGTGTGTGTGTGTGTGTGTGTGTGTGTGTATGTGTACAAACATATGTTTATATATATGTCAGTGTATACTGTAAAATCAAAAATATTCTCAGCATGACACTTTTGTGCATTGCCACTGGCATATAATGCATATAGTATAATCAAAAACTTTCGCATGCGTTTAAATTTTTATGAATCTTGGCTCAAGTGAAATTCTCGAAATTAAATGCACATGAAAATGTCTGGTTTTATAATACTCAAAACATGTACATGCACATAAACATGTACACATACACATGCAAATTCACATTCAAACACTTTGTATGTATAAATACCTGTATGTTTGATTTGTGACAAGTCTTGTGCCTCCAAGGCCTTGCTATTGTTACCTGATGTCTGTGCTGTCTTTGTCTATTTGCTTTTAACCAGTATGAAAGTGAAATTTGGCCAAATAACGATGAGGAGTCTACAATTTCATAGCACAGAGTCGACCCCTTCTCCCTATGCTTAAGTAGAGAGCAAGCCTTAATGTCTTCTTGACAGTCTGTCACATCAAGTTCACGGTCGCATTCACAATGCAGACATGAACAAGAAAGTAACAGATGTTTTCAACATCGGCTTTCTAAAAAATCCTTGTCATTCAAGTTTTACTCCCCCACTTCTCCCACATGCCATTTTGATCAGTTCTCCAATTTGTCAGAGCTGCCAACCAGAAGTGTGGTTTAATGATATTGAGTGTTTTCTTTATCTCTTCATTCAAAACTTCAAGTTTGGTTTTGAAATGAAATGGCATTGTTTTCTCAAATTTTGGGAAGTGCCGTTTCTCATTTTGTGTTAACAAAGATTTGTTCTTTTTCCTCCTTCTGTTGTCTATTATTATCAGGGAGGTTCCAGTTCAGAGTTTAATGTTATGTAGAGTTATTTTCTTTACTCTGCTCAGAATGCACTCTTCAGACTTTTTTTTTTGCTGTTCAAATGCATTATTATGTTCACAATTTAATGCACTTCAGACCTTTGTTTTCTTAAGTTTCAGATTTTGTCTGCCTTTTTCCTGCGATCATTCTCACATCCCTGATATATAATGTAGATGTATAGATCAGTTGTAGCTGTTCTTTAGCATGATTTTTTTTTCGTTCTTTTTGATGTGCAGAAATTGGCAGCCCTACTCAGTTATTCCCTATACCACATTCTTTGACGGGTGTTCTGATAGACATCACAGAAGACAGGATAAGCCCCTACACCTCTGGCGTTCAAGTTGACAAATTTAGGCACAATGTCTCTCTGACGTCAGGTGTTTCTGTTGGCCCAGCGGTGTCTGGGTATCTAATCTGTTAAATTTGTTTATTGGAGGTGAAAGGAGGGAAGGCGTGTGTATGTGCATGTGTGTGTTTGTTTGTGCAGTGTGAACATGATTCTCTCGTTGCTGTGGAAAATATCCTGGTGTTTGGGTGTTCTCTGGTAAAATGCAATTTGACCGGAACCCTATCAAGTCAACGTGCACTGTAGGTATTATGTGTGCGGCCATAGGGATTTCACCGTACCAAGGCTGTTGTGCAGAGTAATCATGTCTGTAATCAGAATATTTGAAGAATGTTGTGCAACACGACAACACAAGAACAATGATGTAATGTCTGGTGTTAGTTCAGGGAGAGTATAGTTTTTCTTGATATTGAGATTGTATTTCAGTGCATTTTGCTTGATATCTGCAGCATTGTTGAAAGGTCTTCATGCAAGATGTTAAAGATGCATGGTTCATAAGTTGTTAAATACAAAGAATACAAGGCTTGGCATTAAGAGTGGTATAAAAGCATATTTTAAAACAAGTTTAGGAATTATTCTTTTACAATGAGGAAGTGATTGTGTTCATGCTATTCATGAATGTTACTCCACTTTGAAAAAGAAAGCATCTTTTTTTTTACGTGATGTCATAGTCCTCTGTTATGGACAGATTTTGATTTTTCTTCATTTTTTTTAAAAGCCTGTCGAAGCTGTGGTTTAGTTTGTGAGCGAAAAGTCCCTGTCAGGGGCTCATCCACTTCATGTCTGGATGAGGACTCAGCGGCTGCATCCGTGGACTTGTTCCAATGTGAGTGAAATATGACGTCGCTCTTGAGATGCACAGATGAAAGTGCTTTGTCAATACTGTTTTGTCTGCCTTTTTTCCTTCTTCTTTTGCATTCTTTCTATCCATTTTTTTGTTTTTTTTTTTTGGTCTTTTCTCTCTCTAGTTTGTCAGACTGGCCTTGCGGCAAGGACATTCGCTGTTGTATGGCACGAAAGGATATTGCATCTTTGGCAAATGTAAAGCTGTATGTTTGACAAGGACGATTTTGATTGAGGAGTTTTTTTGTGACGTATCATTGCATAAAAGGGCATGCTGCATCTTTTGAGACAGGAGATACATGTTTGAAAATGATGTTGACAGAGGAAATTTTAAGTACTGCGTCATTGCATAGCATTCGACAGTCTTTGACAATGGAATTCAGATACTGTAAAAGTGGATATTTTCGTGTGACTAATTTTTTGCGCTTGGCGCGGTAAGGAGAGTTTCGCGTGCTTTTAATTTCACGGAATCAAGACAGTAAGTACAGGAACATACGGCATGCAAAAATATTCGCCTGCTTTTATTTTCACGCTAGTTTTCGGTTGCACGAAATTTCCACTTTTACAGTATTCTGATGATGAGTTTGATCAAGGATCTTCAGCATGGTGTCATTGTGCAGTGGATATTATGTCTTTTTTTATCAAGGAGAACTCATGTACTGAGGACGATTATAACCATGGAATATGAGCATCGTATCAGTCCACAGAGATCTATGATGCAAAGCAAAGGTATGTGCATGCCTTGTGATGATTCTGGTCACAGATTTAATCATTGTACTCAAAGATATTGTCATTGTCAGTCCAGAAGAAAGTTTGACTGTTCGAAAGATGACTCAACCACAAACAATCATCGTGGTATCAGATGTATGCCTTCGAATGGTTATTACCGGAAAATGCAGCATTAATTGCACTATTATTGGGTTGAATATAGTCTCAGGCAAAGGGAATTGTATGTGCGAGATTAACAAAATTTGATCAGGGAATTGGGCATGGTATCATTTTGTGGAAGAATAACAAGTTGTCCAAGGTAGATGTACATTTACCAATCATTCTGACTCTGGAGATTTACCATCATACAAATCTTTCGTTGTTCATGATGTGTACAGTGGCATCAATCTTTTTTATCTTGAGCTCTTATAATGTTTGTGATACTTCTTTGTCATTTTACTCTCTTTTTATTCAAATTAACATGTCACTGATACCCAATCTTTTGTGCTTGTGTGTTTACTGCCCTGTTTCAGGGAGCATCGTGCACTGAAGAACTTTTTATAGACACGGCAACAGACTATTTGATCTTCCCTAAATGTATGAAAATGTTTGCGCTCACTATGATATAAAGTTAACAGCCCGAGGCAAAACAAGCTCAGCTCTAAACATCAGACACCGTGCCCATGGTCTCTGTTACAATTACACATTTCAGCTGCTCAAGCCTGACACACATTCAAATGTACACCGGTTAGCAGCCATTACTTTGAGTGGGATATTAAATATGGAACACCCAGCGGACATGAAGTGATGTTAACCTGTGCTCATTATGGAAATTGGTTCCCTCTCGTTGTTGTTGTTGTTGCTCTTGTTGTTGTTCTTAAACATTTCATGTGATACCCAGCTCGGGTTTGAATCTACACCTCTTGGCTGGAGAGCAATGACAAAATGAAGTTCGTGTTGACACCCTGATGAGAATGTTAATAGTTAGAATAGTTAGAATAGTTAGCACAGAGGCTGTTAAAATTGGGTGTATGGTATGTCAATATTCCACACTTTAATGAATGCAGGATAGCTCATGCTATTCATGACCATGTTGGAAGAAACTGCCAAGTGCAGGGTTTTCGTTTGTTTGATGGACATCACGCATTTCTTCGAGTGAGTTCTCCTCACTTCACATATTTGAAGGGCGTATTTGCCAAGCCGTTCGGGGGCTCTTCAGATCTCTTATTCAACGATTGTTTGCAGCTCCTTGAAATCCGGAAAAAGTCAGGAGCAGTCCTCTCCAAAATACTTCCTTTTCCCAGCTTCTTCTTCCTCTTCTTCTTCTTTTTGTGTGTCCAAGAGATGCTAGCATGGGGTTGTGGTCGTGGTTGTGCCTTTGAAGGGAACTTTCTTGCATTTCCACCACTCGCAAATCTAGGCTTTCCATCAGCCCGTTTTGGGTGTTTTTTTTTTTTTTAAACTCTGATAGTTCAGCATTGCATTGTGTGTGCCCCAAAGACACTGCAACTTAGAGGGCAATCTATCCATGGGGATGAAACATCGTGTTTGGTGATAGTATTACACCCCTGCCTTGGAACCCTCCTCCTTTGCTCCCTCTCTCTCTCTCTCTCATCAGGCAGCCTAAAATGCCCCAGTCAGAAACTTGGGCAGAACGGAAAAGAATACGCATGTGGCATCCTATAATGTTGATGGATCTCCCAGAGCAGACGACAGCATTTCGTGGGATCAAAGATATCTTCTTTCGAGGCGGCATCCAAGAGTCTAGAGTATTTGCTGCTTGTGGACGCATGGTCCAGAAAACTTCTGCTAGGAGAGCACAAAACAATCACTTTCATGGAGTTTAAAAATTTGCATATTTTGTTATTTTCTTTGCCAATTGTTTATCTTTATGCTCTGTTGCCAAGCTGCCTCTTAGCAAAGCCATGTATCATTGACATGAAATAATGTTATTGTGTTTTTTAAAAAATCATGTGGCAAAAACAAAACAAAACATCCATTCTTGTCAACGTGGACAAAAAGATATGGCTTAATCACAATGGTCACTAGTAGTGTTAGCATCTTATTGCTATCCAGCAAACCATGATGTAATAATAAGTCTAGATTGTGCAGATAATGGAAAATGTATTTTCATTAGTTTTCTAGGTGCAACTCTACAATTCTTTCTTTTAGGTGGTCTTAAATTTGGACGCCATTCTCATTATTTGACTTTGAGAGAAACCAAAAGTGCCAGAGAAAAGTGGTTGTGTGAGAAAGGGGTGCTTTAGTCATATTCAATAAACAAGTCAAGAAGACTTTATGAATATCTTGCACAAGTTCCTCTCATGCAGATTTTCTTGTGAAGGGCAGGGGAAGATTGAGACAATCTGATGAAGGAGCCATTTCAAACAATCGTTCATCTTGGTCCTTGCTGGCGTGCAGGTTTGGGGAATACAATGACGGCAGCACTGCAGCCAGGGCACAGTATGTTCCTCTGAACGAGAGATTTCATTTGCACATCTCATTTCAAATATTTGGACTGCTATGAATAATCATTACCCTAAACATTCCCGCTGATTGCTGGGAGCGTTTGTGTGCACTGCAGAGTGTAGTTTATCATGCAGTATGCCAGCAGAAGCACGATTTCTCAGAGGTGAGGGGAGGGGAGTGGAAGTGAGGGAACATGTTGGTTGCAGTGGAATACAGCAATCAGACAATGCCCTGGTTCAAGAGTGCCTTGTGGGATTGTATGCACAAGATAACTCAGTTTAAACACAGAAAGTGTCAAGGAGTGCATCTTAGACCCTGCCAAAGTTACCATACAATGCATACAGTTCTACCATGGCACAAATTAAACCTATGCACCATCTTGTTCTGTATGAGACTTGTAAGTACAAATCATAGAAGCAGTGATCGTTTTGAGACAAAAATGTTGCTGTGTGCATGAAACCAAATTCGCCAGCATGTGAAACTAACCAGACGCCAGAAGGTTTCACTTTATGCGTGACATTCTTTACTTAAGGCATGAAGTAGCGATTTAAAAAAAAAAAGGATTAATTCTTGCATGAAGCTGTTTTTATCGCAACTGATTAACAAGTTGCCCTTCATCAATGTAGATAAGCACCAATTATTCAGTGTTTTTATCATAGCAGCTAATAAATCACTGAGTAAACAGTGCTTATTTATGGTGATGAAGGACAATTTGTAAGTCAGTTGCAAGGAAATAATTTTATCAGTAAAAATAACACATTTGGCATTCTTTACTTAAGGCATGAAGTAGCGATTTAAAAAAAAAAAGGATTAATTCTTGCATGAAGCTGTTTTTATCGCAACTGATTAACAAGTTGCCCTTCATCAATGTAGATAAGCACCAATTATTCAGTGTTTTTATCATAGCAGCTAATAAATCACTGAGTAAACAGTGCTTATTTATGGTGATGAAGGACAATTTGTAAGTCAGTTGCAAGGAAATAATTTTATCAGTAAAAATAACACATTTGGCTCGCAACCAATCAGACTGTAAAGAAATCCTTGTGTACTCTTTGATAAACAAGAGTGCAAGTATTATGTATATACATATAGAGAAAATTGTGTCACATGAGTCAGGCATATTTGGTAGGCATAACTGAATGCTTGCCCTCTTCACTGTAAAACAATCTCCATAAACTTTGTACAAGCTCATCAATAGGCAGAGGGATAAAAGTCTACATGTAGCTTACCTAGAGCCATAAATAATGTCTCACTGGTATACTATTACCAGTACTGTAAATAAAGTGTACACTGTATTTTGCAGCATTTTGATTTTGCTAAAGTTTTTGTAATCTACTGGTATTTGCAGAATTAAGGCCGGAAATGGCTATTTCATGACTTGATGAGTGATATTTGTCTCTCATTTACGGTTAAGTCAATGTGGTTCTCAATCGTGAATTAACCACATGCAAAATCGTCTTTCAAGTCAAAATTCGCAGAATATACTTGTGAGACATTGAGCGTATGAATTGAAAGTATATCATAATGCAGAATATGAGTCAATGTCAATTTTCAGTGAAGAGTTGCATTGACGAAAATGATTTATGAGGACATTAAATGGACTTAATTGACTTAAGTGGCACAGGACTAGAAGGACACTAAACCATGATGGTTTTGAATGGCAAGAGGCCTGTGGTGCTCTGATGCACGGTAGCATGCAATGTGAAAGTGTGTTACAAAGCACATAAGTAGTAATAACATTCCTTTTTAACGTGGCCCCTTGGGACTAAAGAGATAAATCTATAGAGAGAAAGAAAAAAAAACAAACAAACCTGTAATGCAATTTAAAATGCATCTGATATATCTCTCTGTACCTGTTTGGCTTTCAGCTTTCTTCTGAGTATTGTCTCTGTTGTGCCGTCATTTCTTCAATTGCCCTTATATACATATATAATTATATATATATATATATTTTTTTTTGGGGGGGGGGGTTAAGGGCTCTTTAGTATCTTGATTGTTAAAGAACATTCTTTGGAAGACATTGACTGTCTGATATGAATTAGTCTTCTATCTATCATTAATACCTATAATTCCCAATATTCTATAAGGTAATATTTTCCCAAATTAACAAACTGATGAATATGCATGCATATGCTCAACAAATCTTGTGGCTGCCAAGGGAATAATCTCATAATATCCATCCATTTAACCCAAGTTATGGTTGGGCTACCGTCATCCTTCATTTGTTCTCAATATGACATCGTGATGAAGACTGCTAACAACAATTTCCATCACTATGAAGTTTATGATCTTACCCTGTCTTCAATCTGTTACCTCACACCCCACCACAAAAGAAAAAAAAACCTCACAGTTATGTGATGATTGTAAAGTCACATTTAAAAAAAAAGCCAGTAATGTCAGGACATTTAAATTGTGATTTGAATGAGGTAATAGGTCTTAATCCTTCCAACTCCTTATATAGAGACATTGAGATATTAATCTCAATGTCTATATTATTTTTCTCCATATTATGGAGAAAAATATCACAGTCCAAATCTATTCAGATCCACCTGAAAATATGCAGACATAAGCATAGAATGGTATTTTGCGTCACATGAATTAAGCTACATGGTGTAACACGAAAATGAAAGCATGCAAAAGTTTTTGCTTTTGATATGTTCTACTCTCTTGTATTTTGATTCTGCAACATTAAAAACATGCAAAATTAATTTTACTCAGCCCAACGTGAAAAATTAGTCGCGCTACAATTTCCACTTCTACAGTACGCAGATGAATTCATTGATAATGCATTGGCATCAGGTGCATAGACAGAAAGAGAGAACAAGGAGACATAGTCACTAAAGCAACAGATTTTGAAATGAGTGTTTTTCCCCATTCACTAGGCTTCACTTATTGATGTTTTTACAACCTAGCTATCCAAAGAAAGCATCTCTTTCCCTCTCTCTCCTTTTATTTTCTTTGTTCTCTCTCTCTCTCTCTCTCTGTCATATATGCGCTAAGACACACACACACACACTCACAGACACACAGACATGTGCCTGCATGCACACGTGCACGCGCGCACACACACACACACACACACACACACACACACACACACACACAAAGCTTCCAATGCCGTAATTTGAAATCAATAAATCCATGAATGGCATATGGGGAAAAACAGCTGCATGCAGTGAAGGTTACAATCACTATTGGCTTTCTCAATCAATAGGAATGTCCCCACATGCTCATTTATTTTTGTCCATCAGGTACATAAGGAGCAGAAACTGAAAGGGGAAAAAAAGTATTGTGTGTATAGATGAGACTGTACATTTGCATTCAAGAAATTCAACCTTAGAATCAGCCTGTTGTTGACATTGAAAACCAAGCCCAGGGCATTGAGGTAGTGATATATGTATAATGTGTAGGCAGATGCATTAATGAATGCATGCAAATTCAAAGAACATCCTGTCTGCAAAATATAAATTTGCTGCGCTCTTCGCTGTTTGAAAGTGGGCTTTTGTTGCTGTGAAAGGAATGAACGTTGACAGCATAGAGTGTGTAGTGCATATAAAGCAACAAGAAAAACCAAACTTGTCATTTCATTCGAGTATGATGCTGCTTTCTGTAAATATGAAAGAATAGCATTCAATGATTTGTTTAATTCTATTTTTTTTTATTTCAAAGAATAAATGTCAATGTTGTTTCAACAGATGACAAATGCTGCGATCACACCGTCAAAAGATCAAGAATTTTAAGAATGCAATCTTTAAGGTCTCAATCTTTTGCCAGTGTGAATGTAAACTCCCCATAAAACCTCTTGCAAAATTTCTTGCTAAATTTCCCTCTCAAACTAGGAATATTTCCCAAAACTTCTCAATTTTTTGCCAGTGTAAACACTTGAAACTGAAACTTTGCAAAGTTTGTCACACGACCATTCCACCACCTGTCTTCAGGCAGTGCCTGAGAAGCGCACAGCTATTGTGTTGTACTGGTGTTTATTGTTGCATCACAATCACTAGCCATCAGATATCATACTCTTTCTTCTTCCTTGCGCACACACACACTCATGACCCAAACTTTTTGATGCAAAGATCTAGAAGTTTGGATGCCGATGTGAATGGACGACCAAGATCATGTGTTAATGGTGTCTATATCAGTGCTATTTTTTTTCCCTTTTTGTTTCATCTTTGTACCATTTGCTGCTTTAAAATGATGGATATTCTTATACATTCAATATTGAAGTGAAAGTGAAGATAGATCCTGAGACACCAAGGATAGATATAATGAAAAAAAAATATATATAGATAGATAGAGAAAGAAAGAGGGCTATGAGGGGAGGTTCGGTGGAAGCAAGTACCATACATAGATTGGCAAGTTGAGACAACAGGAAAAGTTACGACAGAGACAGAATGTCAGTGAAAAGTCTTTTTTTGTAATATCTACAAAACAGTTGGGCTTGCACCACTCCTTTGTGTTGCATAGTGCACGAAGCACTCTACAGATGACATTATTATTACCCGTTCACTGGAATGAAGCCTTTCCATAGAGTGCATTAACCCCTCTCTCTCTGAACGTTGCCATTTTCTGGTGTGCACATGCTCAAATTAAATACAAGAAGTTGAGAGTCAACTTCAAGTCCATATCCAGGTATCTAAATTCTTACCCCTGGGTAGAGGGGAGTGTGTGTGTGTGTGTGTGGGGGGGGGGGGGGTATCTTGTCCCCCAGGGACTCAAGTGCCATGGCATTGAACTTTAAACTCTTGAACTTTAGATTCTTTTTATCGAAACGCAATTGATAATCATCTTGACTGGGGCACATCCATGCCATCACGCACTGTAAAACTCCCTTGGATAGGTCAAAGTATGAATTTTGTATGAGAAATCTGAAGGGATAGAATATTGATAGTCTACTAATTACATTTCTGTAGATTTTTCCTGGAAGATCACCATTTTACAGAGGAAAAATTGTTTGTATAGAGCTGCTTTGGGCGAGTCCATACCAATTTCACATCTACTCTGGATGGACACTGCATCAGTAACCACTCATCTATTTAGAGATGCATGTGTAGCCTCCGGGGGCTGGACTGTTGGCGTTATAAACACCTGTGGTGCTATAGCCCACCTGCCTTTCAGCCATGCCCATACGTACTCCTTATCACGAGCAAACATGTTTACTGAATTTAATTTAATGACTTGGTGCATTCAAAACTTCCATGGCATCCTAACTAATTGGGCAGCAGGGTACAGGAAGAAACTACGACACACTTCTAACATCAGCTTTTGTTGGTCCTCCCCCCCCCCCCCCCACCAACCTTGCACTGCCACAGCTCCATGTTATCATTATCACATTTGCCATTTCTTGAATATGATTGCCTTTCTTTTATTCTTATTATGTCCCAATTTTAACATGTTTGACATCATATTCTTATTTCATGTTCTTGTCACCTTATTCACAGATCCATAGTGTGTGTTCCAAAAAGAAAGAAAGAAGGTGTTTTGATGTATAGATGAACAACAGTTAATTGCATGTGCAAGTAGGGCAATGTAAGCTGATGGGACATACATACCAATCAATGTCCCACTAACATGATGTCCCTGTGCTATTTATCATGTAGACCCATCTTTCGTGAAGTATTGCCTTAAGCAAGGAGGGGGTGGGATGGTGGACTTGATAGAAAGAGAGAAGTGATATTTCCCCAGTTGCCATATTAAATGCCTGTTATACAAGACATGCCATAAATGTATTTCATGATGATGATGATTACATCAATAGAAATTATTTTTATTACATAAATGAGTTACATGAATAGTTGTATTGATGTAAACAGTTTCCAATATAATTCCAATAGGAATGATGATATCAAGAATAATAATAACAGTGGTACTATTGATATTGATATTGGCAATATTGATGATTATTGCAATGACATGAATTATTCAAATGAATGACAGAGGACAGTCAAAATCATGTTGTTGCTTTTCATGCAGGAACATTATTACTATAAAAGAAGAAATAAAAATGTTATGTTGCTCTTAAAATGTTTTACCTAATGCATTTTTATTGCTCTGGTCACTGGAATCAAACCTACACCTGCAAGACACTCGTTTACTTTCTAAGTGGATTCCAGGCCAGCCTGCCACTTAATGGGTTCATGCATGTTGAACCCAACGACAGTGACATTTAGCCTTCTCCTACCAAAGTATGTGTATCAATAGCCGTGGTCAGACTGGCAAAAGATCGAGAAGTTTAAGATCGTGAAGTCTTCGCAATCTTTTGTCATCCGGTCACACTTCTTGATCTCTGGATCGAGAAGTTTAGGTCACTAGTGGGCTTGTGCAAGAAAGAGTACGCCATCTGACAGCTGGTGATTGTTATGTAACAATACACTCCTGTTCATCACAATGACCATGCGCTTTAGAGGCATGGCCTGCAAACAGGCGGTTGACTGGTCATGTGACAGAGATGAAGTTTCAGTTTCTAGTGATCACACAGGCAAAAGATCGAGAAGTTTGGTGGAGATAGGGGAAATATTCCCTGTTGGAGTGAGAAGTTTCGCAAGAAGTTTTGCGGGGAAGTTTGCGGTCACAGTGGCAAAAATTTGAGATCCTAAAGATCGCATTCTTTTGCCAGTGTGACCGCGGCTATTAAGGTGTTTAAAATTCTTGGCAATTTCTGTTTTCATTGTTTAATACTACAGCAACAACCCAAATAAGAGGAATTGCAGTGCTGGTAAAACATAATGCTAATGTGTGCAAAGACAGGGCTTGAACCATGCACCTACTGATTTTAATCATAAACCTCAATCAACAGTACCACAACACCTCCACTTACATACATAATTACATGTACATTGTAAATTTTTTTCTTTGGCATACCAATTTTGCTGGAAATTTAAGTGTTTTCTGTATCACATTATCAAGCTCTCAAAGTTTGTTACATTTTCCGGGTAACAAATAAGAGCTCGATCAAGCCTCCATTCTCCTTACAATCCAGGTAATCCACAGCATCCCACAACCAGCTACCACAATATAGCACATCCGACCATATGTGTGGTTCCCAGCACCTATCTCAAGACCGCCCCCGTGTCGCGGTAGACGAGATCCTCCTTCATAAATGATCGGATGAGGGGGGATAATTTGCACATTAAAGCCTCACCTCTTCGTGGGTAGCTAACGAGAAACAATAGATGTTGACCTTTAACGAGGAGTGCCGCGCCGCCGCTGATGGTCATTAAGTTTGAATTACTACTCCTCTGTGTTGACCCTCGCTGTTCCTACTGGTGTTAAGTGGTGTTTACGCAGTAATCAAACTTTTCCTCTATATATCCTGGGGACTCCTAATGAAGGTATAACAATGCTGTCTACCAGGAAATCATTCTGCTCTTTATCCTCTTCTAGATCAAATTTCAGTTCATTTTTCCCCTAATTACTATAATTTCTCACTATTGCATTCCAGCGCAAGGAGCATATTGCCAAAGAATGTGCAATTCCAAGCCGTGTTCAAGTTTGCTGTGATAAACAAAGTGAAATCAAGACCAAGAAAAAAAAAAAAGATTGAAATTTCATAGAATGTGGGTGCAAAAGTAGGAAGTTATGATATTGTTTAGTTTCACATGTTTCACATGTTTTCATAGTAAACATGGATATTTGAGGATATGGAGGATGTTATCACCTCGTAAGTCTCTTGTTTGTTTGTACACGAAAAGGTTATCAAAACCATGTTTCTGGTCGATGATTTAGCAACTGCAAAATGAGGAAATCTAGTGGAGAAAGATTTGTGCGTACAGTGCAATGGGAGACTTCAGACTTTTTGCTTTATACAGAGCGAAAACATGAGAATGGTAACCCTGAAGCATAAATACAAGTCAATTCTGCGTGGCAGGTGTATGTATTGGAGCTGAACATGGCTTGAATCCTTTTGGATAATATCTTTACATGCTGGAATAAATCATGCACGCACATTAAAAGCCCCCACAGGGTGAGGACAATGTTGTCAGCTGAGCTGAGCTGCCTAGAGGTGTAAAGTTCATTGTTGTCCTTCCAGCTAGCAATGCCAGCAACGCAAGCAACGCAAGCAACACCAGCAATGCCCTTTTGAGTGTCTTTGTATGATGAATGGTATGTATTCCCTCAAGTCCAGACCTTTCTTTAAAACTCTCGGCATAAAAATTAGAGACTAGTCTAATCAGGATCCTGTCAAATGCCCTGGATCTCCAAACTTGATTAGGGTCGACCTGAGGACACTGTTTCATAAAAGTTGGCAGCCCTGACAAGTTGTCAGTCTCTGGCAATTTCAGTACATGTATGATAAAATCCTTGGTTTTGATTGGCTGAGAAGCTCTGGTCACTGACTGTTACCATGGTAATTGTCAGACACTTAGAAATTGTCAGGGCTGACAACTTTCATGAAGCAGTGCCCAGATCTCGCATCTCTCGTGTACTACACTGTCTATCCTATTGTGATTTCACACAAAAATTGCTCAAATCACAGTCACTATTAAAGAAATACCGGTAGGGTCTATGATTTGCAGTTGATTCAAGGGCTGACACTCATTACAATAAGAAGATAAGGATTGCATCATTTTGTCACAGGCACCTCTCCCCCTCCCCAAAAAGCTTACTGAGCAAGCATGCACCAAGGTAGAGTCCACAGGATGCGATGCATTGCGGTGAGGTTGGATCGTATCAAAGCAAGGCACTTGGCCTAAAGGATTTACTTGCCAGGGAGAAATCTTTCCCCCAAAATCGACAAACCTCAGACGGGGG
Source organism: Diadema setosum (assembly GCA_033980235.1). NCBI lineage: Eukaryota > Metazoa > Echinodermata > Echinoidea > Diadematoida > Diadematidae > Diadema > Diadema setosum. Next base: position 34,675,443 of record CM067066.1, on the reverse strand, counting down.
GCTAATCGCGTGTGTTCTTGCACCGTCACGTCTGCTGTCGAAATCACGGAGTCAAGTGGTCGACCCGCTGAGACCACAAGATGGTAATCGGAGTGCAAGGACAAGAAGCGGTCGCACGCACTGGAGTAATGCGATTCCTGTGAATGAGAGATCTCTGAGAAGCGTGAAATTCTTGCGTGACTTCGAGAGCTAGAGGGAGAACCAGAGGTAGCAATATGACTTTAGATAATTGCTTATTTATAAAGGCTCCTCTGCCTGTTACTTCAGAAACAATGAAACATATGTTTGTGTTTACACATAACTATAGAGTATTTCTTCTAAGTATTCTTTATTCTTATAGTACTTTTATTTATATTTTGATGTAAACATTGTTAGATGTCAGTAATAGAACATAGTGAAATGACTCAAGCAGAATGTTTATTTGTTTTCTATATTTAACAGATAGGCATTGCTCTGGTGGGTTCCTACATTTTGCTTATTATTTGCTAATTTTATTTTTTGAAATACATGCACTTGAGCTGTGTTGTAGTCATGAAAACAAGTCTTCAAATTCTTGTGTTGTTTCTTTGTTGTTGTTTTTTTTCCATTGAGGTTCTTTTATTTTGAGGTTCCTTCAGTGGAATAAAGTCGAAAGGGGTTGAACTAAACTGAAGTAACTAAATGCTCCATAGAGACAATATAGTTGAGGTTTGTGCTCAGAATCTGAGAATCTGAGTGTCGATTTTGTTCGTCGACATTGATGAGGCTGTTTGTGTGCCGGTGCAGAGCCTAGCTCAAATCCAGCTTCGGAAAGTCCTTCTATTTGATTATCATGGCCATAGGCGATATTCAACATGGCACAACATCTACATGTAAATTACATTTAAGGAGCTTATGTGGCTAAGTAAAGGATTTAAAACACCGAAGAGAGAAATCCGAGACGTTAAGTTGGGAGGGTGTGAAGCTGATGTAAAATGATAAAGAAAGTTGTTGTTTTTTTTCGTCTTTGTTTCCTCTAACAAACGTGCAGCCCACGGCAGATAAAATGATATACAAAGTAAGTAGATTTTTATGCAGATAATGTTCTTGTTGCACCAGATGAAATACAGTGTGTATCTTTTATGCACTAAGTGTACACACACACATGTACACACACACACACACACACACACTCTCTCTCTCTCATTTAATTTATATGCCTACGTAGTAAGATTTGTAAATACTGGGTGTGAATATGCTCTTATTCTGAACCAGAATGCTATAAATCTTCATAACTGCAGAATGGATATGATAGACTAAAATCTACATTTTCTTGTAAGTTTAATTTCAAGTGGTCCTGTGATTTTTGTTTTTGTTTTTGTTTGAGTAATTGTGTAGTTTCAAAGTAAGTGTTTTAGCCCTAACATCCCTCCATGCTTGCATTGTTAAAAGTGAATGAACATTGCATGTAAGTTATTATGCATGCTTGTTCCTTGACTTAGAATTATATTAACATTTAATGTTTGGTTATGTTAACATCTTTTCCAATTACTATTTGCTTGCTCTGATAGTCTATCAAAAAAAAAAGGCTATGCCTTCTTATGATTTTTTTGTTTGTTTTAGGAGGGGCTCAGAACTTATTTTTGTTGGGTAATATGTCACAAGATGTGATGAGGACACCACAGGTAGCAGTCTCGGCCAAAATTTAAGAAAGGAGGAAAACGCTGTCCTGTCATTTGCCGTCTTTCAGTTCATGTTTGAGTGGATCTGGAATCTGAAGTGCGGAGTGCACACTATGCACTTGCGGCCGGGGTGTTTCCGTTTACGCCTGATTGGCTGGACAAATATTTGCTGTTTTTACACGGTGGAAGCCTCATCCAACGACATTTCACTTGTCACCAATTTCTGCAGAGTTAATGGTCCGTACCCCTGAAATTTTGCTCCTTAGCTTCCTTGGAGGAAATTTAGGGGGTTTCTTTTTTTTTCTTAAGAAGAGATGTTAAAGGAGAAACAAAGATTTGTGACATCAAGATATTGCGTTTTGGGTAGTATATATTTATATATCGAGGGGGCGGCACTAACATTTTTTTACAATTTATTTTCTAGGAGCCCTTTGGGACCACTAAAATCATTAAATTTGAAGTTATTGGTGAACCAAAATAATCTCATGTTTGCTATGAATTAGAATTAGAATAAAACATCTCTGCAGATGTGCAGGTAAGGATTATTAAATTAGATTGCACTTACATTTAAAAGGAATATTGACAATCTTTTAGCTCACCTTTCTCTTCTTCATTGCAACAAGTACTAGACTGATTAACTAACAAACTTTAGCATATCTTTCCAGTAAAGAGTTATTTTTGACAACCACAAGGCCTATAAATTAAAGGCTTAGTCAATTTCTTCCAGTTAATCTTAAAAATTGTGGAATGAAAATATGCTCTTTTAGAAATTTGAATTAGTGTGCTTAGTATCGTTGACATTCATCTGAACTGTCGTATATGCAATTTATGCGTAAGAATGACATTTGTAGATGAAGTTTACCCATTTTTCAATCACGATTACCACTCTCTTATGTCTGGCATTTCCAATTATTTTTTGCAATACATCAGACTGTAATTACTACTCTAATGTGGTATGTTTTCGTTGAATTGTATTGTAAGAATTATGCAAGAAATTGTAAGAGAGCGACAAGTGTGTTTTTTTCTTTTTTTGGGAGGGGGGGGGGTTAGCAAAGACTGTTGTCATTTACCATGTACAACGGTATACGACAGTTTTGTTGACCGCGCACACAGTACTTGTCGTCACCGAACTGTCATATATCTCTACTACTATGTGCAAAGTCAATGCGCCTGATATATGATGGTTTATTGACCGCCGCATACTGTGTTTGCGGTCACCCAAACCGTCATATGTAGGAGAGGACGGTTTGTTGTTGTTTTTTAATATGCACACCATCAGGGAAATGAACAAAGTGAAATGACAAGGTTCTATAAAAATAATAATTACACAAAAAAAAATATATAGAATTAGAAACTGAAAATTTCACAGTATGTACGTTCAGTCCCAGTTGCTTTTAAGTAGTTTTATGAAAGCTGAAGAATTCTTTTAATTTTCTGTTTCCTTCTGGGAACAGTTACAGTTGTGAGGAAATCGTATTGGTAACACCAATTGACATATGTGGAACATAATTTGTTGGAGAAATTGCGGTTAAAGCAAGTAATATTGGATGGGTTGAACACACACGCACACATACACACTCACACAAGATATGCACTGTCTGACGTAAGATGCTCGCATCTTTTCCAGAGTAATTCCTGTCAGGCATTTTAGCAGCCGCATGTTATTTTGTGTTGAGAAGCTCAGACAATAACATGACATACATTGTACAGCTAATGCGTGGAGGTGCCCATGCATGCGGTATAAACCCTCGTGCAAACACGTTTCTCACTCAGTCGTCAACAAATCCTGTTACACTGGCTTTGCTCCTTCGTCATCGAGTGACTGAGGCTGCCTGGCTGGCTGGCGGGCTCATAGAACCTCCTTCCCAGCCAACGCAAGAATCTTAAAATGGCTGTTCAGGCATCCTTGATTGAGCAATCCAATATTTGTTTCCTGGAGTGATTGATAAAGCATTCCAAGTGCAAAATTCCCCCTCATCCTCTTTCCCCTTCCCCACCCCCCTCCTTCCACATCCAGTTCCGCTCACATAATGGATCTGAATCCAGATAGAAATTGTCCGATAAATCAAGAATCTGTGAGCAGATGGCTTGGATCTGGAAATCTTTGATTGAGTGCTTGTTACTCCCCCACTTCCCTCCTTTGCTTTTCCTCTGAAGTACACAGGAAGTCAACAGTACACGTCTCATCTCATCAGTTGGATATACATCACCCCTCAACTCTTTATGCAGCTTGTAAATACTGAATAGTGCAGTTTTTTAGATGTCTTGGGCGTGGTGCTACGGCCTATCTCATAAGCCCATCATTAGTTACATTCACACAATGTTCCTAAACTTGAAGATTAGCTCAAAGTTTCAATTTTCAATGATGAGCTTGTAGTTCAAAACTACAAGCTACTGTAGAAGCTATTATTTTCGCGAGGGTTTAGTTTTCGTGAATTCGTTGGACCGCTAATTTAACAACATGCGAAAATGGCGCCCATGCACTGGTGTAATAATGCGCTTGAGACAGCTTTGTTTCAATTCACGAAAATAACATCTCGCCAAAATGTCCACGACCTCCTCATTCGTGAAAATATCTGTATGCGAAAACAACAGCATATACAGTAATAATCAAAGTTTAAAACTTTGAAGATTACAAACATCATGTGAACATGACTAATTGCTCCCCATCTGGGTGTACCCTTAGTGTGCTTTTTTTTTTTTTTTTTTTTTTTTTTTGCTATTTGGGTGCAGATATCTGGAAAAAAATATCAGTGAATAGATATTACCAAATCCCCGTTGTCCTTGTTGTGTTGCCATGGTCCTCCTGTTGGGCCTTCTATTTTTATAAGTCAGTCAAGTTTTAATGTATTACCTAAATGCTGATGGAAAAAAAAAAACTGTCAAGTTTAGCCCCTGGACACATAAAGGATCAAATATGAGGCATTGATAAAAGTACAGGTATGAATTTGTTGTTGTTGTTTTTTAAGTGAAATTACCTACTTTTTGAAGATCCAAGTGTATGTGATGGAGCAAGAGATGTCTTAATAGGTTTATTTTGAGAAAATTCTTGAAAAATGAGATGCCTCTTTAAATAAAGTTTCAATGTAGGATGCTTTAGTATACCTGTGGTGTCATTGTGGCACAAAAGTTTTGCTTTAATGCTTTTTTATTGGAGAGAGAGGGGAGGGTAAGAGAAAGAGAGAGAGAGAGAGAGAGAGAGAGATGCAGGAATGAGAGATCTAGAGAGAGAGAAAAATAAGGAAAGGAGAGAGAGAAATGAACACTGGCTTTTGACAAAGAGGAGAATTCCTCTCTTGTGATAGAAATACTAGACCCATTTCACTGTCACTTAGAGTCCAAAGAATTTCAATTGCTTTTCCCATTTCCTCAATTGTTTAGATTATTGATTCCACTATTCAGCATGTGAATGTCAATTACAAGCTTTATGCAGTGTCCTCTCTATATACAAGACTCTACCAGGACGTGATGATGTACATACAACTAGTGAATGGTCACGAGTGCAATTTCTTGTTCCATTGCACGAGTAAAGGCCATACACTGTTATGTTTTATACAACACACCAGACGTCAACATATGTCCAAACAGATTCTTGTATTTAGTACAGAAATGGCGACCATTTTTACCTTGAAAGGCAAATGAGTGGCACAGTCATAGTCAGTTGTACACAAAACTGATCACTTGAAGTCTTTGACAGTAAAATGAGTGACTGATTGCGCGCTTGCGCTCGTAACTGATTAAGTGTGTGCAGCAAAGGTTTGTGCATTGTGACATCAGATAGCTGTGCAGTGGAACAAAAATTAGGTGTTGATCACGAGTTTAGGCTTAGCACGGGAGTAAATGGAAATCGGTGACGTCATCCATGCACTACTCATTCTTGCTCAAACAAAATTGTACGGCCGACGGTGAGAGCATGTAATGGTACTTTTAACTGTGTGTGACGTGATGAGCAATCGACCAATTAGATAGCTAGATTCTTTCTAGGTGTTGTATAAGTATGATATGATATGATTATGTATTATATGATCTGCTTTTCATCAGGAGGAGAGAGAAACCTTACCCCTTTGGTGCAATTTGTCTGGTAGTGTATCAGGCATACTTCAATAGATCCACTATCTTTCTTCATCTATCTCTTTCTATCTTTTCCTTACACACACTCCCACACATGTACACTTATCCTTTAACCATCGAAGTAGCCTTTTGACAAGGCCTCATGGCTGAAAAAGAAACTAACTGCAAGGCCTTGTGAGAAGGCTACCGTGGAAGGGACTGCAATGCATGCTTGTTTGCCAAAATAGGTATAAATATCATAATGCTATTGGATGCAATCCATATTAACACTCATCCTCTCCCTTGTTTATTTTTTCTTATTCAGAAATCTGTATAATTTTTTTTAATGAATACCACATACCATTCATTTCTGTCAGTGCTTTAGTGAATAAGAAAGAAACTTTCCACAATAACTCTAACTGAAGGGGGCTATAGAGGGTCTACCCCCCAGTCTGTTTATTGCCCCTCCTCTCCTCCCTCCCCCATCCCTACCTGATCCTTACCTGGTGGTAGCTCGCCAAGGCACTGTGCATCCAGCCACTTCATGCTCCTCCAATCACTCTAAACCCAGTTTCTTGGCTGTCAGACATTGATCAGGCTCAGTCCGCCATCTTTTGAGTGATGGCTTGCAAAGCTCCATTGTTTGTCAAGCTTCGTCAGAGCAATATGTCCAGCATGGCGCATGCACCATATTTTCTTTTTCATCAGAAGAGCATAGAAATTGTGGAATGCAGCAGGTTTCATTACTGATATGTCACCTCAGTGTGATAAGCCAGATATATATGAGTGGTTCAAGTTTATCTAGTTGGTAATGAGACTAGGCCTCCATAAAGGAAATGATGACAGTAATCTGATTTTTTCAGAATCGTATTTGTTTATGCCACTTCCAAAACAAAACAAACAAAACAAAGCAAAACAAAACAGAACACCTAAAAAAAAATACAAGGAAAAAGAACATGTCTGTCCGACTGTAGATATAAAGTACATTTGTATGCGGCAAGTGCTTGTGCGTAGTTTGCTTAAAGTTGCAAACCGTACCAGCAAATGCATTGTGATGTGGGCAGTGGGCAGTATCCATTTTCATTAAAAAAATCTAGGAAATACTTTCCAAAAATGAATGGGATATTTATTGATCACGGGTAAAAAAAGAAAACACTGGCAAGGGGTAGTTTAAATACATCCTTTGTGTATATTAGGAGACACCTTTCGTAAGGTTCTGCAATATTTTGAAGAGGATTTGCATCGGGTTTGCCATATCCATCCCAAAATTCTTGCCAATTTTTTTCTTTTTTTTTGCCCGAGCTGTGCCCCTATGAAAGTACTAGGCATATTTTCTATTTAAGTTGATGTATATCTCTCCTATTCAGCTGACTGTAAAAGTGGAAATTATTACACTCGGTCGGGGGAGATGAATTTTGCATGTTATCAATCTTGCAGAATCTAAAATATTTAAAAAAGCATTGCATAAAACATTCAAGCAAAAAATTTGTCTGTCTTCAATTTTCTGCTGGTTTCATGTCGCCATAAATCCACAAAAGTTTCCTCTTTTGTAGTTCTCTGTGACTAGCAAGAAAACTGAAACATGCACACGTGTATTGAAAAAAAAAATGGCATAGCTACAGCTCATTGAATTCACAATGTACAGAAGTAATCCTTGTGATTACTTCTATACATTGTTCAGTGAATTGGTTTTCTTTCAATTACAGGCATTGATTGTGGAACACAACTGTGCTCATATGAATTTGCATGTATATCCCAAGGATTTTTGATTATTTACTGTTCAATTGCAGATGGAAATTGAATATTTGCCCTGTGGTTGTTTGTTGTTTGTTCTTTCAGAGAAATGCATTGAGTGAAGTCAGATGAAGATAGGAGAGAGAGATAACACACACACACACACACACACACACACAAACAAACAAACAAAAAGAAACCGAACAAATGTAGAACGCTGGCAGCTCGGAGCTACACTCATGACAGACTGCAGCTGGCTTCACAAACCTCATCAGCTGTGCCATATGTGCTCAGACTCGGTGGCAGCGATGGCATTAAGTGGCCTGACAGCTTGCCAGCCAGCAGTAGATGGAGTGGTTTCCTATGCGCACCAATTATTTCAACCCAATTCTCTCCTTCCCGCGCCAATTTCCTGCACCAAAGAGAATAATTATGCAAAAACAATCTGGCTGTTGGCTGAGTATTGATTCTCCGTACATCTGATTTTTTAAGGCCATAAATGGCTAAGAAAATTGAGTTTAGTACAATGTACAGTTTTCCATTTTTTTTTGGGGGGGGGGGGGTGGCAGTTGATTATTTTGTCAGTTGATTGAATCTACACACCGACAGTATTTGAGTTTAATTTCAGTGTTTATGATTTGGGCAGTATGTTCTACTTTTAACCAAACAAAGTTGAATCATACTCAAAAGAAGGAATGTGAAGAATTAAGTGTCTCAGTAAACCAACAAGCATTTTTTATTTTTTTTTTTTTGCATGGAATAGTTATATAGGAGAAATACTTTGTTTTTCCCTCTTTGTTCGGTAAGCCCAGCCGTGCCTTTCAAGAGAATCTGTGGATCATTTGTGTTGTCAGTACTACTTTGAGAGAGTTAATTTTGTTACAGCATTGGATAGGGGGGTGTCATGTGTTATTTCATGATCCTTCCAAAACATGACATTTCTGCACGATGTGAAGGCAGCTGCCGTCATGCCTTATTAGTCTGAGGTCCTAATCTGGTGGGGAGTCTGCCCCGAGAGTTGTGGAGGGGCTTGTGTGATCAGACCATTCGATGACAGAAAGTGGGAATGGCTGGCTGTGTTTAATCCGCCGTCGGGCAGTGAAAGGGGGGTGGGGGTGGGGAGGAGAGGGGGAGATGTATCGTGATTCCAGCGTCGCCCACCGCTCCTCCGGGGATGGGATGGATACTAGGAATTTTTCCCCCATCAACAACATAATCAGTGTAATTATTGTCGCCCGGGCAACTGCATTTTTGCTCTCACTGTTTGTGTGTTTTTCGCTTTGTAGTCCCATAAGAATAGAATTCAGTGTAATTAATCAATGTTTCAGTATTGATTATTGCTTGGTAATGGAGTGGCTTCTGTCCATTCTTATCAACAATGTTGCCAAGATTATTTTACCACTATGTGGTCAAATAAAAAAAAGAAGAGTTTTTCCAATGTCTGCACTAACATCTGGTGTATGCTTTTAGTAAAGTTTAGGGAATGAACTAATTATGGTCTGTGGCTTGAGCAGGAGTATAGTCTGGTCCTGCAGTACTGGTGTAAAGTAAAAAAAAAAAGAATTTGTCTCTAGTTTATTTTTGCTTGAATATTTCAGTTCTTAGGAAATATCTAGCTGTGACATAATGGGTTAAACATGCAGACAACTATTGATACCTATGGAACGACCTTCTACAATGCAATATAGCTTCTTATTTGATTTTCTTCATCTTCAATCTTCACCCACTTTATTTGCTCCACTATCTGGGTGATGATCCAGACTGTCCACCCACATACAAGACAAAGAAACAAATATACAAGACTACCTTATAAATCATTTTAGCTGCAACTGTGAAATGCTTTAAATATTTACAATGCCTTTGTACCCCAACCTAGTTTTATTACATTTAAATCACATGGGAGTGCATCCTGTGTCACTGAGTCTCTTACATCATGTTTTTGTCTTTTGTTTGCTATGTATTTTCTGCAGGTGATTAAATCAGTGAGGTGTTGAAAACGAGACATTGGAAGGATTGTCCTCATCATTCTGTGATTTTTTAAAGTCTGTGGATTTCACACCAAGGTAAGTAGTGGAAAGCAATCTTAGAACTTTTTATGTTATCTTGTCATTTATTCTAAATCATCTGTTGGAAGAGTGGAAATTTTCCTGCTCTTACCTTTACAATGCTTGGCTGATTACAACAAATGTAGCTTGTTTTTATCCTCACTGACTGTAGTGACAAAGCAGGGAGGTGAGACAAAAACCTCCCTGGACAAAGTCAGTTAATGTAGGAAAAGATTCCAGTGTTTGCACATTTTTATATCTGCACTAGTATCAAAAGGACAGTGTAGTAACACATGCAGTACATAAATACACTATGCCAGCAGCTACTGCACTTAATGCTCAAGAGACAATAATACACAGATAATCATTTTTATTTTTTTTTTGCAAAGCAAAACAAAACAATGCAAGAGTAACACAAGTAATTCAAATCTGTGTCACTGAAATGCTATTGTACCAGAAGCAATGAAATAAACTTAATATCGCAAACCGATGACATATGTCAATGAAGAAACTGATGCAATGAAATAAATGTGATATCGCAAGCTGATGACATTTAAAGCAAGACACACCAAGTCATGCAGAATGGATGAAAGCGAATCAAAACGGAATCCTTGGAGTGCTCTTTTAACGATCCAGTTGAATTGTGCAGAGGAGGAGATACATTAAAGGAGACCACTGACTCTTAATTGTGACTCCCCCGAGCATGCAGCAGTGGTTGTGCCTTTTTGACAAGGCACCTTATCCATATTGCCTAGTCCTTAACCTGTTGAGGATGGACTAATTTTGCTACAACAAGCATTTCCAATGGACACCTGCCTAAGTATACTCAGGACTCGCCCTCAATGGGTTAAGGCCATTGGTCTCTTGGCAGCTTGCTCATGAGAATCTAAGTACTTCCTCAGTGTCAATGTCAAATAGATCCAAACAGGCAAACAATCAAACAAATAATTATCTCCTATTTACACATACCCAAATTTAATGTTTGTTGAAAATTAATTTTTGAAATTCAATACGAAAAATGTTAATTCTTGTGTGTAGACAGAAACAAATTTTTCGTGATGCCAATATCAGTACAGCATTTTTTTTTCTTTTTGAAGTTCTCGCAATATTTTGCATTGCACTTAGTGTATGAATGGCATGTGAGGAAATCATCAGTCTTTAAAAAATTCTGTATTGCGTCTCGCTGCACTAGGCCTGCATACTTGGGTACCTGGGGGTCACAATCTGGTCATTGTTTAGGCATGAGCAATCTGAAGATTCATAGTGCTTCATTTGCAGGTGACTGTTATTACCATCATTATTATTTTTTCTGTGTGTGAACAGGGGCAAAGGCATAAACATTTTGCATCTCGATGCAAAATTTGATAAACTTCCATGTGTGAATGCAGCTATAGTCTGGGGTCTGTGCACAAGGCCAATTAAGTTTAACAATGAAGGGCCAGCATAATTAGAAGTGACAGTGAAATCTATGCAATTTTTTTTTTTAAAGACACATGGATGTTGTCTTGACAATTTGAAATCATCTATCAGCTATTTAGCCATAATTTTGCCAAACTATTGTGAATAATGAAGCCCATTCTAACATCATGGACCTACATAGGTCCATGCTAACATGCAAGCCAATGTGGAGAGATATGTGTTTGCATTGCCATCAATAATTTCACTTTAATTACCTTCCTCATTTCCTGACCAGTGATGAAACAGTCATTACCTTAATATGCTTACTGCTTGTACATGTTCAATTATTTCTGGTCGCAAGGACATTTGGAGTGGATACATTGTCAGCAGGCTCATTAGGCATCCAGAGTTTAGTATTCAACAAAGTATGACTTGATTATTTGGTGCGATGCCCTTGATTTCTTCCCAGATGTTATGACTCCTGTTCATTATTAATGATAATTGCTTGATGATTACATACCTGCAGAGATAGGAGGAATGAAACTACAAGGTATGTGAGATAAGGATCGGAGTACTTGTGCTTTCGCCATGTATTCATTTTCTACCATATTAAGTACATTTTTTTTTCATCATCAGGAATCAAGATTTTAGAGACTAGACTTTTTTTTGGCAAGAAACTGATTCGGTATGTATAATGTGAGCAATTACCCACTTCGATATGATGTATTATTTTAATTTTTTGGCTTTCTGAATATGTTACTATGCATCAGCATATTTGTTGTCTGCAAAAGTCGGCAGCTTTGAATAATATGTCCATCAAAGAGATTCGATAATAGATAAAACAGAGAGAGAGAGAGTTATACAAATGAGTCCACACTAAGATAAATGGCATTTTATGTGTGTGAAATACATATTTCTATATCTTTATGTCATACTTCTACACATATATCATAGTTTGCATCATTTCACTTAGAACATTATGTCATGTAAATGGTAACTGAATTAGTAACAAGAATGATGCTTTTTATATAGTCACCTCAAAAGTAAAACAGCAGTTCCAGTATGCATGAGATGGGGTTTATATACACAAGCATTCCATTCAAAACATTGTGATTAATATGCTTCTTTAATTATAAATTAATCCATTTTGAATGAATACAAAATTTCTCACTTTTCAGCAAAATCACTTCACTGGTAAAATTTTTGAGGTTTAGTTTGAGAATGTTTGTGATAAAAAGGAGATATCTGAGTAGATGAAAAGACACATATCATAAAAGCCATATATTTCAGTATTTTTTTTTTCTTCAAATTTAGCAGGTTGGTGATATTGGCAAAATGAAGAAAAAAAAATTGCCCCTGAACAGTATGTAATGTATATCTTGTCAAATGGGAAATTTGCTAACTTTTCTCTGGAAAAAGGAATTTGCTTTGTGTGTTATTTCATTACTTTGTTTCTTTATTCACAAACATAACCATTTGCGAAATTGCTTTATAATTCCTGATTTCCACACTTAAATGTTATGCTAGCAAAAGGTATGGTATATGAGGTAGATAGGGAGATGTAGGCAGAGGAGGGAAGAAATAGAGAGAGAGAGAGAGAGAGAGTGGGAGACAAAGAAGGAAAGGGAGGGAGAAAGTTGAAGGAAAATGAGGGCAATCTTTTCAATCATGTCGAGTCGTCTCTCCCACCGAAATTGATGGGACGATCCAATGGCAGTAAGCGTGAAGCCAATCTTCTGTAACGTCTTCTAGGCAGAGACGGTGTCAAGGGACCGCTGCATGCTGGCCGGAATATCACTAGTTTTACATTCAACCCTCAAACCATTCTGTGGTGTATGTGGTCGAAGCCACTCCCGCGAGACACGGGGAAGAAACAACATCAACAACAGAAACAAAAGCTCGCTGTGTTGATTAATTTTCACAAAATACGGGATGCAATCAGGAAAGTACTCTGTATAAAAGATAAGAGCTGCTCAAGTTGAGTTGAACTACAAGACTCAATCCATTAGCCAGGCGTAGTTACAGCCTCCTTTAACAACAACAACAACAACAACAATACAGAACACCAGAATGAGTGTTTGAAGATTATTTAGATGGATTAGGTTTTGGCTGCGTCGTCTCCTGCAAACGCTAATGAGTTCATTCGGTATTTGAAAGTTGCCAGTCACTCTGCCAGAGAGGTATGCAGTCCATAGTAGGACTGAGTTAATTATTTAATGGAAGAATTGCATTGAACCCTTGCATTTATCATGATGATAACGAGATCTTCAGCCATATTGGAAGACAGAAAGCAGCCATTCTGTACCTATATATTCTCATTGTATATCTCTTTGCTGCCAATGTACCATCATAGGTCTCTAGCTATGGGGAGAGACAAATTTATGTTGTTACAAAGATGAGTTTCAAACATTACTCTTAAACTTTTGAGTACAGACAGAGTCTGCCTTCTTTTAAAAATCATGTTTGCTGTGTGCTTTACAGTAAAGTGATGGGTAAGTGCAGTGGACCAACTACTTTAGGAATCGTTGCTTTTCAACTATTCTGACCCCGTTCCGCAATTCTCTAAGAGCTTTCAATACCCAGAAATGAAATTCTTTTTTGCAGATTGACAGAGAATGGACAGGTTGGTAATCCGTCCGTGCAAAAGCAGTCAAGTGGTACATGGATCCCCTGTACACGGTTAACTACTGTATGAGCTGAAATTTTCGCGGTGGTTTTATTTTCGTGAAATTCGCGAATCGCCTTTGAATTACGAAAATAACAAGGCGTGAATAACTAAGTTCAGTTAGACCTTCGCAACCGCGAAATTAACAAGACGCAAAAATGTCCTCCAAGTAGCAATTCGCGAAAATATCTGTATGCGAAAATTTCACTTCGTACAGTACATGTTGCATCAAACAATGCAAAATATCTGTGTGGCATTAGGTACTGTGTGAATAGAGCATGCGCTGATGGGATCAAAAACTCTTTTATTCTACACAAAATAGTCACCTGAGTAGGGTCAGCGAAAGCGAATTTAGACTGAGCTCAGCCGTGATTGCTATGTACATCTTTATAAAAGTTTTACATCAAAATAAGTGCACACTGCATTGGAGAAAAGGCAAATAATACTGCAATAAATGTGGTTTTCATACAGAAAGAAAAGTGATATTGATGGAAGAAACTCTAATTTTCCTATCAAAGCCAGTTTACTAGGCAGAATAACACATTTATTATAAACATGAATTTAGGCCCCGAATGTAGGCACTCTTGTCTACATTTTGGGAACCTGGTATACCAGGTTCCCATACATCAGTTAATACCATGTATACCAGGTTCCTGTAAGGAACAGGTTGATGAACACACACACACACACACACACACACACACACACACACACACACACACACACACACACACACACAAAGGCAGAGAAACCACAATACATGTCTCCAGGGTATTTGACCAAACTCTGCTTCATTTAGCAAAAAGCAGAGACAAAGAAAATCAAGCCTCAGGGAATGTATTCTTAAACACTTTTAAGAAAACCCATGCAACAAAATAATGAGTCTAAAATTGCTTTTTATTTCCAGTAGTGCCAGTCTCAGTTTTTGAATTACCAAATAATTTTTCCAGAAGCAAAGAATGAACAGTCATGAACTTCATGTGTTGTTTGGTTTGCATATGATTCTCTTCAAATGCATTTTTTTGGGGTTTTGTTTTGTAAGGTAGAATGTGCGTTTACCAACCATGCAGGCTGAAGTCACGTACAAATGACTGCTCTCTCAGAATTGATCAGCGCATTAACTGAACACAATTGCATAGATGGGGGAAATGACTCTACAAAGTGCAAGTTGCATTGAGCATTGTTCTATTGGGAAATACATATATGGTTTTTCATAAATAATTGTAGGAGAATCGAAAGTGAAATGTCATGTAGATACAGTAGTGGCCACATAATCGTGTACTGCTTTCTTGGGTACTCGGCTTTATTTACGTAACAGCTGAACATGAAGGTCTGATACATGTTTTATTTACCTGATAATTTGGTAGGTATTTTGGTTAAATGGGTAGGAATTTTATAGGCAAACCTGATATATATTTCTGGTTTCCTGTGAAAAGTTTTAGAAATGGGTGCAAATACAAATTCTGAAATGAAAATTCTAAAGGTCATTGTGCATAAACTGATGGGGTAGTGATACGGGAAATATGCATACATTATATATATGTGGATCAAGAGGTGACAAATACATTCTACCATGATTTAGTCAGTCACTTTGTCTCTCAATATCAATTTTCTCTCTTTTTGATTGAAAAATTTGAAAAAATCCCATCAAAGTGTGTACCTGATTCTTCAATTTCAATTATAAAAATGCAACATCTCCCTCATGTGAAAGGGGTACACCCCTTTCCACCCCCTTTGGTCCAGCTCCATAAATATTAGTACACAGTGAAGATGCACATGCACATCAGGAGGGGACAGATAACTTGATTTAGCTGTTCTTAACTTTCCTGAGTATTTATTTTCATACCTTTTTGCTTGAAAATTGTGTAACTATTCCATCAAAGTGGGGGTTACATACCATTGACCCTTGACCCCCCCCCCCTCCAATTGGGCCACAAGCAATCAAAGGTCCATTTTCTTGACATATGTACCCCTTTAAAAATGCTGGCTATGGGCTTGCAGTCACCATAGCAACATTTCTAGTTTGTAAACTAATAAAACTTTATTGTAATTTAAGCTATTGTTTCATAATGTACCAAATCAAATGTTCTGCTCTTTGAATAAATATTACAGCTGGGGGCTTACCGTAGTGTCTAGCTAGTTGAAAGCGTTAATTGCCTTTGAACTTGAAAACTAACTGAGAGGCGACACATTTTTCTAATGACCTTCTAGAGGCAGGTGTTTGGTGATAAGTGTATTTACCATCCACTTCAATCCACACATCAACTGATTGCATACATGTAGCTTATTCACACAATGTGCATTTGTGTGTGTGTGTCTGTGTGTGTGTTTGTGTGTATGTGTGTGTGTGTGTGCATGTGTGTGTCTTGTTTATGAGGCAGGGTAAGAGTTAAAAGATGGTGCAGTATGCTACATGCCAATAGGCTCACGGAATGGCATTGCAGTGTGATATAGTATCCAGAAAGCAACTTCCTGTATTACCCCAGGAACAGGACAACTTGGAAAAAGTAAGTTGAGCTTTAAGAAGAATTTATCAAAGTGCTAGAAACTAAGCATCAACTTATTTTGTGCACAAATTTTTGGTCTCACTCAGTTCATTTTAGGGGTTTGGTGGGGTGTTATAAAACCAGTGAAGTCATGTCTCGATCATAGCCAGGCTGAGGGATTGTATGTGATGAGTTTCACAAATTGACTCCTTCTTTGCTTGACTATAAAGCCTTGGTTATATTAGAGTAATGCAAACCATTAGAAAAAATTACATTGAGTTTTACATACTGTTGTTTACAGATTGGTGAATGGTCATGGAGAATACATGAGGACATATGATGCATCACGCGTTACCCCGGGGTACCACGTTGTGTAGCGCCACCTCACGTCCACTCGAGGACAGGCGCAGAGAAATGCATGCACTGTGTGTGCGTGTACATAGTCATTCCCATGCCACTGCATATTATACCATGCATGCATGGCACGGTGTGCTAGCAATAGCGTATACTTCAGTGCAGTGCGCAGTGCAATGCAGCGGCTAGCGCATATTATAAAATGGGTTCAAGAACGTAGCCAATAGGAAACGCTGAAATGAGTCACGTGGGCTTTGATTACTTTAGTACCATTGCACTGCAGTACCAGTGCGCACTCAATCAGTTGTTACAAGTGCGTCGCGCGCTACTATACGCGCTGTCAGTACCTGTAAACAACTTCTAGTTCGGGCTGCGTATGCCGGCCGGCCTTTCTTGTGTGCATAGCATATTATGTGGCGTACGTATACAGTACTCGATACGTACAGTACTTACATGTGCGGGATTTCCGAGTGCGACGTGCTTGACTCGAGTCTCTCGATCGAGTGCTACATGTAGCTGACTGGACTATTGACCCACAAAGGTACGTGAAAATGCTGTTAGTTTTCGACCCATTTTATAAAACAAATGATGCACAGGATTATTTCGTGGCGTTAGTGGAGACGCAGCTCACTCTCGGGTATTTACAATGTAGTGCAACATGCACTCGGCTTCGCCTCGTGCATGTTTCACAATTGTAAATACCCTACGCCTACACTAACGCACTCTATCCTGTGCATCATTTGTATACTAGCTCCAGCACCAAAATAATTTCCACTTTTTGGCAACCCAGGGTATAACCTTTTAAAAAAAAATAATAATAATAATTCAACAAAATGGCTGATTTTTATTTGGTACCCCGGATACCATTTATGTCATCATATATAGTATGGTAAAACTGCAACCTCTACTTTTGCCCTGTATAAGCTCATTAGGCTACCTGTACTTTCCAGTCTGTTTATTGGCATTGATTCTCCCACAACACCTCGACCATGATTTCAATTAGTCAAACTCCATTTAGAATAACAAGGTGGCAATTCCGTATGATACAACGGGGATAAGGGAGATAAAGTGGTCTTCACTTATTGACAGTTAATTTTAGGATATCTGCAGTGATTTGTTAGTGAAGTACACCAGGGGAGATTTATCTATATGGCATGCTAATATGGGCTAAATAAAGCGCAGTTAAGGTTAATCCTACCATTCACGATAGGCACGTTCCCATGACAAAAGGAGCAAGTTTTGATCACGATCTGAATTGTGATCCAATGTCACTTTTCATGAGAGCACTGTTTAAACTAGGCAAAAATTCTACTGCATAGTGAATTACGATTAATATCAAACTCACACTCAGTTGTAACTCTCTATAATAAGGTTATTGGGGATGGTTATGTCCTCCTGACTGAAAACGAATGCTTCTTGTATCTGTGCTGTCACAAAATGTGCTGTAAAAACGAGGAATGTTCGCGTGCATTTTAATTTCGCGAGAGCCAAGATTCGCAAAATTAAAATGCACATGAAAGTTCTTGTTTACACTATATGCATTGAATGTTAAAGGCAACTCGCAAAAATTTCATGTCGCAAAAAAGGCTGTCAGCTCCAATTCACGAGAATTTCATGCTGTGAAAATATTGTATTTTACAGTAACTAGGACGATGGAGGAAATCTCAATACATACTCTCATTCCCCAATACTGTAAAAGTGGATATTTTCATGTGACTAATTTTTCGTGGTCTGTTGGGTTTAGATGAATTTTGCATGTTTTCAAATTCACGGAATCAGGACATTGCTGTAGCTTATGGCATGCAAAAATAATGTGATTTTGTTTTTTGCACTAACTTCTGGTTATGCGAAATGCACAAACATTTCAATACTGTGAACATTTCCATTTTCACAGTAGTACTGTGTATGTTACTACAGGTGTTTGAAATAGACAGCATTATGCAAGAAACTTGTATTTCATTTTTTCAGTTTAAAAATCTCATCCTCTGACCATTACAGTTATGCTATCAACATCATGATGTGGGTAAAGCGGCATAATTCCTTAAAAACTGTCCTTCCAACACCATAAAGAAAGTGAGTGTTAAAGGTACTGTTTACCAGTGGGAGCAGTGATTTGACAAATGTTCGAGTTATCACACTTGATGCATATGTGTAGGTCAGTTGTATCACAAAACATCCTACCATACAAAAATTTGGCATAAAGCCTAAAATATAAGGAGCTATCACTATTTTTCTCAATAAACCATAACTGCAGACAGTTTATTCTAGAAACAATTTCATTATAACTATTGTTTACAATTTGTATATTTAACAATACTTGACATTGATTATACTGATGAACATTTTTACATGGGTTGTTTCTATCCCTAACTCACATCTTAGAACTATTTTGAAGCATTAAAGCTGGGTATTTGTTTCATCTGCAAATGGTAAATGATACCTTTAATATCTTGTGCTCACTATGAATCTCTCAATGCACTCAAAAAAATATATCAATCCACCAGACACCGATGCAAATATGAGTGGATAAATATCTGTACGATTTAAAATACCATATACTGTACGAGCTGAAATTTTTTGCGGTGGTTTTATTTTCGCGAATTCCGCGAATCGCCTTTGAACCGCGAAAATAACAACGCGCGAATAACTAAGTTCAGTTAGACCCTTGCAACTGTGAAATGAACAACACACAAAAATGTCCTCCAAGTAGCAATTTGCAAAAATATCTGTATGCGAAAATTTCAGCTCGTACAGTATTTGACTGAATGCATGACTGAATGCATGGTCTTACCAGTATGTTCACTGATTTGTTTGATTATGAATATTGAGCAAAGGTCAGAAATCTGGTGCTCTGCATATTGATTTTATACGGTACGTGACTTTCCACTTTAATTCTATACAAATTTCAAACTTATCTCATTACATGCGCCAAAACGTTGTTATTGGTCTGTATTTTGGACTTTGGGGCCTGAAAAATCATGTCATTATAAGAGAAATCATGAACACATAGCTGAAGTTAAATATGCATGTGGCAAAATTAGTCCAGGGAAGTGCATCACTGCATGGTTACTTTCCCTATGTCCACCCACGTAAAAAACATTATTGCCCTTGGAATGTTTGTAAGGATGGGTGCCAAGTATGGGAATTTAAAAAAAAAAATTCTCACAGCTTTGAGCCTATTTTTTTCAATTCACTTCAGTTCAATTTATTTTCATATTTCTCAGTGAAGGAATGTAGATCAAATATAATAAAACATCAAATATAATAAAACATAGTGAACTAGCTTGTCTGTGACAGTTTTAGCGTTTAATACATTCATGTCTTCCTTAGATTAGTATCCACAGACTGGAATTTTTACTCCAACTTAACTGTTGGCAGAAAATGTTCTTAGAAGTTATATGTAACACACTCACACACACACAGACACACAGACAGACACGTCAAAGTCTTCTTCTGATTTGTGCCATTCAGCGTTATTCAAGCTGAACATTTTTTTGTGAGTAAGAGATTCAAGAATCATTTTGAATACAGCTATTCTGCTTGATCATCAATATTTGTGGCTGCCTGAAATGTACCTGAAAAATGACAGCAGTGATATTAATATTGCACTTACAAAAGTATATTGTTTAATTGTTGTTGCCTAGAGTTAGGTCCTGCACTCTGTTATGTAGAACACCCACAATTTCCCAGGTTTGACCCTTGACCCATCCAACCATGACCCCCCCCCCAAAAAAAAAAAAAAAAAAATGTTCTGTGACTGCTGTAATCACATATATTGCAAATTTTGTAGTAGAGGTCAAAACTGTATATCTAATGTACTGTAAAGTATCTGGAACTATCAGTACTTGTGATTTCACCTATATCCCTTTCAGCTTGAATGGAAATGTGCAGCTTTACCAGGCCAAATGGTATTGGGTACACAAGTGCTATCAGATTATGTCATCTTTAAAAGACAGAAGGGCATTAACAACACAGTTTTGTTCTCATATAGGCCTTTTGCTACAACTGGAGAAATTATGAAATATTTAGGGCCATACTCACACCCAGTAAAGTCACCCGTCATAACCATCAGAAGATGATCAATCATAATTTTGTGATTCATTTTGTCCCGCAAGGCTGCAGCAGTTTTGTCAACAGGCAATCCTTCATTTGCTCCTGCCTGTGGGGAAACAGTATGATTATATTTTTCCACTGTCTTAAAACCATCACAGAGCTAAGTGCAGCAAGTAGAAAAAGGCTTGTTGGGGGAAAGAAAAAAAGATGAAAGGCACAAAATCTTTTTGTTTCCTCAACCATGTTTCTACGAAAGGCATTCAGATAGATTCTTTCTTGGTAGCCTATCCAATCAAGACCAGTTTGAAATAGAAAACTGACAAAAATAATTGCACTCTAGACTTGACGCGGAAAGCTTGATCTCAGCCCAGGAAATTGAATGAGGCCAGAGGGCTTAGGTGAGGAGACGCCACGCTTTTCCCGAAAAAAAAAAGAGGGAAAATTGGTTTAGATACGGTGTTAGAAGAGATTTGATATGGTGGTCAGTGCAATGCATTTCAGCTGCAGCCTATATAGGCCCTTAAGCCATCAAAAGCTCACTAAGTCACTAAATTGCAAGCATTGTGCATGAAAGAGAGAGAGAACAAAAAATGCAATTCAGAAATAGAGTGTGAGCACTTTGACAGAAAGTGACAAATTTTAAGCTCGAAAACGTGAGAATCAGTGAAACTCTAAATGGGTGTCTCTTTATATTATTTAAGATGAAGCTTTTGTCCTTTACCCATCAGCATTGTATCTCAAGTTCTGCTTGACAGCATTTCTCAAATAATGGTTCAAGGTCAAGCAATATGAAAAAAAATAAGAATCGTGCATGTAACCAATATCTGTCGTCACAGTCTCCTCTCTTTGTGTTGCAAGCTTGTTGGGCATGTTTTTCATGTTTTTTTTTTCTCCTTTCATTTTTTAAAAAAATAATTTCGACTGACATTTGAAAAGCTAGGCTGACAGAGTGGTCCGTGCAATAAACAAAACATTAGTGTCAATTTTATTTATAGTTAAATAGGAATTGTGGTCATGGAAATCTCCTTTCTACTTCTGTTCATAATCATATATACCCTATGGTGTGTCAGTCATGTGAAATCACATTATGCTCAGTAGTGTATGCACTTTGCACAGTATGGAGGGAGAAGAAAAATCACTTTCCACATGGATGAACTGAGATATGTGCAAAATGGATAAAGATGTATA
Source organism: Diadema setosum (assembly GCA_033980235.1). NCBI lineage: Eukaryota > Metazoa > Echinodermata > Echinoidea > Diadematoida > Diadematidae > Diadema > Diadema setosum. The sequence goes on along the minus strand of CM067066.1, from coordinate 34,653,830 downwards.
AGCCCCTGCCTATTTTTGGACACATCTCTTGTGGGGCAAATATTCTGATTATAGCTTCAGCAAGTGGTGATGTTGGTTTTTTCAGGAATTGCGGCAAAGAAATTATGGCAAGATTCCAGATTCCTGCCCACTCGCATGACGAGTAACAAAAAGAAAAAAAAAATGAAAAAAAGAGAGGGATGTGGTGATTTTGTTCTGCAGTTGGTATGTCACCACATAATACCATTTATGGCATGTACTAACCTCATGCTGAACCCAACAAACAGTTTCAAATTGCTGATAAATTTACATCTGTGGTTTTGATTTGATATGAAAATTTGAAGTAGCTTCTGACAGTGACCTTATAATATGCAGGAAGTCTTTTGAGAAGTTCTGCAATTAGCTGGAAAAGTAGGTGAGACTGACTTTCTTTTTTTTTTCATCTCTCTCTGCTCAAAATGGATCTACCAGTACTTTTGATCACATGTTGACCTTGTATGCATGTATAAAGTCTATTACTACTAGAGTCTTATGTGACTGTGCAATGTATAATCAACACAGATGTCACACAGGAGAGAATTATTTTGTGTCAACAATGTTAATTTGTAGATATGGTGTTATCTAAACAAGTGATTCTACTCATATCTAAACCTGAAATTTTAGAGCGCAAATGCTATGTTCTTCACTTTATTGGTGTTGTGGTTTTTTCTTTTAGTTTCCACCTATTTGGCACAAGAAAGGCACAATTGTTAAACCCGTTAGACACTTTGTGAAACAGCTAGTCCTTCTTGGTATTGCAAATTTGAAATAATCATGAATAGAGTGTGCTTAATGACTACACCAAGATTCATGATAATCCAACAATCCCGTACAGTGGTAGCCATGACAGTTTGACACCCACATTTTGTGTGCACACAATAACATGCAGGTCTTTGTACTTAAATAGATACATGATTTTGGAAACCATTTTCCCACAGAGTAAGGTTCTTAAGATTCTGACTTCTCTCATCACCTATGTAATGGTGACACAACAACTGCTCCTGCAACAATTGCTTTGGTCTTATTCTCTCCAAGGACTAAGGGTTAAGGTTAGGCTAGTGACAGGGTTTTAAAGTAAGTAAAGTTAAAGTATTAGGGTTACGGTTATGTTTGAGGGTGGGTTTTTTGTGTGTTTTTGTTTGGCTTAGTATGCAGATATTTCATGGGAGCAATTGTCGCAGGAGCTAATGCCATGAAACCTTATGTAACATGGTGAAGAACATTGAATTTTTGACAAGTTATCCATCATACCAAGGGTAAGAAGTGCTTCTTTCAACAACAACAACAACAAAATCTGCATCAAGTTATAAATTCATGCCTGGTGACATGTTGTTCATTTTGTGATGAAGGGTCACATTTATTATTGATGTTGTTTGGGTAAAGATGATTAATGAATCAACCAGCAAGCATGTTTAGCCCGATAATGGACGTGGGTAATCAGTCTCTATTATCAGCTATCACCTACAGTAGCAAGGACAAACCAGCAACAAAGCTGGATTGCGTTGCCTACTATATTCTGCCCTATTCATTGATGACACTTTAGTAAAGTACAGCCGTCCATGTTAAACTCTTGAGGATTAAAACAGAGTGTGATAACCCTTTGTCATATCTTGCTTGATACCCTCTATTTCGCTGTCTTTCTCCCTCTTTCTCTCTTTTTTATCTCTCTCATTTTTTGTGTAAATATATATATTATATCTTTATATTTTCTCTCTTCCTCCCTCCATCTCTCACATCTCACTCTATTATTTCTCATTCTCCCTCCCTCGTCTATCTATATATTTCTACATGATTCTTTCTCTCTCTCCCTCATCTCTCCCTGTATTTCTCTTTCTCGTCTCTCCATCTCATATCTTTCTATATTTCTCTTTCTCCTCTCTCCATCTCATATCTTTCTGTATTTCTCTTTCTCCTCTCTCCATCTCATATCTTTCTGTATTTCTCTTTCTCCTCTCTCCATCTCATATCTTTCTGTATTTCTCTTTCTCCTCTCTCCATGTCATATCTTTCTGTATTTCTCTTTCTCGTCTCTCCATCTCATATCTTTCTATATTTCTCTTTCTCATCTCTCCATCTCATATCTTTCTATATTTCTCTTTCTCATCTCTCCATCTCATATCTTTCTGTATTTCTCTTTCTCATCTCTCCATCTCATATCTTTCTATATTTCTCTCTCTCATTTCTTCTCTTGCTAAAGCTACACATTGTAGTTAGAGGTGCAAGGCCTTGTTGCACCTAAAAAAAGAAGAAATTATGAATACGTGCCAGAGAGGAGAAACGATGAGCGATTCTTCAGCAACCCAGGAGGAAAGCACTGTAATTAGCTGAAGGGTGTTTTCCAGTCATTGGGCATGTTTGTGTAAGAACCTTCAGCTTGGATTTTCTGTTTAATATTCTTCCCCATCAGATGCATTTTCTTTTTTTTTTTATCACCCTCGTAGCTTAGTAATCCCTCAACAACAAAAAACAGTTAACAGTCAAACATAGGAAACATGTTTTCCCATGTAGTCTCAGTCATAAATGCTATGCAACAAATTTGAGAGCATGCATTTAACACATTCAAAAAAATTAACAAATAAGGGCCTAAAAAATGCAGTGTGCTAGTGATCCATATTGAGATATTTCATAACCCTTTGTGTACAGGAACCAGATGTGCCGTGCTTTAACCCTGTAGGACAGTACAGTGTCTGGATGATGAGAGCTAAACCCCAAATTCTTGTTCAGTAATGAGAAATTATTAAGATGTACCCATCGTTGAGAAATGAAATATTTCGAGCATTGAGAATTTAGGGTTTCTGGGATGAACACTGAACTAGGGCTTTCTATAGCTCAGTTGGTAGAGCACGGGGCTAGCATCCGGAGGTCTCGGGTTCGAATCCCCATGGAATCCCATTTTCTTTGCTCAATTTTCCAAAAATAGATTATATTCATTTCTGGTCAATTTTCCCCTGTTTATGTTTGTTACATACTAAAAAAGCTGCATCACTTCGGTGATCCCTCGCATTTATCCGCAAGTTGAATTATCTTCGGGTTTATGCCAGGTTTAAGTGCGTGCGTGTGTGTCACACACAAAGCGCACTGCTATAGCTTCTGACCATCCGAGCATTGAGAATTTAGGGTTTCTGGGATGAACACTGAACTAGGGCTTTCTATAGCTTAGTCGGTAGAGCACCGGGCTAGCATCCGGAGGTCTCTGGTTTGAATCCCGATGGAATCCCATTTTCTTTGCTCAATTTTCCAATAATAGATAAAATATTCATCTCATTTATTTGAATCATCTTTTCCCCCACAATAATTATCCACCATTGTTATTCATACATAGGGATGTAAGGTGTGCAGTGGGGAAAATCAATATTCTGCAGTTATTATGAAGATGTTTCCTGTAGTAATAGATTTGAATAGTTGTATATATTTCATGTAATGTAATCCTACCTAAAATTGTCCATGTCGTATAGCTTTATAGACGCACACATATTGGGTCAATAAACGATAGTTATGACTTGCTTTCATATATATATGTAAATTGTATCGCCATTTTCGGGTTTTCAATCCTGTTCCTGTGACCAGTACATCTTGTATCCTTCTCCTGGCATGCTTCCAGTCTTAACAGTCTAGAGGCAGGATTGAAACCAGTTTCATATTGAATATTGTGGCCATTTTCCAATATGTCCTCTGAATTAAACCTCAGCAAAGAAAACCAGACGGAGACGAACCCCTGCCCCTTTTTGAGTTTTCTCCTGTCTTGCCAAAATTGAAAAAAAAAATGGCATGCTTTTTTCTTCACATTTTATTTTGGAATTTCATGTATAACAATGAACTTTTAAGTGCTCCACGGAGGATTGACTGGCTATATCAAGTGGCTCATACGAATAATCAGTCAGTCAATCAAACCGTTTGCCCAACCCTTGGGGATAAAGACCAGAAGTGGCTAGTCAATCTACTAAGACAATCATCCAGATGTTCAGTCACTCATTCTGCTAGCCAGCCATCAATCATTTCATCCATTTATCCACCTTTCCATCTGCCCTTTCATCCATCCACCCATCCATCCATCCATCTGTCTGTCCATCTATTCATTCTTTTGATCATTTACCATTCTGTCCATCCATACAGTTGAATGATGTCTTGTGTATAACTGCAGACTCCTTTGTATGACCACTGTGAACCTAAACCTGACGTCAGACAGCCAAACCAAAGTCTCCTAGTCTGCAGTAATATTTCTATTTATATGATTATTGCAAGCTTGCTTAGATTGGGATCCATTTTTTATTTTTTTTTTGCTGTTATCATTTTTTGTTTTATTGCAGTTATGCACACTGTATGAAGTTTTTCAATGTGAGCATGTAACTGTGCCTTCAGTTCAATGTGTTTGTATGTCTCTGAGTCATTAATTTTGAAATCCCTATTGATGTCATACTTTCAGTTTCATTTCTAATATATGATACAAATTTTATCATTAATTCCACTCTGGCAATCACTAGGCCATTAGTGTGAGAGATATTATATCTATTACTGTCTGTAAAGAATGACATGGCTTGTCAAGAAGACAAACTGAGGTTCTTAAATTAATAAAAAAAAAAAACACTGACAGAAAGCACTATAATGTCAGATCAAAGTATATGTCTGCCATGTTCATTTCCTTGGGGAGTGACAGTTAATAGAGTTTGCAATCAACTGTGGTAAACTTTTGACACACCATGTCTTGATGTAACTTTGTCCCAGGGAATGATAACTGCTCATAAGAGCTCAGAGGTAATGTTGGCAGTGTGACAGAGTTCTCTTCGCTATTTTGGTGTCTGAGGCAGTGAGCTTTGCGAAATCCATGGTGCTTCTTATGCGAACATCTGATATTTATGGAAACTGTCGGGTTTGAGAATGCAGCTACCAGCTGTTCCTACCACGTGCCCCCTCCAACGTGCGCTGGAGATAGTTCATGATTAATTTCTGCTGACTACGTGCTGTTATTCTCTACCTGTTCAACCCCACTCTTCGCTCCATGCAGGATGAGGTCTCTAGAAATTGATATTTGTTTTAATAGGTGTTGTGATTCAATATCCCAGACCATGGTTTCCTTTTAATGATTTATCCACAACGTACTCGATTTCATGACAAATAAGTGGTCGCTACCGTGGGAGGGCATCTGTGAAGTAAATGACCCACAAGTAGAATCCAGAAAGCTGATAGAGGTGAAAGCCCACTGACCAATGATCACTGCCTGAGGAGGATCTGATTTGTCATTGATATAAGTATGACTGACTTGAGCTGATAATTAAAGTTTCTAGGATTTGCCTTCAATTGAGAGAGAAGCAAATGATCAGAACTGGACTGTATCACAACTGGACAAAGAATGGATGGTCAAGCACATCGTAATCCTGATTTTTGATTTGGTCATCTTACCAGTTTACAATTTATTCTTACTTTTCAAACTTCTGTCATCTTACATGTGTTGCTATTTATCATCGGCATAACAAAAATATGTAGCTGTAGCTTATATGAAACCTTTGGGGCCAAAGACACAATAGAAAGGCCCCCAACTGTAGGAGTGTATTACTTCCTGCTAGATGAACAAATGACCAGTGGCCCATTCCACAGTGTGACCTGCCCCATGTCACATCGTTGTCCAAACAACAGGATTTAGCCAAAGCCTTGGCAAATTCATTAGCAATTCCATCATTTATTCATTCTTTTCTTCTTTTTTTTTTTTTGATGGATAGTCCTCCGGCGAGGATTTGTATAGCTTGAATAGCAGGCCTTCACACTTTCACTAGATTGTGCGCTGGGTGATTATGTCCTAAGTCAAGTGTGAGGGTGCTTCTGACGAATACAGGGTTATTTCTGTTTGACAGGATTGGCAATATGGTGACTGATGTTCAGGGTTGTGTGTGATTGCCTTTTTGGGGTGCGAAGTCAAGCGTAGTTCTCTTGAAGCTAAATTTCTAACAGTTACATATTTAAAGGAGTGATAATATAGATATATCAAAACTGGTAGATGCATTTTGAATTTACAGGAAAAATGCACAGTAAGCAATTTCTGTCTCGAAGTCATGATTGAAGTCATAAATTTTGCTGTGCAACTCAAAGAAAAGCAAATGGAAATAAAATTGAAGAAATGTAGACAGAAGTAATAAAAGTGATTAAAAGTCTCACTCATCTTTCTCCTTCATGAATACTATAGAGAAATATGCTGAGTTCTATGTATGGATTATAACCAGTCTGTGAGACTGGAAGCAAAAATCCATGGTAGAGATTGCCAATTTGCCACTGATCAAAGAAGGAGATTATAGTGCTCCATTTAAAATCACACCTGTCAACTGCCAAGTGTTCACCATAGGGAGAACAATGAAAGGGTTAACTAAGATATATCTCATGGAGGGAAAACCGACTGTCTTAAAGGGATGATATGATTTTAGTTGAGATGGAGCTTCTGGGGGGGGGGGGTGTTTCATCAAGTTAGTCAGCGCTGACAAGTTGTCCGTCTCTGACAATTTCAGCAAAATCCTTGGTTTTGATTGGCTTAGATGCTCTGGTCACTGACTGTTACTATGGTGATTGTCAGACTGACAACTTGTCAGTGCTGACTAACTTGATGAAACACCAGGGGGGTGTTTCATCAACGTTTGTCGGCGCTGACAACTTGAATCACCATAGTAACAGTCAGTGACCAGAGCATCTCAGCCAATCAAAACCAAGGATTTTGCTGAAATTGGTCAGCGCCGACAGTTGTCGACAAACGTTGATGAAACACCTCCCAGGTTTCCAACTTTTCTGAGATAATCTGAAACCTTTTCTGAAATACTAAAGAGCATATAACTCTAAGTGGAATTTCAAAGTTTGTTTGATGAAAATCGATTTCAAAATGGGATATCTAAAACCAGAGGTCCAAATAAGAGATGGGATCCACCTTTTATTATGACCACCTTGTTATACCCCCGCCAAACGAAGTTTGAAGGGGGTATATAGGAATCAGCGGACGGTCGGGCGGTCGGGCGGTCGGGCGGTCGGTCGGGCTGTCGGTCGGGCGGTCGGTCGGGCGGTCGGTCCGTTGCAAATCTTGCGTCGCGAACTACTTCCTCAGTTTTCAACCGATTCCCATAAAACTTGGCACAGATGTGTGTCTTGGGTTGTAGATGTGCAAGACGTATTTTTTGACAGTACCCAAAAGTATGTTGCCATGGTAACGGCATATTATGGGCAAAAATGGGTACAAATCTTGCGTCGCGAACTCCTCCCACAGTTTTTGATCAATTTTTATGAAATTAGGTACAGATGTTCATCTAAATATATTAATGTTCAAGACACATATTTCCGCAGTGGCAAAAAGTGCGTTGCCATGGTAACGGCATGTTATTGGTAAAATATAGGGCAAATTGCTTCATGGCAAAACTGCTTCAACAGTGTTCTTCCAATTCTCATGGAATTCATATTGAATGTTTGTCTTAGGATATAGGTCAGCATGACACATATCTTGACAGTGACAAAGAGTATGTTGCCATGGTAACAGCTCACATATTATGAGCCAAAATGATGGAAAATTTTGTGTTGCAAACTACTTCCTCAGTTTTTGCCCAATTTCCATGAAACTTGGTACAGATGTGTGCCTTTGGTTGTAGATGTGCAAGACGCATTTTTTGACAGTATCTGAAAGTACGTTGCCATGGTAACGGCATATTAATGGCAGAATATCAAGGAAAGATCTTGCGGATTTAACTACTTCCTCAGTTTTTTGACCAAAGCTTATGAAATGTGGCACACACCTTGATCTTGGTGGGAAGATGTGGAAGACATATTTTTCGGATGTGTCGGAAGCTGTGTTGCCATGGTAACGGCATATAAATGGCAGAAGATCAAGGAAAGATCTTGTGGATTGAACTACTTCCTCAGTTTTTGACAAAAGCTTATGAAATGTGGCGCACACAATAGTCTTGGTGGGAAGATGTGCAAGACATATTTTTCGGACGTGTCAGAAGCTGCGTTGCCATGGTAACGGCATTTAAATGGCAGAAGATCAAAGAAAGATCATTCCTTGGGTAAGACTGTCGTCACGGGGCGGGGGTATTAATCACCTTAAGTGATATTTCTAGTTTTACTTTGTTCTTGGATATCTCAGCCATTTCAAAACTAATTTTCATCACATTTCAGCGCATGCACACACATCACATGCGCACAAATTTCAAATCCATTGACTGGATAAGATGTCTGTGTGCACATGCGCTGGCCGTCAATTCAGTGTAGCTCTCCCAGGTTCCTTTCGACCGAGTCACATTAAGTCATCAATTCGAACAGAAAGGGACTATTGACAGAACCAAACGTTGCACGAACCCTGTTGTCAATACTTCAACTTCACTTGTAAGTCTTCAAATTGAAGAAATTTTTTGATTTTAAGTTGATATTTGTCCGCGATACTATCCTGTCATGATCCTGAATGCTACAGTCCGCAGCCCCATTACGGTATGCGTATGGGGCTGCTGGTCGCAGTTAAATCATGGCATGGTTTTTATGTGTGTTTTGAGTAAACAATGCAATCTTGGCACATCATAGGGAATGTAGAGAATGTGTGTTTGCAAATCATTGAGAGTAAAAATCCAGATAACACTGTATGAAATTACCAGATACTGTTCTATTTATAATTTCTGTTGTTGTTGTTATTATTGCTGCTGCTTTCATTTTTCCTTATTATTGGCAAAGTGCTAGCTCTGAAACTGGTATACTTAAGTACTTTATCTTGTCAATAACTTTCTTCCTTGTAAATCTGATCATCTCCTTCCTCTTTTACCATCTGTATTTTTATTTTATTTTCTTTCTCAGCACATTTTCACTTCCTAGTCCCAAGAGTGTGTATTACTTTCACACTTCTCGCACAGCTGATCTCTTCCATTCTCTTCCTCTCTGTCAGCTCGTTGTTGCCATCTTCCCAAAGATTCAAAGCAGCTCACTACTTTTCAATTTGGGAAATCAGCTCGCACTAAAAAATACCACGCTATTTGCAAGTAAAGACGCTACTACAATGTATGTACGATAGAGTGGACCATGAGGATATTGTGAGATATCTGTCACAAGTAAAGCTTGGATCTGCTTTGCGAAATAGCACCCCAACTTCAGGGTAGAAAATCTTTCAATCCCATCATGCACTTCCCTTCCACCAACAGGATGCTGGAAATACATAATTTTTTGACTGATGTATGTATCTTGAATAGTGTGTGCTGGGTTGTCATCCCATTTCAAATTCAAATTCATTTATTTCCCACTTGATAAAAACAGACAGAGATACAAAAACTGGTACAAAAGTAAACATTGACAAGATACAAAGGTAACAATACATTTGAAAGAGATGATGAAATAGAAAACAATAATATAATAATGATATGATAACAGAATGCAGGGGATAAATGAAGGTGGAAGACCTATCAAAGGCTTATCTGAAAAAAAAAATTACAAAATAATTTTTTTTTCACTAAAAATGACAAGCAACATGAAAGACAATGCTATATATAGGATGAAGTGCAATTTCAAAATAGGTGATTAATGCATGTACAAATGAATAAGTTTTTTTTTTTTTTTTCAATCTATGTACACTCAACATACAATGTTTATTTAGCGACATTATTCCTTCAAAAAAAATGAGAGAAAAAAATAATGCATTTGGTACAGGTAGGCCCAGTGGAATGGTATGGTTTTTGGAATCTTAAACTTTCAAGTGGTGCACCATGGCCCCCACACATGTTGTGCAAGTGCCAAACTTCAGGCTAATCTCTTGCATTCCCCATGCAAAACCCTCTTAGGGAGTGAAAATGGGTACATACATTAATGTTTATTCTACTTTCTAAGTCAGAGCCCTTCAGGACCCCCCCTCCCAGTTTTTATGCCCTGAACACACACTGTACACCTTGTTTATCTTTTTCTGTGTGTCCCCTTTATGGATGTATCCCCCTCAACAACATCACGTCTTGATTGATCTTGTCCCCATCAGAGCTTCGGCCAACTGCCCTCTTCCTGGACCCCATTAATTCTGCATCACTTCCCATCTAGCCAGTGTTCTTAATTATGACCTACTTAGTGTCATCAGTCCATCTTTCTCTGTAATATAGCATGGAGGGATCACTCTTACGGTCATTCCTACCAAATTCATTATTCATATTCATCTCTTTGACCTGGTGTGATTCTTCCCTTCTCTATTTTGGTCTTCTTTCCTTGGTAAATTTGTTCTCTACGTCTGCCCCCAACACTGCTCAAATTCTCTCCCTCTTTCCCTCTTCTCTCTTTTCCCCCATCTTTTCTTTTCCTCTTCCTTCACTCTCCCACTCTCCATCTCTCTCTGGGGTCACACCTCATTTCCTTGTGTCCAGTTCTTAGTATATCACTTTCTCTGAGACCCCCCTCTCTCTGCGCCGGTAAATTGTTAAAGGGTGTGTACAGTTCTGGTCGAGGTGAAGATTTAGCTTTTAACGTTTTGCGAGATATTCAGAAACCACTCTAGGAGATGTCAAAGAGCATGCAGTTCTAAGGGGTATCAAAAGTTTATTCGATGAAAATCGGTTTTGAAATGGCTGAGATATCCCTAAACAAGGTGAAACAAAGAGATCCTAATAAAGTTGTGGCATGTCGCCTTTTATTATTAGCACTTTTTTTGGGGGGGGGATATCTCAGTCATTTGAAAACCAGTTTTCATCAAACAAACGTTGAATCCTTCTTTAAATTACATGCTCTTTCATATTTCATAAGAGGCTTTTCATTATCTCACTTAGGAATGTTCAAAACCTGAATCTCTACCTCATCCAGTTCTGTACAGTCCCTTTAACATTATGAGTCTCCACATCATTAAAATAGCTACTATCTGTCACTCTGTGTTATCCCTCCTATTCCTCCTTGGACATTGAGGAGAAATGAATGCCTCATGGCCACTCCTCCCCTCTCAGGTGTACATAGACGAACAACAATGACAACAACAACCTGCTGCAAAGAAGTTAACTTCTCTAATGAGGCCCTAAGATCAAGCAGCTGTAATTCTACCATGTTAGAAATCGAAGTCCATCAGCAATGCTACAGATTCTTTCCTTTTTTTTTTTTTTTGAGGGGAGGGGGGAGGGGAGAGTTAACAATTGTGCAGGATGATGGTGCAGTGTAGACTGTGGGCATCTCGAACAGGACTGCCATGGCAACCAAAACTGCATCGTTGGTTTCAACTCCACCCATGAATTTGACATCCTACATCTGCCGTTGATGCGATTTGATTCATCGTGGATATGCTCAGAATTTTGAAGAGTGACAGCAAAACTACCGCATTTCCACGTGGCTTCCCGGCGCTTCACCATAAAAGGTTTGCTCCCATTGCAGGCATTTGGTAATTGTTAACTGAAATATTTTTTGGTCCACTCTATCTCCTCCAAGTTCTGTCTACCCAAATGTCAAATGAATCCGTCATGGTAGGTCAGTGGCCCTATACAAGTGCCAGAACTACACATTAAACATAGAGACTTATCCAATAACTAGAGTGGAATCAAAGAAACAAAATGAAAGGAGTTTTATCTTTAATTTGAAACATATACCATGTGCATATACTTATTTCTCTCTCTCTATCTCTATCTCTCTCTCTTTGTCTCTGAAAATGAATTGAAATCAGATTAAATTAATAGTAGACATTTCATGAAATTTGGCATTGCATTTTGATTGATGATGAATTAAAAGCAGTGAAGGTTTGCATGATTCTAAACAACACTTGACAGGGGTGTATCCAGGATTTTTCCTGGGGGGGGGGTCGTAATCACAATTTTTTGACCGATACCTTCGCGAAGGAGCGGAGTGACCGAGTGGGGGAAGCGTGTGGGATAGGGAGTTTTTGAATTTTGTATCTTAATATGGGGCCATTTGGTGCATACAGAAGTGACTTTTTCGGCATACCGTACTTAGAAAAACACAGTTATGTTAAAATTGGTGATAAAACCCGTGTTGGTCACTTACAAGTTCGTGAATCAGTAAGTTGAAAACTGCATTTAAAAAAAGTTGCTGACTAGCTACACCATCCTAGAGTACAATTTGGTGGAACATCACCTGGTCACTTTTTTTCCTGTTGTATATAGGGTAAAAAGCCCTCGAAAAACAAAAATTTTGTCTTTTACAAAAAGGGACCTTTTGATTTTTTTTTTTTTTGGGGGGGGGGGGGTCGTACGACCCTCCCGACCCCCCCCCCCCCCCCCCCTTGCATACACCCATGCTTGAGATTAGAAAGTGAATGTCCAAGCATCTGGAAACAAGCAGACAAATCATATCATTTTACTACCAATGAGTTACATATGAATATACACCATGTTTTGTTTTTTTTTGCCTCTTTCTTTGATCTCTGGCTGTCTGTCATTCATTTATGTTTTTATTCATTTTTTTTTTTTTGGGGGGGGGGAGGGGTTGCTCATCCATATTGTATATGTTTTTGCCTTGTGTATCATTGTATACTCTTTTATTTTTTTTTCCAGTTACAAGTCTACAAGTTGGCAGATGTAGTGTCAATACTTACTTCTTTTTTTTTTTTTAGCGGCTCAGAAATCTGTCAATACAACAGGAAAAATATGCGATGGAAATTTTTTTTGGTGCAGATCAAGTAATGCTGGTATGGCCAGAGGAAATGTGCTCCTTGTTTCTTTTCAATCCAGGCCTTCTATTTGTTGTACTGTCAGTCTCTTCGTCTCACGGCAAACGCAAGTCACTGCGACAAAATTTGTACGTGGTACACTTCGGAATGTACTCCATCCATCGTGGAACGTATCGGGGATTGTGAATTAGAATGTCGGAGAGATAACCAGCTGTGTTTATTCCACTGTCGCACCTAATTGTCCAAAGGCCGTCTTGTGTGTCACGCCTATGTCTAGCCATCCAACACCTCCCGAAGATACCAATCTGCTGCTGCACAACTCGAGTGTTCCCTGTCCCCTTTCCCCTCCCCTCCCCATCCCCTCACTTATAAACTGTGTATATTTGTAGGTGCAGTGCAGAACAAACTATTGAGCTGAATGCCGGTAGTGTGGGGGACAAACGAGCCAAGCGATACCTTTTCCATCGCTATCAGCTTCTCCTATTTCAGGAAGAGTCCAGCAAAGGTTCATTGATATTTCACGGTGACCTTACTTGTCATTCAATGGGGAGAGGAGGAGATCCCTCTCTCCAGATGTACAGTGTTAACAGAAATAGAAAACATACATATTGCCTTTGAAATTTTGTTATATCAACCTTATGTCTCCTTGAAAAATGTGTGTGGGTGTGGGATGAGAGTGAAATTCTATGTATGGAAAACAGGAAGGTGCACAAAGGTAAACAACTATCAACACAAATGTTCATGTATTTCTGTTTTCTTGGGACGTTCCCATTTTTATCAATGTTGAGGGTGCAATCCTTATACACATTGACACACTTGTAGAAAGAAAAGAGTAGCAATTAGCATCAACATGTTTATGACTGTGCTCTCGCGGGGACATTTGTTGTTGCTGTCATAATGGTTGAAACGTTCTTTACCCATAATATACGTAGCTAATGGAAAAATAAATGAAGTAGAAAGAATTGCAATGATGAGTGCTTATATCCCTGTTTGCTGGATGAGTTTCATAAGGCTTTATCTGCTTAAATTAATGGAATTTGTGTATACCATTTATATACACTCATGATTATGCGTACGTGTGTGCATGTTAGTGTATGCATGTGTTTTGTGTTTGGGATGGGTGCATGTACAAATTATGCTTGTATCCTATGTCACCTGGTAGTGTTGCATTTGGCAGTTATACCCAGAGTATTTTAAGAGCACTGCATTACACCAGAACAAACTTTATGACCCAGACCATATCAATTTGTCATCAGGGACATCCAATTGCTCTAAAGGCAATTAAACATATACCACAATTGTGAGACTGATTATGCTGGTATCATTGTGCGAGTAAAATCAACATATTTCATACAGTTTCATTTCTTTTCTATTTATTATGTTTTTCTCAAATTACTTTGATACACATTCATGTAGAGATCAAATAGTAATAAGAATGATGAACTTTACACGATTAATAAAGTGACAGAATCCACTTCAAACTATTCACAGTATGACATATCTATGTTTGAAAATCAAGATACTGTATGGGGAAGCCTACAGCTGTGCCAAAACTGTGGTCCTGTTTTACACCAATTCCCCCCCCCCCCCTTATAGGTCATCTATCAAACTCCTTGTAATTCAATATAGAGAATGAAAACATTTCCTGATTTTCACAATAGTAGTTTCGATATGGTCTATTCAATTACATAAAAGCATGTGACACATCGGCACACCAACAGTAATCAATGCTGACATGCACATGTACAGAGAATGTCTATTTCACACTTACTTTGAACTACACAGACTAGATTCAAGGCATATTGATTTGATTGGGATTACCTTCTCAAATTAGGGCAAAAGTGTAATAACTCATTATCCCAACCAGGAATGGTAGTATGGGAGGATGTGTCTGTCTACCACACAGCAGGTGGAAAACTTTCATAATTACTTCAAAAAGAGAGCAATTCAAACTGAGCTCTCCCATTGCATTGCCTCTGAACAATCTTGATTTGCCCTTGGGAATGCTGAGGGTTGTTTTTTTACCCTAAACTTTAGTTGGCCTTTTTTTTTTTCTTGGTGAAAGTTGAAGCTCATCAGGATGATAATTTGGACCAAAGAAAATTTCAGGTACACCCACTGACTGCTTGTATAATGGTGAAGACTAAGGGGGAGATTTGTTTGGGAGATCAGTGAAATTATCGAACACATCATGAGTATGATACCCAGAGTTATCGTGTTATGGCATCAGTTGCGGCATCACATCAATCATTGTTGCATCTTCAAGAGGTGAGGCCATCATGTAACGTTCTTCATCAGGGCACAGACTCGTAGATTCATATCAAGTTTGGATGCGGCACACCTCGAGTCACTGCCGCAGATTTCACGATGTCTTTGATGTATGTTTTTGATGTATGTCTTTGTGGTACATTTTGGGATGTGCGTGGGTGTTAATTTTTTCTTCTTTTTTTTTCTTTTAGTCAGGCTGTATCATGGGATGAGATGTAAGAAGGGTTGATGTATGGAGAATTGAGCCTTTTGTGTAGAAAAGCGTATGCATGGATGATGAATGTAAGATGTTTATATCATATGGTACTAAAGGATTTGTGGAATACATGCATCCAGACTTCTATGAATGATTATAGCTGCATGGCTTGCATTATCACGATTATTTTCTGTACCTTTTTTTTTGGGGGGGGGATTTTTTTTTAAATCACATTGTATGAATATCCTTCATGAAGTGCATATCTACCTAAGATGTGAAGTCACTGTGAAAAATGTCTGTGCTACAGGTATTAGCAATGACCTTCCATGCACAATGTAAATTTCTGATTGACTGTCATGGCATTTGGTTTCTATAAACAAATATTTTCGTGCAGCTTCTATTGACACTGAAGTCCCACCCCTATGTATTTGTGTGAGTTGCCATGGTACTCTCCCAAGCTTGGCTGGTGTTGCACAATACCAAAGACATTGTAGTTGGCCATCTCCATCCCAGAATACCACTCACCCTGAAGAGGAACACCTGCCCTGCAGCAGTCAGGGAGATAACAATGCACCTCTCGGGGCCATAATTGAACCAAGAATACCCAAGGTATATTTTATGCATGGGAAAATGGAGGCATTCACTCGACCATCGTTGTTTCATATTTTCCCGCATCACTTCCTCTCATGTCATTCGTTGAAAACTAAAGGACACGTCAGTCTTCTTGGCTTTTGTGAGAAGAGTAGCACGCCATTAGACCTTGCAGAAAGAGAGAAATTCTGTCATCAACTTATAAAACAAGATAAGAATAGAAGATTTTAACAACAGGAATGTCATTCGAACAGTGCAATTGAATATCGGTGAGAAAAAAACAACAACAACAACAACAAGCAAACCCTGTCGTTCGCAATGCCACACATGCCTTATATGTGATTTTTTTTTTTTTGTGTGTGTATTGATCTACATGTATTTTTGTACATGATTTATAGATGAACCAAAGAAAACAATAGGGCATGCGTAAAATAATGTAATAGAAAATTAAGTTTCCAAGTTTGCATGCATGCGATGCTGTGTTGTGATGCTGTGTTGAGGTGCAAGTATAGTGTTTTTCTTGACAGTTGTGTATTTCATAGGTACACATACAACTGTATGTATGCAGACTGGGTAAGATTAGTGTTTGCTGCTGCCTACTCTCTGTTGCAGGTGATATCAACTGAAGACAAATGAAGATTGAGTTTGAGAGGGAATTGTGTTATGTTTGGTGAGTGCTATAATGCAAGGTGATGAGTCTGAACGATCATTGTGATAGGAGAGATTACAGATTTCTGTCACTGTACAGCAGAGATAATTGCCTTGCTAATGCTGTTCAGATAGACTTGAGTACAGCAAAGGGCTACTCCTATAGGCACATTTAACCCGTTGAGGATGGACTGATTTTACTATAACACGCATGTCCCATAGACACCTGCCCGAGTATTCTCAGGACATGTCCTCAACTGGTTAATAGCTTACATAATGTAGGTTGAGACAATTTATCTCCAAATCCTCTGTCATTTCTCCCCTTTTTTTTTCAGTCATTTGTGTGTCTATTTTTATTTCTCTTCCCCACTTCAGTTAAATTCCTGCACTGCATGTCGTTCTTCTTCCTTTCT
Source organism: Diadema setosum (assembly GCA_033980235.1). Lineage (NCBI taxonomy): Eukaryota > Metazoa > Echinodermata > Echinoidea > Diadematoida > Diadematidae > Diadema > Diadema setosum. The sequence continues at coordinate 34,637,116 of CM067066.1, read as the reverse complement.
TTGATTATTAATCCTACTGTGTGTAACCAATGTGTTTAATCTTGCTTACAATCTTCTGATACAGCCAAAACATCAGGTTCGCCTAGCTTGAAGTGGGCCGGTTCAGCCAGCCTCCACATAAACTGCACAGAAAGTCAGTCTTCAGTCCAATGTCCAATCATATGCCGCACAGTCAGATATCAGAAACACCTGAGCACATAGTGGTCCTGTTTGCTAACTCTTCCGATGGCATATTGCATTAAGGTATGGCCTTGAGCATGGCTCCCATCTTTATATTGATCCATTCAACAGATGGGCAGTAAAATGTTGTTGTTGTGTTGATTTTAGTTGACCCCTTTTAGTTCCTTTTTGTTGGTTTTTTGGTGTTCGTAAGAAAGGTTGAACTGATCTAATCAGTGCCTCATTCCGTGCATCGTGTTTAAAGCCCGTGTACAGTAGTCGATTAGACACCTGAATTGTCACCAAAAGCCACGAACGCGATTGATTTTCTCAACGAGACATTGTAGAGCATTCTGACATTGATATACATGGATTTTGAGGGTTGAAATTACTGAAATTACCCGATCACCGAAGTGCTTCAAAATCTAGTTTCGCCAGTTTCGCGGTCAGTTTTTTCTTTCGAATAAGTACGATCGGCCGTTACTTCAACAGCACCACCATGCGGTGTGTTTGTGCCATCCACAAACTTTCCTCCCGATTTTCCGCCCGATCGAGAGCGAGTGAGACACGATGGTGCTGCAACTGTACGCATAGCTACAGTAATAAAGCAATCGCTGTCTGTTGTGTGACCGCGCGAAGTCGCGCTGAGCCGTAGCACTCAACTGCCTCTGGCCGACCAGACGCTGTGTACTACGCTGTGCGAATACACACGTACAGCGACTGGGCTGTGTGTACAGCCAAGGAGGTATCTCATACACACCGCCGTGGGCTACACCTTCAATTCAACTGTGCAGTTTGTGACACGTACCGTACACGTTCATCCACATCGGTGGGATCAGTGAGCAAAATATTCAAGTCCTCGCAGGCGTGACCTCGAGTTGACCCAGCAGGTCATGGTATGGGAGAGCGCGATTGCAGAGTCGTTTTGAAATGCTCATATCTTGGTCACTGAATTACATTTTCACATGATTTTTCTTTATTTGATAGGTAAGGGTTAAAACTTGGATGTAATCTTGTTCATTTTTCCAAGAACGACAAGAAAGACTATCAACTTCGTGGCTAATTAATTGCCGATGTTCCGGAAATAATGGGTACAGATATTCTTCTAAAATCCTCCTAAAAGTCTTCTTTTTCATCGCAGGGCACCAACGAAAGTTATACCATGTAAAAGAATAATTATTCAGCTTTAAGATGATACCTAGAGTGTAATGTGATGATTTGTAGATGGGTCAGCAGCCAGCCGAAATCATGGGGATGTCATTCCTTTTTTCTCGGCACAAAATCGCGAAAATACAGTATTGTCCCACATATAGAAATTGACGTGTGTCCTCGATGCCTTTGTTCGTGTGTTACGAGCGACCCCATGCAGGCAACGTACTACATGTACTCGACATGGTCAGTTATGAGCGTCTAGCTGTGATATACTGTACTTGTGTCTGTCATTAGATATTAGGTACTAATAGTCTACTGCCTCTTGCTGGGCCTCTCTCCCACTCCCTCTCCCTCTCTTTCTTCGATTACATGGAAAGAGTTCCTTATGTCCCCCCCCCCCACTAGTTTGTGCAAAATGGATAGATTGCTATTTTTTTTTTTTTTACTAATACCAGTAATATTTATGGGAAGACTTCCCATAAACTTTATTTAATTTATTATTAGTGAGGGGGAATGGTGGTTTGTTTATTTTGTTTAAATTGGTGGTGTGGGGGGGGGGGGGACATAAGGAACTCTTTCCGATTGCATGTTTTCCCTTGTTCTTGTAAATCATAATACAAAATGTACAAGTATGTTTATTTGGTTTGCTTTTGTCCACCCTTCTGATTTCGTTGATGGGAAGTGCTGTCTGATTCTCAGTTTCATTCTGCCATCAATCATTCAGATCACTCTCTCTCAATTCAAAGCATCATAAGCATTCACTCAAATATACTATAACCACTAGTTATACCCTTTACTCCCGTCAAAGTGAACACAGTTACTTTATATCAAAATTCCACTTACAACATTATCCACTCTTTTTTTTTTTAATTTGCTCGGTTATAACAAGTGCTGTTCATTATTCCGAAGGTCACTGTTCAGAAGGTTCGTTATTCCGAAGGGTTGTTAATCCGAAACACGCAAATTCCCTATATAGTACCTAGAGGTTCGTTAATCCGCAAATGTGTAGCGTTATTCTGAAGGTTTGTTATTCCTGAAGATTGGTCAATCTGAAAATGAAATTCGAAACAATGAACCTTCGCAATAACAAATCTCAGGAATAAAGAGCCTTCGGAATAACGAACCTACGGAATAACGAGCTGTTACCTAGCATTTTGATATAACAAAAGAAAACTGCTGATCCTAAAGGACTTCACTACAATGGGAGGCCATTGTGCCTATTCTCTCTATTACTTTAGGAGGCCTACCTAACTAGGCAAAGAACTTTCGATACATTATTGCACATGTCATTTTCATCAATTAGTAAAATACCTTCTTTATTCATTAATAACAACAGAGAAAGGAGCACAATCGACAAGTTCTCTTTCCTTTATAAATGTATATACATCTCCACATATCTATTACATGTAGGTGTTGAAAGAACTACATTGTAGTTTAGTTTCAAGGTAATGTATCCATCACTCTTCATGGCAATGTATCACACACAAGACAAAAATATGTACGTTACCAAAAGCAAGAGCTGCATAAGCAGTCTACATAGTTTTATCTACTTTTTAGCATTACAGTCAAGTGCAGTTTAGATTATTTTATTTATCTATTTATTTATTTATTCATCCATTTACTTATATATATATATATAAATATATATATATATATATATATATATATATATATATATATATATATATAATTATTATTATTATTATTTTTTTTTTTTTTTTTTGGTGGTGGTGGTGGAATTGGTATCAGTCTCAGGCCAAGTCACATGTAAGAGACCTATGAAAGGTACAACTGTCGGCGGTCTTTTGAGTAGGAACATGAGTAGGAAAAGTCTGTCTTGACTGTGATGTACAGTGAACATTTCAAAAATAATTCTTCTGGTGAAGCTCAGTAAAAAGACAAAAGCAAACGCATGTACATGTACCAGGTACATGTAGTTTGAACAATTGCAGAGCTACATTGTATCAAGCAGATCCGTATAAATAATTTGCAGGCAAGTTTTCAAACTGGCAATAAACAAACTATACTGGTACATGTTGTACAAACATGGAAGAGTTGTGAATATTGCTTGAATGTTTTGTAAGTGAATAAATACTAGTAAAGCTAGAATAACACAAATGTTTTTGAGGCAATTGTACTCTGTAAATTACATGCCATCTACACTTTTGGCAAGGTTTCACTCAAATGATACAGAGATAACTTCATTAATAGTCCAAACTGCATGAACGTTTGAGGGTGTACAAATGTCCTTGAGTACTCTGGAGGCAGGTACACTAACATGTATCTACTAGTATTCACATCACCAAGGCTTCACACACATGAATAGAGGGTCACATAAACTCGCAGCTGCAAAAGCAATTTGAAGGTGTACATGTATACATAATTATAAAGTGTACTTACTGGAAACAAAATGAAACATGTACAAACTAGAAATGTCGCTATGGCGACTGGTTTGCCTCCACCATAATGCATGGTTCTCCAAATAGGTCTTTACCACAATGTCTTGACAATGTGTGATGACATTTTCACATAACTACTGGCAAAAATATTAAGAATGACAGGTTTGTCACAAATGCAATGAATGTTCACTTTCCTTGAACTAGGTTTAGTTGGTTGAATGGCTATCGAGTCTAATAAGAGTGCAGGTATTTGGGGATTTGTACCCAACTTTTGACCCTTTCATAAGTTTAAAGAAGAAATGAAATTTAGCGCTTTCACTTGACCTTTAACCGTTTGGCCTTTGACCTTTTGACAATGAAACTTCCAAGAGAATACGTATTGGGTAATACTTGTGTATGCATACACTAAGTTTCAAGAAAAAATCCTGCAGGCATTGCATATGTAGATAAGAGGGAAACAATGACAATTTAATGAGTTGCAGAGACTCCAACTCTCCCGTTTTTGACGGGAGATCTCCTGCCGAAAAACCCACTTTTGCAAAATCTCCCGTTCTCCCGCTTGAGAGCTAATTCCTCCCGCCCTGGCTCTGTGTCTCCCATTGGAAATGATTTCTTACTTATTGCTACCGTATGTTGAAAAAACAAGCCTTGGATAGCACCAGAGAGCATCTAGAACCCTAGGAACTTCGCACTGATGAACTTGGAGTCTCCCGTTTGCTAGGGGTTTCGGGCGGGAGAATCTCCAGATCAGAAGGTGCTTGGGGTTGGGGTCTCTGGAGTTGACCTTGACCTTTGACTCATGACCCCTTAATTCCCTACATGATCACTGTCATTCATTACATAAGTTCCATGAAGATACCTCGAAACATTTATGGAGAATTAAGTGACATTTTCACTTGACCCTTGACCTTCGACCTCGTGACTCAAAACCTCCCTGGGGAATCTTCATTTGGTAGTTATGTACAGTATACACCAAGTTTCAAGAAAATACCTCCAGGCATTGCAGAGGGGGAAATAGTGAAATGTTCAGCATTTGACCTTGACCTTTTGACCTTTGAACTTGAGTATGTGCACTCAAAAGTTGATAGGCACAACTTCACCCACTCATACATATACATGTAAAGTTTCATTTGATACCTCTAACGGTTCTTTAGATACAATGTCCACAAAATTGATTACAGACGGAAGGATGGACGGACGGAAGGACGGACACACGGACAACCCGAAAACATAATGCCTCCGACGACACTTTGTGGCGGAGGCATAAAAATATAAACTTGATCAACAGTCCAAACAGCAGAGAATGTTTTGAAGGTGTAGATGTACATGCCCTTAATTACAATTGTACATGTACTTTGAAGGCAAGTATCTATTGGTCACACTGCCAATGTTTCAAACTCATAAACTGACAGCTGCATCAACAATTCAAAACTGTACGTACATGTACATAATATGAAGTATGCTTATTGGAAACAAAACAGATATAACATTTTGAATACACTTCAAAACATCAATATTACTAGAAATCAAAGCAGACAGATCAGAATTGGCCCTTATAACATCTTGCAAAACATCTATGTGAAGAAATCTTTCATCCCCAACTTTATAATAATAATAATAATAATATGAACACTTGTAATGCGCCGGTATCCATCATGAAAAGATGCTCATGGCGCAAGAAAGAGAGGCAGAGAGAAAAAAACCAGTTAGAAGGAGGTATGAGAAAATAGCATTGGCTGTGCAGTGTATACACATGTACCATACAATCTTATCTGAAATGTCCAAAGGCAAACTAATCATCCCAACATCTCGTGTCAACTGGATACATATGTATCAGTACATCAGGGCTGCCAACACTGGAAACTAGTTGAGAGTGAGACTCCCATAGGTCAATGCTATAATTCAGGAGTCAAAATGTGTGAGATCAATAGAAATGCATGCAAATGAAATAAAGTTTTAGGGTGAGAAAGGACCAAAATATGCGAGTCTCAGGCTCAATGCGTGAGAGTTGGCAGCCCTGCAGTACATGTGTACAAGCAGCATCATACACATTTAAAATATCTGTGTGTCACTCTCTTCATGGTTATAAATGAATGAGTGAATGATATCCAACCCCCTTACCAGTAACAATTCACTCGACCACTCTGGTGTGGAGTATTGGCCAACATGACCCCCCCCCCCAGGTGGTATAAAAAGCTGCTCATCTTACCTTTCACAGGGTCCACAATTTTTCTTGATAGGTATCTGATAAGAGCATGCTCGGTCATGTGAACCCCAGGTAGTATAAAAATCTGCTCATCTTACTTTTCACAGGGTCCACAATTTTTCTTGATAGGTATCTGATAAGAGCATGCTCGGTTATGTGAACATGTACAAATTTCGGCCGATTTGGTGGAAGTGCATGTTGTATCATCATCTATCTAACTGCTGTGTCAGAATCTTCATCTTCCTTATCCCTTCTTGACCATTCAATTCTTTTTGATGACATACCTTGTGTACCTACCTGATCAAACAGAATTCTTAAATCTTTGAAACCTTTTCTGAAATATCACAACCAAAATGTCAACAACAAAACATGTATACTCACTAAACCTCTTATAGTGCGTCAGTGGTGATGTACAAATTACATTCATACCTTCAGCGGCAATTAAGACATGCCCCCTGTTGAGTAATGGCTGGACATCCAGATACTACTTCATACAAAGTACTTGGTTCCCTAACATTTATCAAGAATATCATGAAGGATAATATCTAATTTAATGAGGGCAGGCAACATTTGAAGTTTCATCCCTCATACTTCTGCCATCTGTACAGACTCCAAAGGAATTTACATGCACTGATTTAACATAATTATTATAGATTATTGCATACATTTGTACATGTAGTTCCATACACTGATTATCTGTATTCGTCGAACTTCACATTTACTACAACACCCTTGCTTTTCAAAGGATAAATGTACCTTCGTCTTTACTAAAAATGTTACCGTAAAGATGAATGAAGAATAAAGTTGATATAGAATAATATTTTATATCAACTTCATTCTTCTATTGTATCATACATGTATCACATTAGCACCTTTCTGAGTTAGGTTATCATGATGACATACTGCTCTAGGTTTTTCAATGAACTGAAAAAGTCTACTAATCAGTTGTTCTCTTGCAACAGCAGTGCTCTCCTTGATAAAATCTGTCAGAGATTGAATGGTGCATCCAGGAAAACAAAACAGAACTGTGCAAACGATAGCTTGTACAGTGTAGATCTCCTCGTTTATGTCATGCAGATTATCCTGGAGGCCACGGAGAAGAGAATCACCAGAAATATGCACGTTCCAACAATGTGATGTCAGGTACTGGGGATACCTAAGTGTACAATGTGACACAAGAGAAAGAGATTAGAGAAAGGATTAGAAAATGCATAACAATTTTCCCAGCCATTACTCCAAATTAATAATGGATGATATTCTAAACCATTATTCACATAACATGTCTGAAAACATTATTATGATGGAGTAAACCCCAATTCAAGCAAAGAGAAACTACAGAAATGCACTGTACGTACATGTGCACATACATGAATACACACATTGAGAGAAAAAATAATGTAAGAATCAGTAATAATTCATAACTCACACACCTTGTAAGTAAAACCTTTCTGAGAATAATTCAGACTACATCCTGGTAAAATTTATTGGTAGATGTGGAAGACTCTGCATCTCCACTACACTGTATTTACAGACAATACAGCTGTAGACTTGTACAGTAAGTTGGATACCAACTTGAACAATTCAAAAAGCCTGGTACTCTGTTTGTCTTAAACTTGCAGCAGGGTCAACTCTTGATGATTTCCTGAAAATTATGTTTATATCAAATACCAGAATCTCTCTAGACTCTTGTCAATAATGTCTCGCAAGTAGGCACAATAATATTGAATCTATTCTAGGGTTAAGGGTAGGAGTAGGACAGGTTCTCGTTTGAAACCCAATCATAGGTCACTGCAATATCCACAGCCAACGCCTTCAAGAAGTTCACTCAGCAAAGCATCTGGGGGTCCATCTTGACAAAAAGCTGAATTTCAACACACGTATATGGAATATTGATGCCACCGTCAAGAAGGCAAACTCTATTTGTGCCTTCTTCCGTCTATCTTTCTTCAGACACTGCAATCAGAAGATAAAGCAGGCCACCTATTTCACCTACATTCGTCCAGTTGTGAAGTATGCCGCAACAGCATGGGATCCACACACCAGGAAAAATGTGAACAAGATCGAGATGGTTCAGCGACGAAGTGCATGTTACGTGACTGGCAACTTCAAATGTCACAGCAGTGTCACCGCCATGTTGGACAGGTTACACAATGGCCATCACCTGCTAGCAGGCATCTACAAAGCCGTCTTGTAATGCTGTATCGCATAAGTTATGATCTGGTGAACAATGACTTGCAGCAATACCTACAAAAGTCAACATCTTCCACAAGAGGGCATGATTCCCGCTTCAGGACAACATTATGCACCAATCTGGTGTATATACATGTATAGCTCATCCTTCTTCCCCAGAACTGCCAGAGACTGCACGGAACCACCTACCAGCAGACCCAGCTGACTCATCCTCCCTCGAGGCATTCAAGTCCTTCTTGAGGGAGATGTCACTGCAGCTCATGATATGTATGAAATTATAGATTTTTACTTGCACTCCATACGTATACTGTAAAAGTGGAAATTTTCGCGGTGTTGAAATTTTCGCACAACCAGAAACTAAATAAAATAAAAGCACGCGAATATTTTTGCTTGCCAAATGTTCCTTTGTGGGGTGTCTTGATTCCGCGGAATTAAGAACACACAAAACTCTTTTCACCCGGCAAAGCGCGAAAAATTAGTTGCGCAAAAATATCCACTTTTACAGTAATATGTTTTGCAAATATACTAGGCCTACTTGTGGAATTTGACTGGCACTGGTAGACCACACATACGGCTGCACACTCTCACACACTACAACAGTGCGTAATCTTCAAGTTCAAGCAGGAAGCTGCACTTAACAGAAGAAGAAGAAGAAGAAGAAAGAGTAGCCTATACAATTGGGCTACTCTTTCAAACGAGAACCTGTCCTACTCCTACGAGAACCTGTTCCAGAACCTATGTTACTCATGTACAGCCACAGGCTGGAATCCTACCCTACCACCTTACTAACTAAACACAGCCCAGTCGCTGTACATAGGTACGTCGCGACGTACCATGTACAGTGACTGGGCTGTGTATAGTTACCATGGTTACCACCCTACAAGGTTGTAGTGTATAAGGCCTACCGTGTAGTAATGGACTAGTAGGCCTAACACACGTTAGAACATAATTTTCAGGAAATAATTAAGAGATGAAGATAAAGACCGTTTATTATACTATAATTTATAGACAGCGTCATCCGATCACTCTTTCTTGAGCTGTAAAATCCATAGTCCAATATAATAATCCAATATTTGTACACTGTACAATTGTTGTAAATTAGCTCAATAGCTGTAACGTTACAAACACAACTGCCATCGCCATCGCCACATACACAACACACGATCACGCGATCACGGAGTTTCACTTGACCGAATGAACGACGCTAATTTCAATGTATGGGACTGACCCCGCGCCTCTGCAGAGATCGGAAACAATGCGTCAACGGTGCATCTACGGTCCGAAAAAGTCCCCTTCCGCACTAGATGCGATCACGTGACCTTCCGGGGGACTAGAATACATTATTTGGCCTCTAAAAGTACAATCTTCAGGCCTAATTTTTAATAAATTATGCTTTAAATTGTCTTTATTTACGTCCTAACTTAGATAAACTAGCGACCGGCGTCTGGTTCGCATAATCCAACTCTGTGGGCTACTGAGCTAAACTGCGGCCATGCCAGCAGCCTCATAAGCATACATAGCGTAATGGGCCGGTGTGCGGCAAAGAGATTTTTCTCCTCCCCACGTGTACACCACCACTGGGGAAAATCTCTTGGTGTACCGTGTGCGGCAAGCAGCCCCATACGCATACTCAAGTACGCTATGCGTGTGGGGCTGCCGGGTAGCAGTTTGTTTCCCTAACCTAATCATGCTAACACAACAGTAACAGTAAACATAACAGTTGAGTGAAACGCTAAACGAATAAACTAACGCAGTATAAACGGTAGGCCCTATGTTTACAGTTACAACCCTCTAGTAGTCCAGATGGATGTATTCTAGACATAGAACAAACTGGTAACTCGTAACTTGTTGGTAACTTGTTGGAAATGCGGGTCGCATTTACTTACACAGTCAGCAGCAGCCCTGCGAAGTCCCCGCCATTCGAGACGGCACTTGCCTGGCGAACCTCCATCGACGACGTATTAGTGTGTAGTAGTGTGCTATGCATGCTGTATACGATGACTCAATGTACAGTGTACATGTACGTATACTTCTGTACTTCTGCAATACTGTACGATGGAGTACGATCGCAGCGCGATGTAAACTAGTAACCGTTTCATTACCATCACCGTTGAGGGAGCTAAACAACTTTTTTTTCAAACCAAATTCGAATAAATTCGGATAAAGTTGGGGCATGTCGTCTTTTTTCCGTTCGTTCGTTTATTCATATTTTGGCCATTTCTGACCCAATTTTCTTCAAACAAACGGCACCTGTGCTTTAGATTCATAATTTCACATCAATATGCATAGCTATTTTGCTTCCAGCTGACGAAGTAGTTAAAATCCCAAACGCCACCTCCCCCACTTCTGTACACGCCCTTTAACTTCTGTACATTTGGCAAAGTGAATGAAATATCCTGGTTTCAGCAATGGGGTAAGTTTCCTTTAACTATCACATATATACCAGAATAAACACTGTTCAATGTCTGTCATGAAATGGTGTTGAAACAGTCCTCGAGCAAAGTTCATTCGGAGAAAATAGACTCCCCTCCTTCTGGATCCTTCCAGGAAATTTGGACAGAATCGCTCGAAGAGAAGTCGTCGGTGCGCTAACCCTTTTTACTCGCTTCTTGTTTACGACATGTGGCACGTGGTGGTAGATGGCATGCCTCTACGCGCCCTCACTTTATAAGAAGTGATTGCGCGGGAAGCACGACCCAAATTGCCAGCCATCATCCCATCATTGCTCTAGGAAGCCAGTCCCTCCCCCCTCACCCCTCCATCTCCCTTGAGCAAGAGGTGGGGTTAAAATGATGAGATGGAAGGCCATCCTTTCCGATTACAAGTGTTCTGATTGATTAACCTTCAAATCATGCAGGAAGGATCAAGGGGGGGGGGGGGGGAGAAGAGGAGGGGGCTTTTACAGTGGGGCTTTTATATTGGTTGCTGCTTGCTGAGGATTGAGAGCCGAGACATGGAAAATGTCAAATGAGTTATCAAAAGGCAGAACACTTTTCGCCTGAGAGCCAGGATTAGGGAAGTTGATTGCGGGAGAGCTCTTCATGAAGACAGCGATGCCGTTTTCTCCCGGGGATGGGTTTGACTCCCCCATTTATGTGTGTGTATGTGCCCAATCAGCAGGGAATTATGATGCATTTCGTGTGTGGCACCTTGTCGGTCGAGCTGCAAGAGATCGCCCTGGGATCGGAAACTAGGTTTCAGCACGGAAATTGATGCATCACATTCCAGTTGCTAAGTGGGTTCACATGGAATGAGTTTTCAATGGCCAGCTAGTCTGAGTGGGGACCACATCCCAATATTCTTTTTTTTTTTAACTACCTCATTTGCGAATGATGTCAGCTACTTAATTGTGTAATTTACTTGTTTTTTCAATTGCCTGAATTGAATGAGCTTTTGTTTCTTTCTCTTTTCATTATTATTATCTTCTTTTTTAAATTTAGTTGTAGGAATGAATAAGTAGATTCAAATGATAATAAAAAAGAATTTCCAATTTCTTGTAAGGTTTAATTTGAACCAGATTTAACATGGAATGAAATGTGTCTCCATTCTACCTAACTCTTCCCCATTGTGCCATTGTCAGAGTACTCTGATGAAGTCAACAGGAAACTCACCCAGAGTCGACTGGAAAACTTATAATGTCTGCACTATTATGTTTGCGACATCAAAAGGTTGTGTGACATTTCCTGCATATATATTGCACCTTGAGAAGCCAACAGTCAATTGAACCTCCTAGTGGTATATCCTAGGTAAACAAGTGTAACTTTGATTAGATACTGTGCTATGAATGGTACAGTAGAACAGGTTGATCGTTATTTGAGAGGGAGCGAACCAAATTGTGACAGCAATTCAAGTATATTACACCGTCACTCTCCAATGTGTCTTTAGAGAATATGTAGAGCAACTTAAGATGCGTGTCTCATCCACTTTGCCAATTGCACAAGGTTACAAGGATCCTTGTTTTGTGAGTCACTTCACTTCTGCAAAAGTACAATTATTCTTCCAACCATACAAAATGATCATGTTGTTTTAGTCTCACATATGAACTGTTGGTTTATGTTTTTAATTTGTTGTTTGTTTGTTTGTTTGTTTTTCTTTTTTGAAAGACCCTTATCCTGAGCTGTATTCAATAACAATCAGTTTTGCTGTCAGGGGATTAGCATTCGCCACAGAGAGACCCCAGTGCTTTATTCATACATGGAAACTCCTCTCCGTTTTCATTTTGGCTTGAATGATAAAAAGCATTTATGATGTCAAAACAGGACAATCATTTTTTTTTTCTGAAATAGCACAAAGGTTGGAATCAGTTATGGAATTTTAAGTTTAAATTTCCTCTACACAAGGTTCATAACTGAAAATATCATGAAAACTGTGTCTCTCTGTCAGACATTCAGTAATCCGCCCACTTCAAAGTCATCATCACTAAATCACCGCAACGGCAGTAGTATTTGATGTGAAGGATACAATTTTCTTTATTCGTCATTTTACGCTTAATGAAAGGTTTGGACAGCTTATTATATGGCCAAGAAAGTTTGATATTCTCAGAATAATTAGGAACACAAATACATGTTGATAAATGTTGAGATATATTCGTAAGAGATAGAAGGTGCAGGAATAGATTGAAAAACATATGTGACCTGTCATTTCAAGAGGCTAATGGAACATTGATTTTCTGATTTGAGTGTTCCTGATTTTATCCAAATTATGATTTATCAATTATATAGAATTTGCCCCACACCGTAGGAACAACATACCATGAAAGTGGTTAGAAATATGGGCTAAGATTAAAACAGAAAAAGACAAACCTTCTTGGAAATATCAGCCTCTAGGAAGAGGTGTGGTTAAAGGGTGTGTACAGTTCTGGTCGAGGTGAGGATTTAGCTTTTATAACATTTTGCGAGATATTCAGAAACCACTCTATGAGATGTCAAAGAGCATGCAGTTCTAGGGGTATCAAAAGTTTATTCGATGAAAATCGGTTTTGAAATGGCTGAGATATCCAAAACAAGGTGAAACAAAGAGATCCTAATTAAGTTGTGGCATGTCGCCTTTTATTATTAGTACTTTTTGTGATATCTCAGCCATTTGAAAACCAATTTTCATCAAATAAATGTTGAATCCTTCTTAAAAGTACATGCTCTTTCATATTTCATAAGAGGCTTTTCATTATCTCACTTAGGAATGTTCAAAACATGAATCCCCACCTCAACCAGTACCGTACAGTCCCTTTAAACTTGCAGTAGATGAGACTTCAATCACAGAACATCAGTGAATGCTACAGACAAAATGAAAATAATATTTTCAACATATTATGTTTACATGAAACCACTTCTAGACTTTGAAATTCTGATGGAATGCTATCAAGATATCAAGCTTGAAAGGTCTGAACAAAAATCAACTTCCTTTTCAATTTCCTTCAAAGTAAAACAAGGACCCTCTTCTTTTTCTTGTTCTTGGCTGTTATGTGCACTTATTTGTAATGAGGGGCCACATTATGAGACCAAGAATCATGTGCTAAATTTGATTTCAATACTGATGAATCAAAGAAAGGAAGGGAAGATGAAGGCTGTTGTACACATATCAGGACTGTGATTTGATTTGCAATCATGTGAGCCGATTTAGTTAGACACTCTAAGGTTGACGGGGGAAGTGCTCTGTTCACATGCAGTATTTCAGTTCATTTAAATACTTCCTGTTTTCAATGGGCGAGCTTAAATTTTACTACAAAACAAGAAGTGGCAGAGGTAATGATTTTTTCCCCCATTTTCAGAAATTGAAACAATAAAGTGACCTACACATACCAGACTGAAACAAAAGAGTTTTTAGTGGTTGATTTTGTTGTACTTTTTTTGTTTTTTCTGAATCTTTGATACTGTAAAAATGGAAATTTTTGCAGTGTTGAACTTTGTTGCACATTTCACACAATCAGCAGCTAGCGTGAAAATAAAAACGCACGAATATTTTTGTGCACCATATGTTCCAGTAGTTGATGTCTTGGTTCCGCTGAATTAAAAACACGCAAAACTCTTCTTACCCAGCAAAGCGCAAAAAATTAGTTGCGCGAAAATATCCACTTTTACAGTACCGACTCCCAAGGCTGGTAGATGCCTTTTTCACATTAACTACACCTTGAAAACAGTCACCTCCCCGCGCCCCCCTTGCACCACTACCCTGGAATGGGAGTCGTGGGGTGGGGTGGTTGGGGGTGGGAAGGTGGTTATTTAGCTCTAGGAAACTATAAAGTCTGTCTGCATATGTGAATTCATGATAGCCTGATGATAGACTATGCTTTCAAAGCTAATTGCTTGTCAAAGCTGCCCTGGGCATCTCTTGAAGAAAGCTCTTTCCATAGCCTGTTGAAAGCTGCTCAGATCCAGTGGAAGCCATGCCCCATGGGATAACATTTTTTTTTTTTCTGGTGGCGCCACTGAGATAGATAGAGGGGAACCTTGCGCAAACCCAATCAGAAATGACTAAACCGCCATCCTACTACTACAATTGTTTAGTTTGTGCATGCCGATTATTTATCTGGTTGGATTCATGTCTGTAATTGAGGAATAGGGTTAGCCTTGATTCAAGACTCAAACATGTTTTGATCCTGCAAGGGAAGCTTTTGTCCCTTTAACTCATGTCATGACAATGATTACCTTACTGTATGCACAGCCAATGGTATTTAGTGATGTTGGTCCCTCAAGGGTTAAGCCAGAATTCTTCCTATTGCTTTCAGGGGATGATCAGAGGAAGCCACCTTCATTTTCTCTAACTTCATGATGTTGAGTCATTTGGAAGTCAGCAGCTTCACTTTGGGTCAATGCCAGAGAAACTTCTGCATGTCTACACCCCTTCCACGCTTTGTGAATTTTGCTCGGGTGCGCTGGTAGTATGAAAGGTCTCACATATGAAAACCCTAGTAAAATAGATAAATATTTCAAAAAGTTTACCCTCTAACAATCCCTGGTAAACTCCTGTAAAGTAGATGCAAAAGGAAGGTCAGTGTACCAACAACATCTTGCGGGCTGTTTCGCATGTGTGCCATGATGTGTACCTCCTCTGCAGAATATCGGACACGACAAATATGAGGAGCTTGTTTGCTAGTTTAAAAGATTTTTTGGGGGGGGGGGCGTTCCAAGTATGATTATCCCTTGAATCTCCAGGGTGTACCCCCCCCCCCCCCCCCCGGGACTAGTGTGAAAGGGGTATAAATTGAAAAGTATCCTACACCCTTGTTCCTGACACTTTATTGCAGTCAACTAGAAAATGGTAATGGTGGTTGGGTGATGGATTTTTTTTTTTTCTGAATATATATATATATTTTTTTCTGAATAAATATGAGGAGCTCGTTTGCTAGTTTAAAAGATTTTTTTTTTTTTGGGGGGGGGCGTTCCAAGTATGATTATCCCTTGAATCTCCAGGGTGTACCCCCCCCCCCCCCCCCCCCCCCCCCCCCCCCCCGGGACTAGTGTGAAAGGGGTATAAATTGAAAAGTATCCTACACCCTTGTTCCTGACACTTTATTGCAGTCAACTAGAAAATGGTAATGGTGGTTGGGTGATGGATTTTTTTTTTTCTGAGCAAGTAGTACATTGCCTTAGTGTTCATACATTTCATTATCTGTTTTGGCATCTACAGTTTCTTGGATTAGGATAAAGGTAAAAAGTAAGATAAAGGAGTATTTTCTGATCTCCAGCTGATTGACATGAACCTTTGTGAAGTTCATGCTTTTTTTGAGAGAGAGAGTCTAAAGATTCTATGTGGAAATACACCCTTTTGTTGTGATCAAACTGCAATGCAATAAAGACTTTACAGTAGTTCTTTTTGCAAAGGGCCATTTGACCAAATATTTCTATGGAGAGAAAAATTTTTGTAAGTACATGTCAATCTCTATGGGCTATGAATCTTTTTTTTTTCTTTTTTGCTTTCATTTGAATAGAGGCTTAGAGTTTTGTGTAAATTGATATAAACCACCATGGCATAAAGCAAAAAGCTTTTAGTTTATTTGAAGCTTACCATTCTAGAGCAAATTATTTGGGATAACTTATTCCCTCAAAAAAAAAATAAATAAAATGAAAGTGAAAGCGGAACAACAACAACAACAACAACAACCAAGTATGTGAATACCTCTCTGAAGATATGCGTGCCTGAATCCGAATTTAATGCTGGTGCTGGCAATAAAACACACTCCCAAGGCTATAGAGTTACCACCCACATACCTAGAGTTATTTTTGGTCCTATATCATTGGTAATTGATCACGAGAGAGAGCATTGAATTACTTGTGTGTGTACGCCAGTAATTAAATGTTGATCACAAATTTCTCGCATGCAGCAGCCAAACTGGTGAGATTTCAGGAAAAAAAATAAAAGCTCTGAAAAGATTTCTCAAATAATCTGGTATTGATTTTTATTCTTTCATTTTTTACACAGCCAATACCTATCCAGGCAAGACAATTTTTAAAAAGAAAACAATACTTGGCATAATTTCAAGTCCATGAAATTCTGTGATAACTTTGAGATGTGATGAAAGCAGTGCACTTACAGCTGTATGCGAAGTGATTGCCATGTTTGTAATAGTAAGTTGAAGTGAAGCATTTAAATGCCTAAATCGTTTTCTGCTCACTCGCAAGGCATGCCTCATCTGTGTATGGGAGGTTGCTGCTATCCAGATCGGCGTACTCTGGGTTACAGTAATGAGAGTTGTGTGTTGAATGTGAAGTTTAAAGTGAGCACATACTGAACTGAGATGCATCTATTGTGTATGTAAATGGGGGAAGTTTCCACAAATGTATAAAGATTAGTATACAAATAATGAATGTTTATGAGTGCAATGGACAGAATATTTCATGAGGTGAAAGATGAAATGATTCATTCAACGAGGCGCAGCCGAGTTGAATGGTTCTACATTTCATCTTTCACCGAATGAAATATTCTGTCCATAGCACGAATGAAAAACATTTATTATTTGTTTTATATAACGCCTAAAATAGATCCTTCTCATTTGATGTTTTATTAATTTAGAAACAAGAGAGAATCTGAGATGGCGAGAGTGCTTACTGAGCGCTTTACGCTTACGCTAGCGCGCTGTCGCATATACACACACTGCAAACGCGTAGTGTGCCGAGCTCTCAGCGAGCGTGCAATGGAGCAAATCATATGGATCCAAAATTGCACAGTAGATGGAGCCACAACCATGCGGATGATGACGTCATAGTGAAATGGGCCGAATGATCAATGTCAAACAACCAATCAAATGACAAGGATCTCTTCAGGCGTTATATAATACAATATTCAGTGAGAGTTTTAGGAAGAATTGGACAATCCATTCAAACGTTGTAAGTGTGCAATGCTGCCGACTGAAGATATGAACTACACTATGTATGCAAGAAGTTGTGATATCATAGTATTGATATAAAGAATTTATTAAAAGAATATCATAATCTGAACTTGTTCCTGAAAATTAATGTACATACTTACTTGACCTATTACTGTTATGTTATACAGCAAATATTATTTTCCAAACCTTCTGGAGGACCTAGATCATGTGCTCTTTTGCTGTCCAGGAGAAATTAATATTTACTATTTTCTACTGCTGTGACATCGCAAAATTGCTGTGAGATACGTCCCATCTACAGAAGATGTAACATGGAAAGATTCAAAATGCTCTATGGAGCAGATTCTCCAGCTTTCCTCCAAGTTTAAGAGAGTATTTCACTTATGTTTCAGAATTCCCTGAATCCATCTCTTTGTCTGGGGAAATTTTCTCTTTGAAACTGTAGGCATATAGACTCCGTATGGATCTGAGTCTGGGCTTGATGTGAACAATCTCCCTCCAGGGTTATAGAGGCAGTATGAATGGGGATACAGATGTGAGAGTTTAGTCATTATGTTGTTCCTTCTGAGCTGCTGCAACATGACTTTTATTTATTCTTTTTTTTTTTTGGATTGTCAACTGATGAAACAAACTCTACAGGAATACAAGTGAGACTCCCCTTAATAATGGAAGCAGCTAAACATAATGCGTGGGTGACTGTAGGGTGAGAAACAGGGCAATATATAACCCATGTGTACATTTGGATTGACAGTTGTAAGAGTGTTTATCACCCACTTAAAGGTCCTGTTTACCTTTGGGAGCAGTGATTTCAAAAGTGTTCACGATATCACATTTGATGCATATGTGTAGGTCTGTTGTTTCACAAAACATCCTACCATATAAAATTTTCACAATAAAGCCTAAGATATTTCCCATTATAAGTGTTTTTCTCAATAAACTGTAATTGTAAACGGTTTAGTCTGGAAACATCTTGATTATAGCTATTGTCCACATTTTGTGTATTTAACAACACTTAAAGGGGAAGGCTAGTAACTGATCAGTGGGAATCAGTGGAAATGCTGGGAGATGATTGTTCCAATCCTTATGGGATTCATTCAAGAGTTCATTGTATATCTATTGTTGTGTGAAAACGATTTGCTTCAGAACGGTCTCATATTCAAGTAATGTGCAGTTTAATGCTTTCAGGGGAGCGTCCCTGGTCAGTGACGGAGCATTAATCTGCACATTACTTGAATATGAGACCGTTCTGAAGCAAAACGTTTTCACACAACAATAGATATACAATGAACTCTTGAATGAATCCCATAAGAATTGGAACAATCATCTCCCAGCATTTCCACTGATTCCCACTGATCAGTTACTAGCCTTCCCCTTTAACATCGATTATATGGATTCAAATTTTTACAGTTGTTGTTTCTATCCCTGACTCACATTTTAGAACTATTTCAAAGCACCAATGCGTGGTTTTTCTTTCATCTGCAAAATGGTAAATTAGACCTTTAAGGGTATAACAATCCTCTGTTTTTCTCTTGTAAGACTGGTAGCGTCCTCCACTGGTGTACTCCTGTGTTTTATACAATTTCCAGAGTAATTGAACAAATGTTGTTTTAAATCTCAGATGATGAAAACATGTGAGGGAAATCTGAAAAGTTAAATGTATTCAGTAATGAAAATTTTGCTGAAACTCATGATGCTAGTTGTGATTTATATTTCTAGTAATTTTGCAGGTTTTTAACCTGTTTGCAATAATAATAATTTGCAATTTGACTTACATTTGAACAAAATTGCAAAGTTCAGGTTGACTTTGTCTATTCCTGTATATCGTCAGCTGAGAACCAGAAGGGCGTTTTGGCATTCTAAGATTTGAGCAAAATTAAAAGTTTGTTTAACCAAAAGTGGGTAGATTTATATGCATTTTTCCAAATAGAGGGTAAAATAGCATCCTTTTGGTTTAAATTTTTTAACATTTTACTGAGAATCAAAAACATCTAAAATTAACACCAGAATGTAGGGAAGATTGAGCTTTACAACTTGATACCAATAACTCAATACCCCCAAAATCGTGATAAAGCCCTTCTTGTTCTCAGACGACCATATACAGTGTGCGTGACAATATCCAGTTGACAAACTCTTTGAGATGGCTTTAGTTCCATGCGTGTATTTGCATGTATGGTATACTAATAAAGCTACATAATAGTCTTGACTGTGCATGCTTGAGTGAAGAGAATGACAACTTTATTCTGTCTCCACTGGAAATAATCCTAGCACCATTGGTAAAGTACTCTTTCTTGGCAGCAGGGTTGACAGCAGATTTGGTGATGCATGACTGCAACAAGACTTTAAGTTTTCAAACAAACACTCTGTTCTCCTAGCACCATCTTGCCTGTAATAGGGAAGGCATAGTATGTAATTGTTAACTCACGTGAAAAAGAACATACAAATGTATGCACTAATTATATTTGAGGGACTGTACAATGAATTTCTGTAGATCATCAGGGAGTATGTTGTATGAGTATGAATATTTCCACTTTTACAGAAAATTTACACTTCATTGCCAATAGAAACCCAGTGGGTAGGCCTGCTGTAAAGTCTATGGGGCTTCAGAATCTTGCAGGGAATGAAATTATTCAATGGGCTAGACATATAGACCTCATGAGTGAATTGATCTTCCATTGCATGTCATAGTTTTTTTAACCCCCTTGATTTATCCCTGCATTAAACCCTGACATTGTGCTCTTACATCTATCTTGAGGAAAACATTCTATTGCAGATGCGAGTTCATCATTCATGTCCCAAACTGACACTCTGGAGGAAACAAATGCTTTCTTTGCTGTCATTTTGACCAACCTAGCCTTGCTTACAGACTGTTTACTGGTAATTCCTATATAATACCTCCAACTACCCCCCCCCCCCCCCCTCCCCAGTCACATTCTTCAGAATCACTAATGCAATAAATGTAACTGCAGTAGTTTTGTCAATCCAACCTCTTGAAACTGTTAGGATATAGTCCTTGCTTAACCCATTGAGGACAGTTTGATTTTGCTGCACCATGCATTTCCCATAGAGGCTTGCCCGAGTATGTTCAGGACTGGTCCTCAACAGGTTATAAGGCTGATGCTTATCAATTTTTGACATCATCTCTATTAGAGAGAGAGAGAAAATAAAATCATATTTCCTTGTAGTCAGACTAAAATGCATCTGTGTGGAAGAGGTACACCTGGTGCAACATTCCTCGCTTGTGGTCTGTGTATTTTCCCAGAGCTTCTACAGTCCTTGTTTCCTGTTTCCTTGTTTGTTTTCACACCTCCGCACAGACAATATTTCATATCTTCCTCAACTCTTCTTCTCCCCCTCCCCCTTGATATTGCTTGTCTGTTCACATGAGAGTATTATGTCTTCATTTTGCTGCCTTTATTTTGGAGGTAGAAAGGGGGTAGGTGACCGATGAATCCCTGGTTGACTGATAAAATCACTCATTTCTGAAGAGTGTCATATTTGTCCTCTTTTTTTTTTCAGTATGTAGTGGTTTGTTTTAAATGGATCTTCTTCTTTTTTGTGCCTGTCACTTTTTTCCTCCTTCTGAACAGTTTATGTTTCAGGCTGACGTGGGTGGTGTGTTATGTGATCAGCTACTCCTACATACTCAACATCAGTGCATAAAATGTCTAATTACGTTGTACCTGATAGGAGGAAATCAGTCTTACTTTACAGGATTCAAATGGAAAGTGTTTTCAGTGGAAGGATTAAGTGGGTGGCAAAATATTGTCCTCTTATTATTTGACTGAGCTTAAATGTTCCATATGTGCCAGCAATAAGCTTAAAAGATATAAATATGATGAGAAAAACATCCTCATTGCATGGCAGATGATATTAAAGGGGTAGTAGTAGCATTATTTGATTTTGATTAGTGATTAAACTCTTGAGGGCCTGAGTCATACAACCTGTATTTTCAATTTAGGTGACCCCACTTTGGTTCTTTTGACTGTTACGTATGTGCCATTTGTTACAAATTTATATGTTATTAGAGTATGCGTTTTGGTTATTTTTGTATGTCCATAAAGAAAGAGACAAAATGTTGTTGTGTAGTAATAATCATTGTTATTGTCATTCCCCTTTTTGCATCCGTTCAATTTCTATTGACATTCTGTACTTGAGGGGCCCACATTCTACAAGCATTGTCTTTTTAGTGGGTCCCTCCATTTTTCGATGTCTTACGTATTATGTCGTCCTTATCACTTCAGTCAAGTTTCATTACAACGTATTTCTTATTCCAAGGTTCCTCGATTTTATTTTTCTCAATTTACTTTGTCTTGACTATGCAACCTTATTCTCTGTTACCAAAGAAAGTGAAATGTTTATGTTCTTTTCGAAAAATGAAATAAAGCATGAATTGAATTTAATTGTAATTCAGTTGTTTCTTCTTTGCTTTTGTTAACACAAAGTTGAAATAAATTCAAATTAAATCAAATCTAATCAAATCATTATTTTATCTAAAAACAGAGATATTGTTTCATAGTTTTGATCTGTCATTAACAATGTACTGGTTTTAAAACCAAACCACTACATACTGAAAAAAAAGACGACATATGGGAATATGATTGTGTCTGATAATGCATTCATTTGAGAATATGTTCATAATGCATGCTGCAACATATATTTCAAAGGCTAGGCGGTACTAATTTGTGACAATGTCCAGTCATTAAAGGGGAGTCATCCCTAAACTTGTGTCACAAGTCTTCAATGGTCTGAGATAGGCAATCAGGATATCATTATCCCAAACATTAGAGCATGCCAACTACCCTGCAAATGGCATTTACTGATCAATTGATACGCCTGCGCAATTTTTTCACGTCTACTATTTTGTTCTTGTGTCCCATATGGCAGTGCCTTAATTGTTAGGGTGCTGGACACGCAGGGCACGATGAGATATGTGTTTATCCCAGTGGGATCATCACAAATTGGGCTACACTGGCAAATTATCACCATCAGATTGTGATGTTAATTTGAAAATGGTAGTGGAATTTGAGATAAAATCTCAAGATTCTGATCGGGATAAGTTTGGACCAGGCTGGCAAATTATCTGGAGATTTATTTCAAGATTGTCGACCTTGAGATAAATCACGAACTAGTGAAGCCTACTGTATTATTATGTGCCTTTAAAGGGGAAATCGAAACAACTTGGTTCTACAACAAAATAATTTCCACTAAAAGGTTGACATTTAGTGGTTCTTGGTGGAAATTTTTTAGGGCTTTTAGTGACATTCTTCATTTGATGCTATTTTACATCAATATCCTGTTCATATTTGCATTACTCCTAGATATGAGATGATCCTTAGCAGCTTCAGAGAAGTTACACTTCCAGCCTTTAATTTTCCTAAAAGTAGGTCCTACTTTTTATTTTGTTTTTGGGGTTTATTTAATTATTCATTTTTTTTTTATTTGGCAGAAGCAGCAGCAGGATGTAAAAGGAGGAAGAGTATGTGATGAACCTGAAAATTTTCCGTCATCATGAATTAAAAAGAAAAGATGAGAAGAGTGAAGAGTGAAAGAGAAGAGTTTTGGAAGTGCATGATGTGGGTCAGAGCACTATCATTCTCGCGGAGTCGGTGAACCTCGGTGGGCGCGTGAGGACATTTTAGGCCGTCCCTCCCGACTGCTGCTCACGAAGAAACAAATTTGTTCTAATCTAACATGATGGATCATGCGTTTCCCGGCTGGATACACACCATACCCGCAGGGAAAATAGTTAATGTCACCATGCTTTGTGAAGGTGTGAGCATACCCCCCCCCCCATCCCAGCCGTCACATGTATATTAAATACTTTGTTCTCCAAGCATGCTATGTAATGTTTTCTTTTATGGATCAAGAAAAAAATGATAAAGATGCAGCCAAGTTTGGGAAAGAAAAAGGAGAGTGGGGATTACTGGAGAATAAAAACACTTCTTCATCTAACGCCTTGGTCAGTACCTGGGACAATATGATAACCTAGATATCTGATGTGAAGCTCACTTCGGAAAGGTGATTTTCTAATAACAAAAAAAAAATACAGCACAAGAAAAACAAGAAAACCCATCGACAAAATAACCCACTTATGGTGCAGATAATCACTTCAAAAGTGTTTTTTTTTTCTGTTAGGAGCTATTATGATGGACTAGATAAGCCTTGCTTAACAGATGGCATGTCATGCCTTCCCATAAATTCCCAAGTCCAGATACATTTGGAATCATTTTCAATCTAGGTTGTCTTTCTCACACTCTTCTTCATGGGGGGGGGGGGGGGGGGGGGTGATGTGCTCGATGTTTCTTGCCAGGTAGCTGCACATTAAGTTGCTTGTTTCAGTTTAGATAGTGGCACAAAAGTAAGAGTTTGTTACAATAATAATGATGATGATGATGATGACGTTGATGACAATAATGATAATAATAATAATGATAATAATAACAATAATAATGATAATGATAATGATGATGATAATAATGATAATAATAATAATAAAAATAATGATAATAATGATGATAATAATAATTAATGAAAATTACTTTATTTTGCAAATTTTCTAAAGGAATATACTTATCTGCACATGACAACACAATTAAAATAAATGAGAGACCAACAGACTAATAAACAAATAACATGAACTAATTCTTGTAGAAAGTCTTTCTGTTTTTTGTATTCTTTTTAATTCTGTAGAACAACTACAGAAAACAAGATAAAAATAAACATTAAATTGAACATTGAGATAGGTAACTATTCTCTGTCATAAATAAGGAGACAGACAGAGAAATAGAGAGAGAGGAAGAGAGAGAGAGAGAGAGAGGAAGAGCATTTTATATACAGAAGAGAATCTATAATCAAGTTAAAGGGATGGTACAGTATTGGTGGAGATGAGAATTGGGCTTTTAAATTTTTGCGAGATACCAAGAAAACACTTATGAAATAGTACAGAGCATACCATTTTAAGAGGAATTCAAATTTTATTTGATGAAAATCAGGTTTGGAATGACTGAAACATCCAAAAACAAAGTAAAACAAAGCAATCGTAAAAAAGTTTGGGTCCCACACTTATTAGAATCGCTCTATTTTGGATATCTCGGCCATTTCAAAACCAATTTTCATCAAATAAAACGTTGAATTCCACATGGAATTACATGCTCTTTCATATTTCATAAGATGTGTCTCATTGGGTGCGTTCAAACACTCTAAAGCGAACCAAAGCGAACTGAACCAATTAGGATCACTTTTTGGATATCTCAGCCATTTTAAGGCTAATTTTCATCAAATAAATGTTGAATCCTTCTCAACAATTACATGCTCTTTCATATTTCATATGAGGTTTCTCATTATCTCACCAAAAAATGTTATAAACCTGAATCATCACCTCAACCAGTACTGTACAGTCCCTGTAAGTAAATCCATGGAGATAATACCCATTTCATCTATGATCTAGATATCAGAAGAAACTGCCCTTTCAAATTTGAGCTTTGTATTTGATTCAGTGTTCCGCCTGTTCATGTAGAGACACTGTGAATATCATCACAATCAAAACCAACCCCATATCACTATAAACCCCAATCTATCCCCATCTCATACAATAGTTTCTTGCCTCTCCATGCTCCCTAAAATTCTAAACAAGAAAAAAAGAAGATGTTGGAGTTATTCCTGCTTGGTCCAATGGCTGGCCGTCTTTATTGTAAGTTACTTGCCACAGGGAAATCAATGATACAATCTGTTTGGCGATCCATCCCAAAATTCCTCAAGGATCTTCGTGCCCTATTTATGTTTGACCTGTGCTCTGCAATTCTGGTTCAAATTTTTTTAGCAAGATGTTTTTAGCGGACTTCACATCAGTACCTTTACATAGCAGTATTTTTCTTGTTTTGAGGAGGATTTATTGTTAGTAACAGTTAAGGGTAGAAAAAAAAGAAGCAATCATGTACAAATTGTTGTGTGGGTGTCAAGAGAAAACTAAACCCCGCTTGTAGCCAAGAACAACAACTCAAGTAGCTTAGCTTAATTTGTCGCAGAAGACGATTAGAGCTATCAGTCATTTTGAGCATTGAAAATGTCAGGAGTGACTCCAGCGTCTGATGAGTGGATGCAAGTATGGGCGAAAAGATACAGGACGTTTCTACATAATTGGGTAGCGTCGGGCAGAACATTTCTTACCCAATTAAGTGGTGTACTCGATTTGCCAGCGAGCATGCATGTTTCATTCATGTCACAAATACCACGCACTAATCATGCTCCTATCTTGTGTTTTACACATGGCACAGTAGGCCCTATGTCACTATACCAGCCACATCTCGTCTATCTGACAGTTGTGATAAGACTGAATTATTAAGTCACACGACATCCTTGCAGAAACTCCCATTTTTCACAGAAAGGAAGACAACATAAACATCTTTGCAACTGATCCCTGGGTTTTGCTGCAGGATTACTTGAACACTTCTCAAAATTTGTGCAGCTAGACTCCTACATGTGTTTTGGGAATGCAGCCACATGTTGCAGCATATAATTCTGCTGTTCTTGTAGATTTGGTGGTAACTATAGATTTATTTTTCCACGAACGGCATGAGGAAAGGTTAGAGTGTCATTGGAGCCGTGCTTACATAAACCAACAAATTTTCATGGCATGAAATCTATACGAATTGGAGCCAGCAGACTTTTTCGCATCATGAAATTTTGTGAATTGCTATACACTGGCATTCAAGTGAAGACAAGAACTTTCGTGTGAATTTTAATTTTGCAAATCTTGGCTTTTGTGAAATTGACAGAATAAGAATGCACACAAATATTTCTGGTTTTACAGTGTCCTTTGTTTTTCTCAAGAGCTGGTTAGACATAGTGATTAGTGTGTCATGTACTGTGTGTGTAGTTTTGGTAGTGTGTGTAGTGCTGGTAGTTTGTATAGGGCATGCATAAATGTGGGTCTACTCATTAGCCATACAGCAAATTCATCGTACACCGCATAGTTCACATATATATCAAAATGTAAAACTGAACGATCTGTCACCTCTTAGCACCTCAGGGTTACTTTAGAATATTTATGTACACCCATTTTACAAATTTTTTTGTGAGATTAAGCAGAGTAATCTTTTGTACCCCACTGTTCAGAGACTACTGTACTGACTTTGTGAAAATGTCGCATACAGTGTATTTTGGATGTAAATAGGGAACTTTCGCTCCACGGACGGGAAGACTGAGAGGACGCGAAAGCAATTAGCTGTGTCAGTCCCCGCACTCGGACTCTCATCCCCATTTCTAAGCAATTTCGCTTTTCCGTGTGGACGCAGACATAGCGATTTTGGGTGATATATGAAACGTAAACTGTCGCGTGGTGTATGACCGACACGCACAACACGATCACTGATTGGCTGGCTGCTCAATCGTGCCCAACATTGGAACCGGATGCTATTTTGGCCGAGAACCGTTCTCGTTCTCCCCAGGATGGGAAGTTTTTTGGATTCGAGCATGCACAGAAGCAAATTTTGCACATGGCATGCTCAACTAGTGGCCGCGTCGTTCCTGCGAAGGTTCCCGGAGTTCCCTCCAAGATGAACTTTGGTGAGAAAGGGAGTCTGATTTGCACAATCTCATTTTATAACCAGGTACTAGTACCTTGAGACTTTTAGTACATCATAGCCATTGCAAGTTAGTTCATCATACTGGGGACCCTATTTAGCACATGCATTGTGGAGGTGTATGCATGGTACATGGTGTGGATATATATATTTCTGTATGAGCAGGAATATGAAGTACTGCACTCTTTCTTAAAATGTCACAATATTTCCCGATTAGAATCGGCCCAACAAGCTAGCAAAAAGTCTTTCACCCTTCATGCAGCTTGGTGACAAGTATTTAGGTACAGTTGCATCTGTTGTGTATGTTTTGCTACGTGAAAGGGGAATAGGTCAAGTCAGAGGATGCTCAAGAGAGATAATATTGTGGACTCTGGCAATTCTCTCTTCCCCAGAACTGCCCCCAGGAGTCTCTCACATTCACCTATAAATCATTACTACTGGGCTTCAACAGCCCATTCCTCCAGTATTTGTGTATCTTCTCTGGATCCCCTTCTACTAGTAGCTACCCCACCTAGCTGCACCCCTACTTACCCCCTCGTAAATTTTGAACTTTTTAATAAAATGGTGTGGAGACCAGCCGAACGGACGCTCATAAATTGACGCCTCTTTTTGGGTCGGTATGTCAGGTCTGGGTGCATACCGTGAAATTGTGGCTCGCTCCCTTCTATCCATTTTATATACTCCTCCTCATCTGAACTGCAATCACGTCATAGCACTATGCCAAATTTATTTCACTTTGAGAGCAAAATGTTTGGTATATGGATACATGACCTGAATTCTGTTGAGATGTTTCCCCTTCCTTTTTCAGGCAGGGAGAGTTTTGCCTTGTAAACACATGATAAAAGGTGTCACCAAGGTGTTTTGTTGAGATAACATGTATGCTTAATTGGTAAGTATGCAATAGAGACATGCCTATCTGCAAAGATCATTCTGATTAACCCGTTGAGGGCGAGTCCTGAGTATACTCGGGCAGGGGTCTATGGGAAATTGGTGATATTAGCAAAATCAGCCCGTCCTCAGTGGATTATGGAGCTATATATAAAGCATTGCAGAGTCAAACAGTAATGTGACCT
This sequence comes from Diadema setosum, assembly GCA_033980235.1. NCBI lineage: Eukaryota > Metazoa > Echinodermata > Echinoidea > Diadematoida > Diadematidae > Diadema > Diadema setosum. The sequence continues at coordinate 34,609,034 of CM067066.1, read as the reverse complement.
CAATTTTAATTCTATCATGTAAGCATACCACTGCATCCAGAAGCACTTGCCATTCTTTTCATGATCTGTTAATACCTTTTCATAACATGGTTGCAATGTGTGACTGCCTGACTCAACCCCCCCCCCCCCCAAAAAAAAAAAGTCGCAGACTAGGATCCTCTATGTAATGGACCAAAATAGTCATTTGGGTTGACCAATTCTTATTTTAAAAGTTTAGTCTTACCTGGGAGAGTAATCTCCAAGGCTTTACAAGTGTAGTTCAATCACTTTTTGAATGGGTTAGGATGGATATATATCATTTCAAAGCTAAGAGTTTACTCTTTCAAACTATGCAGAAAATATAAAATTCATCTTGGCTTACTTTTTGTTGTTTTGAGACAGGCTGTCAGTAATATCACCTCTGTACATGTGTGAGTGTGTTCACACACTTGCATGGACAGGCCTACAGAGACCCCAGCCCCATGCAAGTGTCTTCATGTTCATTCTAAAAATAAAGAAACATTTCTGTCAAGACTGCAAATGTGGTTTTATAGTGTTCTCTCTGGTCTTTGTAATTCCTTAATTTGTGAGAATTACAAGTATGTCACTTGTTTTCAACTCATCATTGACACCTCTCAAATGAGCCGTGAAGATGATGAGGATGTCGTCAACCTGTAATATATCTTTGTTACAGGTTTAGCCACTTCCAAAGAATGGCTTGAGTGTTGCCATGGCAACTCAGTTGATAGGCAATCTACTTGTCAAACTACCTCTTCCTTGTGAATAAAGAAACACAAGAACAAGCATGAAGGAAGTTGGGACCAAACTCTCTGTAATCTCAACGATTGTTATATGCTGGTTGTTTGACGCAAGTGCCCAGGTTGCCTAGCAACTGCATCAGAGGAATGGGACTTACTTTGAAACCCATGTGACAGACGGGAATGCATGGAGTCAAAGTGCCGTGGAGGCTTCCCGATGCAGTTATCACCTAGACGCCCGTTTGTTTATACTGCTGTTTAGTGCTGCTTCTGATCCTTTTTTGATACCAACCCTTCCTGTTGTAGATACTAGAGGAAGTCAGAAATGGTTGTTGATATCAATGTCACTCTGAAACGTATTGACTGCATCATCACCAAAGTTTCTGGCACGGCAGCATTGACTGTTTCGCCACAACTGCATGATTCATTTCTTTCTCTCTGATGTAAAGACTCTTGAGCTTAGAGACTCATACTCGCATTGCAATGAGGGCGGTATATGCCTTCAATAAAGAGCATTCATCATCATATTTTACCTTCTCCTTTCTTAATGCATCAGGCTATCATATTCCATCACCAGGTTTCAGAATCTTTATTGTCTTTTACTTCAAAAGCTTAGAAAATGAATACACATGTACATTAAATTACATACAGAATGTGTGAACGTATGTGTGTATAGTATGTATGTATGTATGTATGTATGTATGTATGTATATAAAATGTATGTGTGTATAGAAAAAAAAGATTGCTAGCTAGGTAGAGGGAAAAAGAAAGAGAGAAAAAAAATTCACAGGTTTAATTTCTACACCTATTCTAAATTAAAGCTACTTGTCATGTATATGTTAACCCAGAATGAAGAGTTTGGAGTGAGCCTACAAGACTTTTATCCTTAATAGAAAGTCAGGGTGATTGCATAGGTTGAAGCTAAAGTGGCAGACTAGATCACACAAGGATTATAGGATAGAGTGGGCACAAAGATTGAAGGTAAGGGCAAGGTGAAAGAAACGTGAAGAGTCACTCTCACAAATAGAGGGAAAGGCATGCATATGTGCCCTGTTATGGTAAATGCCAATATGGAAGCAATTGTCAGGAAGATATTTGCTTCAATTGCGAGGCACAGTTTCTGAAGGAAAAAAAAAATATTCCTTTGGAAATACAACCAACTACTTCCCCCATCCCCCCCCCCCCCCACGTCCTTTCAGTCCGGTCAGAATTCTTCCCCTTGATGCGACTGATTAATGCACTCTGCTGCATCACCCTTTTCCGGAGAGCAATGGGCAGGATATCAGGTGCGAGTTATCACTTCGTGTTCAGTCCAGAGAAAGCAGAACATGATAGCTGCCGGCCAAGTAGAGGAAACATACGCCAAGCAAGGATAGGCAGTAATGACAGAAGGCGAGCAATTGCATGTCTCCGCAGAACCAGCAGAGAATTCAATTCATTTGCATCTATTTTGTGCCGTGGCAGTTTTGCAGTGATTGGAATAGGTCATAAATCAGTGATCCGTCCATATTGTCGCTCTTTTTTTTCCCCCTTGTCGTTGTTGTCATTGTTGTTTTGTCCTTTCCCCTGTTCAGCCTCCCGTAAATACGGTCTTGATGGAAAACACAATTACAAACATATGCCTTGCCTAGTGGCAGCATATAGGATTCCTGCACTTGCCACCAGAACCGACTAGTCAGCCATTAAAAATTAAAATTCAGCTATCGCTGACTTTTGATATTGATGGATTCCATCATTTTCACAAATTTACCGAGAAGTAATTATGTATTGATATTATCATTTCAAAGAAAAGAGTGCAACGACAGTGTTATTTCTGAGAAATATGTGTGGTCCATTGGAGAGGAAAGATATGCAAGGCGGGGAGAAAAAAAAAGGTATAGGATAGATATAGATAGGTATAGTAGATAGCTAGATAGTTAGATAAATAGATAGATTTGATGAAAAATGTGCAACAAATGAATGGAACAAAGAGGACAAAAAAAAATAACAGAGAAGAGTGAGCAAGAGGTGCAATGACTTGCTTATTTTAATCACATTCATGATAACAACAAAAAACAACTAAAAATCTTTTAACGATTTGTCTTTCTCACTCTTTTGCAGAGGGAAAGCCCCAACAAAACATCTTAGATGATGGGAGAGAGAGCGAGAGAGAAAGAACTGATGTGACCAAGACAGATTATCTATTGTACTGTGGAACACATGAATGACAAAGTGGATTGAAGTATGGCAAAATTGGAAGTGAAGGAGCTGCCCAAGATATGGTTTATAAGAAAAAGAGCCTTTGCAATTTCATGGCAGAGATCATGTTGAGTGACCTAGATCATTAGGTTTTCTTGTCTCTGTGTGTGTATAGTATGTGTGTGTATGATCACTGTTAATAACATGACATACTTTGAACCCTTCTTTTCCTCCCACTGTATTTTGTAAGAAGACTCTTTGTTTTGTCTCCACCAGCTTTAAACAGAACAGAGACCGCTGCCCAAATGTTAATAGTGGGGATGTTGTTGATTCTCCAAACACCCAGGAAGAGGAGGAATGAGCTCCAGTTTCATGACTGACTTCAGTCGTTAACAGGAGATTGACATCGGTTTTCCCTCAGCAATTGTAGATCTACTATGGTCATTATATACTGGTGGCGTGCAGAGATGGATGGGACCAGATTTCTCAATGGTTAAATGTTTTTGAGGGTGTGGCCTTGCAGTTCTTCTGGCTTTGCAGTTCTTCACAACTCTGATTGCTGTGGTAATCTTCAAATTAGATGCTATTTGTTGTTGTCATGAACAGCCACAGGCACACACTCCAAAGGCTTGGAGGTGCAACTTGTATATATGAGAGAGGGAAGAGGAAGTAGGTTATGTTGCAAAGTGACTGGAGAATGCTCGGTAAGTGGGATCCCTGAACCTTTTTCCATTACCACAATTTAAACACTAGACATTTCATTTATAGAGATTGTCATTGGTAATATTAGGTTAAAGTCCATGGATGTAAAATACAGACATGAAACAAATGTGGAGACGTAGAGTGCAAGCTGTTGAAAAGTTTCATGTGTTATTTTGCCCAATAAATGGCCTAAATCAGCCTCAATCAAAAAAAGAAAAGAAAAAGAGAAGGCTCTGTCAGATGTCTTGAGATGACACAATAGCTGCGATCACACTAGCCAAAGATTGCGAAGTCTTTCTGAAGTTTGCTTGTCCGTCTACACTGTCAACCAGACTTCTCAATGTTTCAGTTCTAGATACAATTGTGTATAATGATAATAAATTCTTGAGAAGTTACTCAGTGAAATTTATATTATCATTGTGATTAGATTACACAAGTTGACACAGAAAGAAAATCGGCATTGCGATTGTTATTGCCGCCCGGATTTATGCCGCCACTGACGATGAGAAAATAGTCGCCATGACAACATTGCACAGCTGTATGATAATTGACATGAGATGGCGCTACACAATGCCCTACCCAGCGGTACGGCGTGCCGAGTCATGTGGTAGACTGGTCAGGTGACAAACTTTACGAAGTTTCAGTTGCAAATATTCACAATGCCCAAACATCAAGAAGATTGGCGAGAGTATTGGAAATTTCTCTAGTTTGAGCGGGAAGTTTTGTGAGAAGTTTTGCAGTAAGTTTTTGAAAAGTTTGTGGTCACACTGGCAAAACTAGAAGATCTTTCAATATTTTGTGGGGTTTTTATTTTTTCCGAATTTTGTGAATCCAGTGCAATTTTGGAAAACATCTACTCTGATCCCAACATGAATGCATATATTTCATCACTGTATGCCATGACTGTGAACTGCAACGCTTACAAAATTGTCGGGTAGTCCCGATTTGCAAAATTTTTAGACTCGCTAAATATATGAGGTACAAAACTTTGCAGTATATCATCACTGTAACCCTCACTACCACTATAATTGTCATCTTTCTGTCTAGTACGTAGCACAAGATGACTTTCTTTCACCTCTGAATCTGTTTCAAACACTCTTTGAGGTAATATAATGATGTTTGCTTGTCATTCTAATGTGAAATGAGGACTCTGGTATTGTGCATTTGATAGTCGAGCTGTGTTGTAGAGTGTTAGTTTGTGTTTGTGATGAAGAGAGAAGGAGAGAGAGAACAATAAGGAGAAAACAAAAGTAGAGACAGTTTTACTTGATGATTCAAGAAGAAAATAATGAGTTTTTTAGTTGATACACTGTGATAGTGCTAAATACTGTAAAACCAGGAATGTTTGCACGCATTTGAATTTTGCACATTTTGCTAGAGCCGAGATTCATAAAATTAAAATGCACTATGTGCGAGGAATACTAGTGATAATTCGCAAAAATGCATTTTTGCAAAAAAAAAAAAGCCGTCGGCTCCAATCTGCAAAATTTCATGCTGTGAAAATATCGTGCTTTCCAGTACCGCATTATGTTAATATATTCATATGTATAATTACATGTATGTCAGTAGGTATGTAGGAATGTAAGGTTTTTTTCCTTTTATCTGTTCTATCTTGTTTTGTTTTTATCTGTTGTTCCCCCCCCCCCCCCCCCCCCCCCCCCCCGAGCAAGAGTGATGTGTTCATATCAGGGCAGGGTGCTACATATGTACTTGCCCGATTGCTCAGGGCAAGTGAAATCAAATCCGGGCAAGTGTTTTTGAACAATGATAACAAAGCTTACCCGAAATGGGCAATCAACAAGTTTTGAAGCCACCTTTTTTTTTTCACTTGAATTATTCCCCCCAACAAACCCACGAAGTGTGCCATACTAACAGCAGCCCAAAGATAATGGCCATTTAGTGATGCAGCACATTTTACACCTCATTTCAGCAAATTTCTAATACTTTACGGTACATGAAGAAGCCCCAATGCAATGCAATGGCAGCACTTGATCAGACCAAGTTTTTTTACTCCATTGTGTTTAAGCGTGCAAAACAATGTGTGCTGTTTATTCTAATGATTGTACTTTATTAAGTCCTTGACTTACATATGATATTCTATATGACTTCCTGCTTGCCAGGCTGGGCAAGTGGCCAAATAAAGTTATGTAGCACCCTGGTTTACGTGCAAACTTCCTTGTAGAATATTTGCCATACATAAAATCCTATGTACATGTAATTGTCATGTACATGTAGGTATGGTTCCTCTTGCTAAAGGTCAGTGTTGGTGTTGGATGATGAAATCTCACAACTTACTGGTATGACTGAACAGGAAAGAGAGGTCAGAAATGTCCGGATAACAATCTGGACAATGTGAAGTGTTTAAAAGTGATGGTATACTGGCGCCCTGCATGGTATATCTGTGTGTATGTATCAGACCACAAGGTAATCATTAAAGTCACCCAAGCTTGCCTTTAGCACGTCAAACCCTGATTCTGCCTCTGTGTGTGTGTGTGTGCTGACAACTTTTAAGTGATGTCATTTTTTTTTGTCATTTTGAATACCCTGCTTGTCAGAATGAGCTTGAATTTGCACTACCAGGTGGTATGTATTTTGTTGATTTTTCACTCCATGTTCAGTGTCAAGTTTGATGAAAAGTGTAGAATTGAATGAGAACAGCTTCAATAGTTTATAGATCGTGCAAACACTGTATATGTGATATCACATTTGGTTTGGGTATTTGTTTTATCATGTTTTATTTTGTTTTTTTTTACTGTAATGAGCATACTTCAGTCTATGCTACCAGGTGGTATGTGTATGGTGTTGATGGTATTCCAATGCATGTTTTGCATTGAATTTAACAAAAACTGTAATATCAAATGACAAAAACAGTGAAAGTTTCACTAAAATCTGGCAAAGTGAAGGAGAGTCATAGTATTTCAAAGTCGTACGTGTTATCATGGGACATGATATTAGTAACATACAATCATATCATACAGTGTGTAGTCAAATAAGATCTGGTATTAGTGATACCTTCTCATGATTGTATCCCATTGACCTACAAACTAACCACCAGTAAATTTCATCTTGGTTTGGAAGTGGAACATGTATCTATTAAAAACATTCAAGAGAGTGTTATGACTGTTGGGGGCTCGTTGTACAAAGCACAGACTGTCAACCGGTTCATGTGTCCAGTTCTTTGGCGGCAGTATTTGTGCCCTTAGGCAAGGCATCTTACCTTCATTGCGTGTGGTCCTTCGCAGCCATTGGTGCTATGGTTGTTTGCTTTAATATAAGCATTCGTTGGTCGCTTGGCAGTCATATACGTGTATGACAAATTGAATCAAATCCAATCAAACTTTACATAGCTGTGATGATTTTATTGATTTAAGGATAAGAAACTGTTTGTTGCTAAACCATAGACCACAAGCATGACATTTCTAAAGCTATAGTTTGTACAGAGCAAATTGTCGTGTGCATGGCAGATTGTCTTTACAGTGCTTCCCTGCGCATGGCAAATTGTTGTTAGGGTGTGGGAATGCGCATGGGGTTAACAACATTCTGCCAAGTGCAGGGAAGTGCGTTAACAACAATCTGCTGTGTGCAGGGAAGCTTGTTAATGACAATCTATCATGTGTACGATGAAATAGGGTTGTGTGCGTTGATGGCATCATTGCTCCATCTCATTTGCATGTATGCAGTTGCAACCACATCATGGTCCTGTGAAAATTAATGTGTGGAACTTTGATATTCATAGCTTTCATGTTTCACACCCAGTTTTCATGAAACTTTTTCTACTTTGTTAATTTGATATGTACTCTGGTAAACTATCAAAGTCTACGTGGCCATGGCATAGCATTTACAGTCACTGGCTTCATTTTCTTATTGCCTTTAACATATCCTTGTTATGACACACATCTGAGTCTGAAAATATCTCTGCTGCTCTCATTTTATCTTGCAGAAATTGTTGAGAAGTGCTGCAGACTGCCATCAATGCCAGACCCTGAATGAGCGAGTGCTGGAGACACCGACAACGGAATGATTCGCAGAGCAAACTGACAGTGTCTCTGTTATCAACGTGTGACGCCTTTTCACCAGCTCTTGTTTGTTTCTTCTTCTTCTTTCACAAAACTGCCGAAGGAGAGAGCCGTGGATGGTAACTGGTGAATCATTCTTTTATCAGGAAATTAAGTAAAGGCTCCCGACCACGCTGAAAAGGAGCAACAAGAAAACGTACGGTGGAGTCATTGTATTTACGGTGTGATGACGGTGCCATATTGTACGTGCTAGTGCCTGATACGGCATTTCTTAATTGAGAATAACTCAATACTCCAAGAAATTACCAAGAAAGGTATTGTACTGACAGACAAGTGGCAGTAATGTAAGCCTCCTTTTTTTTTTTTTTTTTTTGCACTGTAATTTGTTGCAGGCACGTGGGTGATACTCAGGGTTATCAGAATTTTTGTCAAGATTGGGAAAGTCAGTCTTTCTTTAAAAAAGGGAATTTGTGATGTTATTGCATTCAAGCAAGCTGTCAAAGATGAGGTTGCTAACAATGAAGGGGAAAATGTAAAGGTGCCCGCATCGTGTTGACATAACTTCGTGCTGGACGACAGGAAAACATGGCATTGTGTCTATTTGTTCTGCCTCTTCGAGTGTGAGTGCATCGATTTGGTTCGCGGTGGAGGCAAATGGAGCGTGCGAGATGGGACAGGATGCGTTCTTTATCTCCCGCCACGTCGCGGCGTGATGCTCGGGGAAGAATCGCGGTGAGCGAGAGGAAGGAAGAGAGTGTTCTGTCACACCAGATGTGCACACTTCTGATGCAAAAGCAAACTCTAATGCTCTGTACAGCTATGTTGGCCTCATGCAGTTAATCTATCCATTCCCGACACTCGCAATCACATGCTTGGAGGAAACGAGATGAACCAGACGGGTTGTCGTGAGAGGACGTTTGAAGTTTCTGCAGCGTTGTGCTCAACTTGAGCTATATGAAATGCAAGATCTATTTCAGCTTAGACTTTTTTGCCATCAGCCATAAAAAAATTCATTGAGAATGTAGAAAGAGTAGCACATTGACATCTACTGTATACCGCAGTTGTTTTTTTTATCACCCAGTGACATTTCTAGGATTGTTCTTTAGCACCGACTTTGAACAACGCCCCCAACTACGGTTGTTTTCTTGCCCTCAGGTTAGTCAAACATCGCTGGCTAATTTGTGAATCAGCAATGGTCAAGCGCATAAAGATTATTGCAGCCAGTGACATTTGTTGAATTGAAATACCATAAACTCTTTTGCATCAAGCAGTGTGTAAAGGCATTTGAGAGTTTCAGCAAGGCTTTTTGGAAATAACAGAAGAAACGAAGTGTGCCTTGCTATATAGGCCTACAGAGAACAGAACAGCTGCCATCCTACTTATAGATTTTATTTTAGATTTAAATTGGAGTGCAATGCATCTTGTTGCTTCTGGAAACTTGTAAGGAGCCTATGAATGTCTGTAAATTCAAGTGATATAGACTTGAAAAGAATTTGTCAGCGTAACAGTCGTGTGTCTGATGATAATTGAGGAATTTTGAAGCCAGAGGACGTAAGAGACTGAACACAGGCAGTAATTGGAAAACACTACCACTGCTTGATGTCAAATTTATGCACCCCCGTATCTCGGTATTAAAAGAAAGAGCGCCACCATGAAGCAGGAGTACTACCAGATGGGGCAGGTCCACGGAGACGTCATCAGCTTCGGTTCCCTCGACGACTTCTTCAGGGAGCGCGGCAACACCATCGACCACGCCGGCTGGTCGCTGCGCCAGCTGCGGGAGAAGTTCCTGGCCATGGAGGTGGAGGTGCTGTACACCAACTACTGCGCCCAGCTGCGGAAGTGGCTCCTCTCCATGCTGTGTCTCATTTCCATAGCGCAGGTTGGAGTTCTGATTGGCCTCACTCTCTTCCGCTCAGAGGTAAGTGCAGCAGTCACACCTTTTGTTCTCTTACCCCTTCATTCATGTCGGGGGGGGGGGGGGAGGGATTTGTGGTGCTGAAACTATTGTCTTGTCATTTGATCAGCATCACTGAATTTCATTTTATACCATCTTTTATGGGAGAAAGATTTCATAGATTTTTTTTTTTTATTTCATAAATCAAATGCACAAAATTTAAAAAGACCATCACAAAAATTTTGCAGATTTAAGAAAGAAACTGAAATATGTTGCCAATTTGAGAATCAGGTATAGATTTTGTAATGAAGATTTTTTCTTTAAATTCTGCAACTTTAAAAAAGCAACAACTATATATATGAGCCACAAAAGTGTACAAATGTTAGTGAATTATTTACTTTCCCTTATGAAACACTAACAACAATGAATAATAACTCTTTTAAAAAAAAGTAAGATTCTGCACCAAAGTCCAGAAATGTCATTCTTGGGTTTGATGGGTAGAATTTTGGTCAGACATTTGCTGCAGAATTTACCTTCAAACAGCACAATGCAGAATGCAGGTGCTGTCCTGATAGAGCATTTAATGCTCATTGTAGGTCTTTTATTTAACCCACCGTATCTTAATCCTCAGTGATATTCTGAAGCACCCTTCATTCAAGGGTTGCCGTGTATTATCTGTTTGTGTAACACCCATCAGCTTGCATGGTGTACTGTTCTTCCAGGAATACCTAGGAGTGATTTGGAATAGAAAAAAAGTGGCAATTTCTTTCACTGCAGAATAAAATCCTAGGTGTGTGTACTTCCTGCTATCTACTCCGAATCATGCAGCAAAAGTGTGAGAGGCTTTATTACTCCTGTCATGAATGCATCTCTTGGGGCATTGGGATCTAATTTCTAGGACACAGGACATGAGGCTGCTTTCAAAAGTGGGAAATTTTGATGGTAGTAAACAAAGATGGTGGGTTCCTGCTCTTCAATTTCCATGAAGGCGTGGTAATGAAGGCGTCCTCACTCTCATTTGTCATTACACTTTCCCTTCCCTTATTTTTTCATCTTGTTTGCTGAAGAGAAAGAAAAAAACTAGAGAAACACTCTGAGAATGCAGATCTCCGCAAAGCAGCTCATTTCAACCACTGATCTTGTTTTCCAAATGAGATCAGTGATTACCACTCGTAATACACGTGTGCTGAAAATCACCCGATTTCCCAATATAGAAACCTTTTGTTACATCATCAGCTTCCAGCTGCGCGACACCTCGCCTGAGCAGAGCACACTCTTTAGTGCGCATATGCAAACCTCAAAAATGTGCAGCTTGAACTCCTAAGTTCATTGACCCTACCTGCCAAAATATCGAAAATCCTTCATAGAATCCATAGAAATTCCCAGATCAATACCAAAATTTAATCATCTGTTCCTTGTGTCATTTTCAACCTTCTCTGTAACTTTTATCCAAATCTGTTCACAATGTTTTGAGTTATTTTGCACACAGAAAAACAAACTAACAAACAAACAAATGCTGATGAAAACATAACCTCCTTGGACAAGATAATTCAAAGGAAAAATAATAGGATGTAACATAATATTATCTAGGTAGGACCTGATTGGGATGACACAGCTTAACTATCACTACCAGCCATACTTGAATAAAATATAAAAAAAAATATGAACATTGTGAGATTTTCATTTGGCTGTGTTTAATGTTATGGCTCTTCTTAGGTTTTTTTGTGAGATAGTGGCTTTACAGTAAAGTATGGGAGCTTGGTTTGTGGAAACACACTCTCCTTCAAACCCCGGAGCCAGTGTGTTAGTTATTTAAACAAAGTTGTACCTTAAGGGACACTCTTAGACAAATTGTTCCCAGAGTCTGAGTAGTTAATGTACCATATTTTCCTGATTGAATGAAACAAAAAGAGAAAAAGCGAGGAAAAAAAATACCGCAGAAGATATGACAAATTTTCTCTGGATCGTAAACAGGAGGAAAAATCGGCAAGACGCCCACTGGGCATTCTATCCATATAATGTCAGTTCTTCTACGTCTCCTTTAGATCTCTTGCAATTGCATTGTGAATTCCATTTCTCCCTTGAAATCAATTACAATCTACCTGTATGATGCATGTTTGTATGTATTTCTCCTTTGGCCCTTTATTCCTTTGCTTGTGGGAACCAGATGTGTCATGTGTTATCTCTGTAGGGACATATCAAATCTTTGGAGTGGGTGGTTAAAACATGCTTGTACTCTGAGAGAGAGGATTGAGGGAGAGAAAGAGGATGTCTGACTGATATTAATCAGGGAAAAAATAACAGAGAAAGATTGAGCCTTACCTTAGGAAAATGATTTAATGTGTTTTTGACTGTTAGCAAGCTTGTAGCGTCTCATGTCGAAGATATGCAAATAACATCAGAAGTCACAGTGTTGCTTAGTGACAGAGTTTTTCTTCAATTGCATCATATATTTGTCAACTCATTGTCACAGTGAGGTTAGTGCATTTCGTTACAGCATAATGCTGTACGTTAGAAATCCAGTCAGCTGTTGGTCTCTCCCAGCACATTTTGAGATGCTTTTCATGCATCTAGACATCTAGATTTTGATGCACTTTGCCATTGCCTGCATGAGCAGCCCCATTATGATGATGGCAGTGCACCACAGTGTCAGATTATATTCTATCCTTACTTTTCCATGCCTCTTCATGTTTGACACAAAGTCCATCCTGATACCTTCATACCATCAACACTTTCCTCGGGGGCGGGGGGAGGGAGGGGGGGGGGAGGGTAGTGTGCCAGGTGGACTCAAGAATCTCAAAGAGTGTGTGCAATTCATGGACCTCATTGTAATACTTCCCCCCTTATCCCCTCCCACCTGGCTGAGAAAGAAAACAAAAACAACAGCAACAGCAACAGCGGGGAAGAAGTGATTTTCGTTGTCTTCACTTCATGCTGGACTGCACTAAAAGCTGGACTGCTGACGGCACATCCTTGGATTGCAATCGCAGATTAAATTCTCAGAGAGACACTTACCCCTTGGGATATATTCTTCTCTGTTTTGTTGCATTTTTTTTTTGGGGGGGGGGGTTGTTTGTTTGTGGCAACTGGTTGTATTCATCTTCCAACCTGGCTGCTAGGAGGTTACAAATGAAACAAGTATTAACTCTTGAAAAAAGAAAATAATGCAATATATATTTGGTAGACATTTTTTCATACTGCCAGAAGAGCAATAACCACGGTGACATACTCTTGTGATGGTTTTTATCTTTATATATGTCATGATGACCTCAGAATGAAACTGTTACTTGTGTCATTCTCAACCTTTCCTGCAAGTTTCATCCCAATCCGTTAACTACTTTTTGAGTTATTTTGCACATGGACGAACAAACAAACAAATGAACAAACGGTAACAAAAACATAACCTCCTCCCTTGGCGGAGGTAATAACACAGTAACACCAGATTTGTGACAGAAGTATTACACAATCTACTATGTCTGCAGATTATCCTATTTTTGTTTTGAAAGCAGAAATTCTAAAGAATTTGATAGGGTTGGAGTTTTAGGTGGTATGGAATTATTAAATGGTATTGTTAAATTCTAAATATCAGAATGGCTAATCACTTCCAACATCCAGCTGAATCCCTGCTTGGCAAACTGCTTGGCACACTCTCTTATTGCCACAAACTAGCATTAGACTAACATGAAAACATATGAATGGGACTGTAAGGACAGCAGCAGTTCTGCTTAACCCACCACCTAGGCTTCAGTTTCTATACCCATTCACATGGGTGAACCAACATTTAAGAATTTTTAGCTGGCAGAAATGTATCAGTACATTGCTTTGAAAGTGATTGCTATACAGAATCAGAGTGTATGTGAGTTTTGTCCTGGTAGCTGATTATTACAGGATATTTCCACTGGCAAGATCATTATCACATGGTAGTTGTTATATTCATGTTTGTGGTAGTTGTTGAATTCATGTTCATGGAGCACAGCAGTGAACAGAGAAATGTACACATGCATGTTACATGATCAGAGTTGATATGTTTACAGGTTGATAAATTTGCGAATAGTACCCAGATCGCAGAATTCCCACAAATAACCCCAGGAAAACAGGTACGGTATGAAGTCTCATTAATAAAGATTGTCTTTTTATGAGTTTGAGGTGACAAAAAATGATTTCGAGTATCAAAACTAAATGCAGTCGTAAAATTCGCTTTGTGTTGCTCTGTATTGTGGGCTGCTCATTTACAGCCCTGTCGCGATTTATACAGTGACTGGGCTGTGTATACGTGTAGATAGTGTACAGCTAATGTATTTACATATGTGTATGCACAGCCCTGTCACATCATTATCAAAGCTAGTCAAGACTGGTACTCTTTGTGGTCTCAGTCTGGTGGCCCCTGGCATCCTGTACCCCCCTGTACCCCCCTGTACCCATCCTGGGCCCAAGGCAGGGCGCACTTAGGCTCCTGGCCTCGGCCCGGCCTTGGGCCCCTGGGCCACTGGGCCTGGGCCCACTTGGGCTACGGGCCCCTGGGCCGGGGCCCACTTGGGCTCTGGGCCCCTGGTTCCGGGCTAAGGCCCGTGGCCTTGGGTCCGGCCTTAGGCCCCGCCTTTGGCCCGGCTGTACTTTGTACATGGTCTATGTGAAATCAAGCTTGTCTGTAACTGTGTAATTGCAAATAATTACAAATAATCACAAATGATTACAAGTAATCAAACATGTCCATACTACACATAGGCTTATATGAATATATAAATATATGAATATATGATTATATGAATATATAAATATATGAATATATGATTATATGAATATATAAATATATGAATATATGAATATATGTCTATATGAATATATATGTGAATATATAAATGTGATCACGCATTCTGTTACGGTGTCAGATCTGCAGTCATTCATATATAACAAATTTGATGCATGCGATAAAGTATTTGTACAGTATGCTACTTGATTGAACCAGCCAATGGAGAAAGATCACACCATTGAACAATACTTGAAAGACATGTCCAGTTCAATGACTCATTGCTTGTTATTATGAACTCTGTAGAGGTATGCAGCCCTCTTCAGATGGAAAACATACAGTTGGCTACAGAGCTTGCAAAACCAGGCCTCGAAATAGGATTTTGGAGGGGCAAGGCCATTTAGAATAGGGCACTTTTTCCAAGAGGCCAGGGCACTTAGGTCTTGGAAAGGGCACTTGGAAAGGGCATGTTGGGTGTTTATACATGATGTGAATGTCCCATAGAGCTGTATGCTATCGACCGTGCTGCTACACTCCAGCAGCGCACGCATGCATAAGATCTCTCCGCAGCAGACGACGTTAGGCAGTAGGCCATACGCAATACGATGTAGGTTCTGTAATACAGTACGTTCTCAACGCGTACGCCGTGCTCGCTTTGGAGCACTTCCGGTGCCATTTTGCTTTGAGCATGCGGGCATGAATGCAGAGCGAGAGAGATGGCAATGCTCGCAGCCGTCCGACAGGCCTGGCATTTTTTAGCATGGCTTGCTCCGGCCCGCTTGCTCCGGCCCGCCGCTGCCTAGCTAGTAACTCTATGGCCGCTGCGCTGCGGAGGCAGTCGGGATAGTAAAAGCCGGTCGGGCGTACATGTACGTAGACTTCTACATAATTTGCATAACGTTAGCGTGCGCGTACGTGTACCTTACCTATAGCGCCGCGCCGACCACGGATACTAGTACAGTAGGCGGCTGTACCGCCCGAGCCAGCGAGTGGCCAGGCCTGTCATACTCGTACACTGCAGTCGAGTCCCCGCCGGCGGCCGGCCTTGCATTAGCATGCACCACTCCACTACACGCAGCGCCTAAGCTAACACATACCGGTACAGCGTACTGCTTGATCATGCGATCGATGTGCACATCACAGATCAGTCATCTCTGCATACGCTGAAAATGTGCTGGAAAATATTCACCCACCTGGACATCGTCATAGAATGCCCATCTTTTTTTTATTTGTTCTCTGTCGAAATGTCGCGAACACAATCGGGAAAGAACAGTGATCTCGTACTTATCCTGTCTCCGAAGCAACATCTCCCAAGTAAGTACAGTACGTACAATGTACGTAGGCACTAGGCCTACTAACTACCTAGTGCTATGCTACTACTACCACTACTAGTTAGTCGCTTGTGCACGTACTGCGCTGTGGAGTCACCCGCAAATTTCACCCACGCGGCCACGTCACGTCTCGCATGCCAGTAAGGGTCCTATTTCTGCAGATTTTTGTCATCTATTGTCGTGCGAACAACACATGGCAGCTTCGCAGCACCAACCAATAGTCGTATTAACAGCAATTTCTTAAGAATGGAGAAATTTCAAATCATATTAAAGCTGTAATTCACGTTGAGAAAACAGGAAGTACACGTAGAATACAGTCGGTTGTGTGTGTAAATAGCATTAGTCACGTATCACGCGCGTACGAACGGAAGTGATTTTGCTACCGGACTATCCCATAATGCACCGTAAATGACGCTTAAATCAACATCCGGGTACTTTTTACGTCATTGGCGATAGCGAGAATTCGAGGTCTGCACACCCACCTCCTCTGTGTGCAAAGTCCATGTCGACGTCCTTGATGTTGATGCAGACAATGCTGGAAGCCTTGTACACCACCTTCTCGGTAACCTCGCTGGGTGACGGGATAGCAGAGCTGTTCTGAGGATCAACGATGTGGACCTCCTGGAGTTCTACGTCACCCTGATCGACAGAGAAGAGATTTCGGTCTTGGTCACAAGTGTGGCGAAAAAATGATGAAGTCACTGGGGAATTTCCCGTGAAATCAATGCAACAGGATTCTCATTTCTGGTACACCAGTTTCATAGTTTCAGCCTTTCAACTTACTCAACGTTATTCAACAGATCATGTGACTTTGCTTTGTGCAGCATATAATTCGTCGCCGGTCACACGAACCGACGAATCACTCGATTTTGGGTCAAATTTTCGATTTTAAGATTTTCAATCATTTCGATAGTAGATATTCCATACTACATATTCTGACATTCTCAGTGTGTAATTCGGTGTAATTTTTACGTAGTTATCACTTTTGTAGAAGTATGTAATTCCATTTGTGAAAATTATTTGTTTTCCCCATAGACGCGTGTGTTAAAACAATCAGGCGATTCGACGGTTCGATGACCGCGCGTACTAGTACGCATGTACGCGCGGTCACCGAACCGACGAATCAGTGCGCATTGACTTGCGTGTAATTTTTGAGATTCAACAGTTCATTGACCGCGCGCACAGTGCGCGTACTATATAATACATGTGTTGACAATGACAACGCTCAATGTACATGTACATATGGACACACATGGAAAATGACAACGTTCTTTGCAGACCGAAAATACATGCATGCAGCTCTTTGACGATTTTCCGCTTATTTGTTAACAATACAATTCGATAAAAACTTCACAAGTTAGAGCAAGAATTGAAGTCTGATGTACTACAAAAATAATTGGAAATTATAGACATGAAAGTGTAGCAACCATAAGTCAAAAATGGGTTTACTTCAAACGCGATTTTCTCGAATTGTCATTCTTACGCAAACCTGAGGGATATGTCGGTTCGTGTGACCGGCGACGAATTGATGCCACTGATTCAACAATGGACCAATGGGTGCAACGTTGAAGAAAAATGGGACCAAAGCATAAACCACAAAATCTTCTCATCATGTTCATAGTAGAGGGGCTCTTTCTTCTGTCATTATTACCTATGTCAATTCTAACTTTCATGCTTTGAGCAATTGACACAGCAACATAACCTCAACACCATGTCATGTCTTTACTAGCTTGAACAATGGATCCAAGACAGAAGAAATACTGTTACACATTCACAGATTATTACAAAAGATACCACAACGTTTGATATAACACAAAGAGTAGAGCATCACCGCAAGAAAATTGTTATTTACACAGTAATTTCACTACCAGATGTTAAAATACATACAGACAAAGGACGTCTGAAAATGACTACTGATTTCTCTTAATGCATGTTTAATAGTTTGCTTTGTGAATATTGTGGGAAATGTTGATGGGGAAGGCACTTACTAATGGGGAAAATGTGTTCAGGATCCCCTCAAACTTTTTACCACTCTTGACCTGAAGCTCTGCAACACAGCCCTGGGGAGAAATCAAGACATATTGCATTATACCTTACATAATCGAAGAGTCATAAATGACAATGTACTAGCAAGATAAGAAAACACAAGGGATACCTCTGCCCTCAATCTACATTTAAAGGTATTTTTGTTTTTTACTATCCTGACCATCAGCCTTGGGCATTTATCTTTAATTATCTTTGTGCATAAGGCAGCTTTTTAAAGCTACAGTTTGGTGACCTTTGACTTCACCCTTGTTTTACTTTTGTTATTCTACCATTATGACTGATTGTGTATTTCTCTTTCCTGCCTGATAATATTATAACTAGACAATCCAAGCTAAAATTATGACCAGAAATTTCAAAGCACACTGACCTTTGACCTTGGCCTTGGCCCTTGATCTTCCACCCTTGTCATTTCATAGAACAGTCTTTATTTTCATACCTCTTACTATTTAATCGTATCATCATTGAACATTTTTGGCTGAAGTTACAGCCAGAAAAATGTCTTTCAACCTTGTGGGATATAATCCTAAATCTAATCAGAGTATCTATAAAATACATGAAAGTCCTGATCCTTGTTTCAAGGACATCCACAGAACTTTTTTTCGTCCATATATATATATATATATATATATATATATATATATATATCCGTCGGTTCTGTGACCGCGCGTACTAGTACGCGCGGTTACCGAACCGTCGAATCACCTGATTGTTTAACACACGCGTCTCTGAGGAAAACAAATAATTTTCACAAATGTAATTACATACTTCTACAATAGTGATAACTACGTAAAAATTACAACGAATTACACACTGAGAATTTTAGAATATGTAGTATGGAATGTCTACTATCGAAATGATTGAAAATCTCAAAATCGAAAATTTGACCCAAAATCGAGTGATTCGTCGGTTCGTGTGACCGGCGACGATATATATATATATATACCACTTAAACAAAATCTGAGGTATAATAGACAACCAGGGAAACATATTGCCCCAGCACTTTAAGAGTTTTACATCTGTGATCCATACATCATCAATATGTGCTAAGTTATCTAGCATTTTGTCATTCCATATCAACACAAAGAAATCTTATCTTTCATTATTCATTATTCAGTTTGAACAACTCTAACATTGATAAGTAAACCTTGGCTGTAACTAATGATACTCACTCTAGACACACTAGCCATGTGGACAAAGTGTTGGTTGGCATATACACCGTGCAGACTCTGGAGAGGCGAGATAAGAACGCATCATGCATTAGTCACCAAAATCAGCCATTTAGTCAGCACCTGTAGCTACAAGCTCACATCACAAATGGAGGCCGCTAATTACACAGACTTCTAACATATCTCACTTTTGCCTGCAAAGAGCTGACTTAAATTACATCACTGGGATCGGAATATACCATCAAATTCAGTTCTTCTGCATGTTCAATTCTCTCATGTTTGAAAAAGTCTTTACGAGCTGAAGAACTTTGTGTGTTTGTGTGTAAAAAACAATTTAATCCTCTCAATAGATATTATTCTTTAATAAAAATTCCCACACATTTCTGCAAGTATCTCCTCAAGGTTTCATTCATGGAGCTAAACAATGCAGAAGGATGACTACAAATAAAGGATAAAAAGCTGGTTCACATATATAGTTCAATTCAATTCAATTTATTGATTTCATAAAAGCAATGCAGCCAAATTTTGTACAATAATCAAATGTTGAGGAAACCACGAAAAAGCCAGTGGCTTTTAAGATTGGGATTCCCTATGCAGAAGTGCATTAAAAAAACAAAACAAACAAATTACAAGTACGAGTACTCTCAGGATGTAACCAGTTACAAAATGTGACTTGCCGTCTCAAAAGTCTGATGAATAGCTGAACATTTTGTAGGCTCCAAACTTACTTTTAACTTCTCCTGCCATTTCTATATACCTCCTACAGAAAAAGTACAAATGTCATCCAGCAGATGAAAACAGAATTTCAGTAAAAATTGGCTTTGACAGCCATATAAAGTCAAGGATGAAGGAGGTTAGACATTCATATATGCAATAGATCAATTCAAAATGCCAAAGTAAGACATTTCATAAAACTTCATAAAATTTTGAATTTCTGAACATTTCTACACTTTAATATTCGCACAAGAAGTAGTGCAGATATCAAGCTCTTGATCTTTTGAAGAGATGTGAAATGTCTTATTTTTTGGCCAAATCTCCTCATATTGCAGTTTTCTTATCTTTAATGTCTGTGGCCTTGTCAATCTTTCATGGTTGATCATTCGATCACAAATGTTTGCAGACTACATCATGACTCGTCAAATACACTGCCTGCAATAAGTGGTTATTATCGTCCAAAAAAAAAAGACCTACTTTAGACATGGCAAAATTGTATGTGTACGTAGGTTTGGTGCATTTAGAATTCATTGTAGAACATCTATGTGAGAGAGTCAGCTAGGGCTGTATGGACTATATTGCCAGGGAGCTCATAAACAACCAGTATACATTGCTTTTTGTCTGATGAAATAAATATATGGTATATGCAAAAGTTTGCATGAAACTTACAAGGGGCCAAGATTAACTTATCAAGTCCTAGAAAGCATCTGGTCTGGTGCTGTATGATTTAAGTTTGACTTCTCATTGTTAGTATTTTATTAGGTAATTTAAAAATTTTCTTCCATTTCAACCCTTTGCTCTTTGTTTGTAATCACTTACCGGTTATTTCCATTGCAGATATTTTAAAGGCTCTATCCTTTGTGAATATATGAATCTGGAATTGACAACATTTATTCGAGTATTGAAGCTCCTGATTGTTGTGTAATTAGCCATTTTTATGAACAATTTCTTTATAATTTTGTGCAGATTTAATAAACTTTACCAGTTCCAGTTAATCTTTTTCGAACCTGTAGTATGCAATGAAATTCAGAGTTGCCAATTTAGTGATGAAAAAATAATGATGATTTCTGCAGCAAAGTTCCCTCATAACTTGATGGGTTTTAACCCACTGAAGTCTATTTCTGTGTATTACTCAGTAGGTGTCTATGGGGAAAAATGCGTCAGAGCGAAATAGGCTCGTCCACAGTGGGTCACTGTACAATGATTATCTGTGCTGTCAGTTTACAACACAAAGCATTCACAATGGTAGGTACCAGCCAAAAAAAAAAAAAAAAAAGGAGAGGGGGACAATAAGTGGGAGCACAAACCAATTTGAGACTAAAATGGAACTTGCAGAGCAGATGCTCACAGTGTCTTTCTGCAGTTGATAGATTCTCAGTGCATGAGAGGTGAGAAGGATTGCAGGGTGAGACCAATGCACTCCGCAGATTTTTGCATCGTGCAAGAGGGACTCGTAGAGAGTTCACCCTGGGTATAAACTCTGACATTTGTGGGAAGGTGCTTTCTTGTCTCCCTCTATTGTAATGAGATTGGCAGTTTAAGTGGAGGGAAAACCCTTCTGCCTGTTCGCAGGTGGTATTTTCCATTATCAGTAACACCTTCTTCAGCGATAGTCCTCAACGAACAAGAGATGTAAAGACAGTTTCTCCCACACTGTGAGGTGTCCTGATTTAAATAGGATGCTTTTTGTTTCCGTGAGGATGAATATTATCATTATTGATACTATTACTTTAAAAGTAATTTGTTGTTGTTGTAATGAGGTATTTTTTGTTTTTGTTTTTTGGTAAGGCATGACAAATGCATCTTTCGGAATCAGTCTATGTAGAAATTAAAAGGTGATGTAATATTCAATTTGTGATAAGAGTCAAACAATTGATTTGGCTATATTGCCACTTTGATCTTGTTTAAGCTTCAAATGAAAAAAAAAAAATAGAGAGATGGTGAGAGAGTGAATGAGAAAGGGGGGAGAGGGAGAGATAGGAAAAAGGGTCTTTGGACATGTTTTGTCTACTAGAGCTGTACCTGCTGATGTCATGTTTGATAGCTGTTAAGACACCTAATTTGTTGTTTTTGAAACATTCATGTGGTGTTTGTTAATTTTGGCACACATTTAACCTCAGTGCAGCTAAAATTATCTTGTTAGTGTAAAGTTGTTTTTGTATGTTCAAAAAACAATTATCACATTTCGCATTTATGTCACAATAGCCACATTTGCACATACAAAATAGCAGGATGACGATCACGCTCCAAATCTTAAGCTTATTTGCAAGTGTTCATGTGCTCAGAAATAGTGGGATAGCGATTGCACTCCAAATTTTGAGATTTTTTGTAAGCATTCATAGGCAGCTAGTTGCTGACTGATAAATTGCTAGATCTATTGTTCTTGCGCTTCACAGTAGTGTGATGCGCAGACTGTTCTGATGTATGCTTTGAATGATGGTATATAACATGTCAAGCTTATTTGCTCAAACATTCACACTGTCACCGCAGGCTAAATTAGCATGCTAATTCAGATATAACAGCAAGATTTCTTGGGTTTAGCATCTTGCTGCTGATCGCGATGTTTTGTAGGTTCTTTGTGTCCACACATGACAAAAACCCAAGCTTACGATCACCATGCAAATCTCGAACTTTGTAACCTGCTAATTCACTGGGTGTGCACCCCCTCTTTATTTTTGGTTAAAACAAAAGAAATAAAAAGAAAAAAATGGGGATGCTTACACCCCCCCTTAATTTTGCAAAGGTGCCTCCCTTTTACGGAATTCCTGGATCCGCCCCTGTAATTTGTGTACAAATTAATCTCCCTGTTGTCATGAGATAATAACATTTCTTTAAAAACTTTACTTAATTAAAGGTCTTGTGCATCTGAATGTGTATTATGACAATATGATATGTACATGTATACTGCATATGACATTCTTATCATACATGTAATAAAATTGATGAGTTGCTGCTACCTTGACATATGCTTTTGGCTATCTTTGAAGGGTATTAGAATTTAAATCCAGGAAATTAGGCACCATGAGGCAAAAGATATCTTTAGAGCAGGATTGTCTCCAGAAAACATAAACAGTATTTCCTTGAGACCAATAATTGGTCTGCATCCTAGTGCAATGTATCTTCAGACACTGGTCGATGAGATATGTTACAAACAATGATGTAATTTTGTAAGTGTCCTCGGGATAATAATCCTGTATGTTTGTACATGTATGTTTGTATGTGTGAGCAAGTGTATGTGTGCATATATTCATGTGTGTGTGTATATGTGTATACCAGGGGCGGATCCAGGCATTCTGTAAAGGGGGGGGGGGGGGGGGGTGGGGGGGGGGGTGGGGGGGGGAGCGGGTCGCAACTAATATTTCTGGTGGCACTTCCGGGTTTCATTTCATTTTTTCTTTTTATTTCTTTTGTTTTTAACGAAAAATAAAGAGAGGCCTGTGCCAGTTGCACCCCCCTCTGGATCCGCCACTGTATACATTTCTCTGTACATGTTTGTCTATTTAAAGACATGAGAACATGATGTTGTATAGTTCAGAAATGCTAACTAAGGTAAAACCATACTGACCTTAACTAAACTAAAGGAAATAGTTATGATATAAAACCAGTCTGTGTGACTATCTTTTTCCATTTCATTAAGAAGATGACTGTTGCAATGGAAATGGTTTTCTTCTCTTCCCCATGTTCGTGCAGACGTTTGACCAGGTCCTGCCCCAGGCGGCCACACTGATCGGTGCGGCCTTCCTGCTGACCTGTCTCCTGGCCCTCTCCTGCCTCGACTTCATCGTCCCCCGCTTCTCGTGCCACCTCTCCCTGGTCATCTGGGTCATCCTCCTCTCGTCCACCTACACCGTCCAGGCGCTGACCCAGTTGCGCTCGGCCACTGACGGGGTGGGGCTGGTGCTCTTCACCACGCTGGCCGTCTACGCGATGATGCCCCTCTCTCACGTGACGGCGGTCATCCTTGGCTCCCTCACCTGTTTGCCCCACGTCATCCTGACCGGTATCCCCAGGAACCAGGAGGAGCCCGTGGAAAAACTCTTGGTGGTAAGCCTTTTCTCAGTGTAAACGCAAACTGGGCCAAATGAGGTACCAAATTTAGAAAGGTTTGAATTAAAAGCCCGCGCCGAGCCCAGCAGTGTAAACGGACAAAATTGCGAGGCTCAGCCCCGCAATTGAGGCCGGGCTCGGCCACGGCTCGGCCCAGCCCCGCACTGTAAACAGGGTCTAAGACAAGCACAGAATAGGCATACCTTTCACATGTGCATATCAGCAGACTTCTGTTATGGGATGTCTCTTGGTGTAGGTATGCGATTTGAAATGCACATTTACGCAGAAGAAATTTGAATAATCCATGGGGCTAAATCTAAACTACGTACAAGTATCTTTGTGAATTCGGGTCTTAGTGACGGGCACTTAATTATCATGATGAGGTGATCAGCAAGATTGTCAAAAGCAAGTGTTATGTGCTTTCAGTTTTGTGTGATGGCCATTCCGTCACCATATTTGTGAAATTTGAAATTTGTGCATCACAAGTACTCATGACAGAAAATGTAGGACAGCTAGACACATTTTATCAGTGAAAAGAAAAATACCATAACAAAAGCTTACCAGAATCAGGCAGGCACAAAAGCAGTAACTTTACGGGAGAGATCACAGTGGGATTGCAGCAGGTTTTTGCAGGCTCACCATTGAAAAAAAGCCACAGATAGAATCACTGTCAAATGACCATTGTTCATGCCAAGAGGACTTTTGATATCAGACACAGGTTTTTATATTAGTATCAAAACTAAAATCTAAACTTTGACACTATTTCTCAAAGAATGGAGTAGCAATCAAGGAAAGTAGTGTGAAGTACAGTAGGTAACAATTCCAAACGGCAGAATTATGCCGAAAGTGAGCATCACAACCAGCGACCATGACCCAGACAGGCACGTACCATGCTAACCTGCACTGTGTCAGCCAATCTCCAATAATCATTTAATTAATTGATTAATATCAGATGGCTCCCTGTAGTGGCTGAATAGTATTACTTATCATTGGTCCCTTGAATTGTCATCCCCTCTTAATTGGTCAGGACATTTTGGTTGACAATGTGTACTGTTGAGTGCTACAGCAATATATTAGTGGCTGAGATTTTGAGGTCACTCTGTACAGACAATATAGAATTAATTTACTGCATCGATGTGGGGGAAAAACAAACAGAAATGGCTCCATTTACATAATGTAACTGGGATGGATTTAAAAATCAAACCTTCCTCTGATTAGCAGGGTTTTAAGTAGGCTGTCTTGTTGTGCAATTCCCTTATTTTAAACCAAACTTTTATGATATATCTGTATACAATGAGAATATAAAGTGAGCAAGAAACAAGCTCAACAGCATACATGGTAAAAAAAGAGACCTTAACAATTAGCAAAAGCAATTGGAAGCATCATCTGTGAAGTTCTCGATTGTATTGATTACTGAAGTGAAGAGATAGGGGAGGGGATATTTGAAGAGTTTGTTTGCAAAAACCGATAAGTCCATATTTGCCAAATGGAGATATTTGCGATTAAAGGTCAAGAAAAATAAAGAGTATAAGAAAATTTTTGCTTATTTTGACCATAACTTCAAAAAAATACCTTTATATGTAGTGAACAATATATTATTTAAAAGGTATTATTTTGTACTTTATGACAAAGATCGTACTTCAAAATCTTCAAAAATGGACTTATCGGTTTTTGCAAACAAACCTTTCATAAATGTATACACATGCATACAGGCACTAACAGAGCTATACAGACAATAAACATAAACAAATTTAGGAGCAAATAGCTGCTCCTCTTTCAATTTGCTTGCCTGAATGATTGAGACCTGCACCACCATGTTGATCAGCCCACCACTCGCCAGAGAAGGTGCCTGCATGCTGGTGCAGCAGTTTGGAATAACACAAAGTGGATCTTTATGCGTGGTCATTGACTCTATTATGACATCACTCATGTCATTGATCTCTGACATGAAACATGCAATTTAGCCACTCAAAGCAGGTGATCTTCATTTAGATTTCATTCGTTATTCCATCTCTATGTCATTGCATTTTTACATATTTCTGACTCCTGCAGTGCAAAGATCAATACTGAAACAGCCTTTCATAAAGTTATTTGTTGAATCGTTGCACTAGTGAGGAAAAAGTATGCATGAATGATGATCGAGTTTGCTTGTCCATTAATCCACTTTAATTGTGTTGTATTTTCTGGAGAAAACTTGTATGTTTTTGAGCCTGTATAAGAGAAAGAAAAGTATGTTGGCAATTGGGGTCTTGTTCTGAATATGATTATGTTCATGACAGTGATTGGGAATGACCATTAGCAATCATTTTCATCAACACACTTGGATCTGATGAAACTCAGTGTGACTTTTATGTGGATTTCCATTAGTACATTGTAGGGTACCCCATTAAAACGATAAACATTGTTCTCTGCTTTTTAGTTGTTTTGATCATTATGAATGGGATGTCTCATCAGGGGAGAATCCCACCTCATGTCTGGTTACATCCGACCACAGCAGGCATCACCTCCATTTTCACCGGCTCAGAATTGTGTAACGGGAGGTGGTCAGCGAGTGGCAAATGGGTTTGCGCTCCAAAGTGGGTTGAGCGAAGATGGCAAGATCAACAGGTGACGTACTCATTATGGTCCCATTTCCCTCAGCTTTAGCGCGATGTGATTACGCTGAGAGGAGGAAGCAGAGTGCAGAGACTTGAAACTCTTTCATTTTAAACCCTCCTCTCCCGCCGCCGTGGCCGCTGGTAGCTTATTTCCTGCAGAGGATGGAAGACTGGGTGGCATGGGAGGTGTCGATGCCCCCAGGGGGACCAGGGCATGGAGAGCAGACATTTAATCACACTGTCTCAATTGGGATTACAGGGCTGAAGTGAAAAGGAAACAACCGAGGGCCCCCTCCGGCGAAGTTGGAAACACGCTGCGAAGGCCCATTAGTGGGTATATACTGAATGCATTGATGTCGGATGAGCGAGCGAGAGTGGGGGGTGCTGATGTCTCTTGAAATATGTGCTCCACTGGATCAGCACAAAAGGAGACAACTTAAGGTCTATCAAATCATTTTACATCTCAAGTTTTGACTTGATATTATAGTTTGTGTGACCACCTGATAGAATGGCAGAGGAGCTTTTTAACCTTTACAGTCTTGCTTCACTTTCCAGACATGGAAATTGCACAGAGCCAGCATTTCAGCCTTCTTCTACAAGACCTTTCTGTCACATTCTTAATGTTTACTTCATTGGGCTCTTAATGTATGAATTAAATTTTGAGGAGAAATTACCTGAACCTGTTTGACGTAACTGCTTCCTTTACCAAATTGGGACTATTGTGTAATGGTGCCTTCAGATAGTCCACTTTAAACATCCAACATGAAAATTTCCAACATACAACTCTAGATTTGCACCTCATAAACTGATAAAAAGGAAAATTTAGAACATGTTTGCCTGCTGGAAGAAGACATTTTGTTCCGCAACATTGCTGAAAATATTTCTAAGAGAGGATCAAAGAAATACAAAACAGGATTTGAGTGCAAACTAATTATATGATTGCGTACACACCACTTGTATTCAGCAGCCGTGCATGTACTTGATCTGGTAGTCTGGTGTTACAACGTATGGTGAGCCATGGGTTAAGTGCAAAATGCTTGTTGTTTTTCAGTAATCCTGTGTGATGGCAAATTGGCAGTGCTTGCGTGCCCAGCAATTTCTTTTCTTCTCTTAAGTGGCGTGACATACTGGGATTTCACCCTCTCTCGCTGGCTTTAACCTGTGACCTTTGGTGAACTGCAGGGAATTAGTAGTGTTTGTCATTCCTTCCACCATTACATGTACGTGCCTAGACTTTTCATCCTGCCCTGAGAGGCAAGGTGAAGTGGCCTTTTTAGCATGCATGGGTTGCATAACTCCCTTTGACCTTCATCTATACCTTTTTGAGGGAGCGGAGTATCTTGCCCCTAAGTGAAAGGGGTAAGGCTGTGATTTCATCGCAAAGTGTTTTGTGAAGACTTTTGGTAAAATTTAGACTAAGAGCATCAAGTGTGCTGATACAATTGGACAAGTAAATCATGCCCAACAACTCATTTCTTCATTCTGCATTATTTCTGTCTTTAAGCTGTACCTCATTTCCTTCTCTTCATTTTCCCCTGTCCTCTGAAGTGGCCAAACATTAGGGGACTCATGGTAATGGTATGGACTCTACAAGGAATGTGCATCATTGTTATTATTGCCATTAATTAGTTCAAAAGAGACTTGAACCCTGAACGTCTTGCATCTGAGACCCTGTTTACAGTGCGAGGCTCGGCCGCGGCCCAGCCGCGGCCCAGCCCAGTCCCGCTTCAGTGTAAACGCGCAAAAGGCCAAATGCGTGGCCAAAATTGGCCTCGCATTTGGCCTCGCTCTGGAGGTGGTCTCGGCCGTGGCCGAGCCGCGGCCGAGCCTGGCCTCTTCTTGGTGTAAACGCAAACTGGGCCAAATGCGCGGCCAATTTTAGTCTGGCTTCCAGACCCTCTGCCCGTACTATTTCGCTATTCACGATATTAACCCCCTCAATGTGGAAAACTAGTATAGTTTAAGGTGGTTTTGTCCTGCAAAGGATTTTTCCTTCGGCAAAAGCTTTTGCCCGAGCGGCGACTTCGTCGCCACGGAATCCAGTTGGCAAAGGGTCTGAAAACCAGGCTATACCAAATTGCGTTTGTTTACAAGCAGAGCGCCACTACAACAAAATATTGAAAGGTTTGAGCCCAGCAGTGTAAATGGACAAAATTGCGAGGCTCGGCCGCGCAATTGAGGCCGGACTCGGCCGCGGCCGAGCTGCGGCCGAGCCCGGCCCCGCACTGTAAACGGGGTCTGAGGCTGCCAAGTTACCAGCGTGCCTTTCTTGTCAATATCAAATTTTTAGCCTTATTATACCCCCGCCAAACAAAGTTTGAAGGGGGTATATAGGAATCAGCGGACGGTCGGGCGGTTGGTCGGGCGGGCGGTCTGTTGCAAATCTTGCATCGCGAACTACTTCCTCAGTTTTCAACCGATTCCCATAAAACTTGGCACAGATGTGTGCCTTGGGTTGTAGATGTGCAAGACGTATTTTTTGACATTACCCAAAAGTATGTTGCCATGGTAATGGCATATTATGGGCAAAAATGGGTACAAATCTTGCGTCGCGAACTCCTCCTACGGTTTTTGATCAATTTTTATGAAATTCGGTACAGATGTTCATCTGAATATGTTAAAGTGCAAGACACATATTTCCGCAGTGGCAAAAAGTGCGTTGCCATGGTAACGGCATGTTATTGGTAAAATATAGGGCAAAATGCTTCATGGCAAAACTGCTTCATCAGTGTTCTTCCAATTCTCATGGAATTCATATTGAATGTTTGTCTTAGGATATAGGTCAGCATGACACATTTCTTGACAGTGACAAAAAGTATGTTGCCATGGTAACAGCTCATATATTATGAGCCAAAATGATGAAAAATTTTGTGTTGCAAACTACTTCCTCAGTTTTTGCCCAATTTCCATGAAACTTGGTACAGATGTGTGCCTTTGGTTGTAGATGTGCAAGACGCATTTTTCGACAGCACCCGAAAGTACGTTGCCATGGTAACGGCATATTAATGGCAGAAGATCAAGGAAAGATCTTGCGGATTTAACTACTTCCTCAGTTTTTTGACCAAAGCTTATGAAATGTTTTTTGGCGGGGGTATAACCAGTCGCTGTAGCGACATTTCTAGTTTTTATTATCTTTTGTACATTGAATTTTGTCTGTTATACCATCTGTTGATGTCATAAAGTGCATATGTAGATTAAGACATTTTTAGGGATTGTTTCTAATGTCCAAACAACCTCTGATTAACGTGTTAGATACCTTTGTTTTATTTTCATATTTTAATTATACATAATGGCTATCTATTTTGTTTTTTTAAATAATTCTTATGAATGCTAGTTTGAGAAACTTTTTCTTGAAACAAGCCTTTAGTGGCAAATTACAGTGAGTGCTTTTATGTCCAATTCCCCCTTATTTCGGGGCGTCTGTGACATTTTGTGGCCGGAATAGGCACAGGGAGTTCGCCTCATGTTTCCACTCCTGTCGAGCTCGAGGCATGAATGGTATCCTCGAGTCACGAGCTCTTCCTAGGTATCTATCCCTTCTCTATCACCAAGATTGCCTTCCTCTCTGTTTTTTTCATCCAATTTCTCACGTTCTTTCTCACTCTCTTTCGTCACTCGGCTCTCCAATCCAGTAACCCATGCCCATACATGCATAATGCAAGTGAACAGTAATGTTCAATCAGACGCTAACAACTTTAGTGCACTCAGTCGGCATGAAATCAAATCAGAGGCCGAGTATCAGAGTCCACTTCACCAACCATCCCCCCACCCCACCCCCACCATCCTCCCATCAATCCCAGTGATTGCATCATCTGGGTTTGGCAGATTCTAGGGTCATTGACTTCTATGAATGCTTCGGCAAACCTGTTAAAATCTGAAAGGCATTGTTTACCATTGAGAGCAGTGATTTAAAAAGAATGATCAAGTTATCACATATGATGCATGTATAGGTCAGCTGTATATCACAAAACATCCTACCATATAAAAATTTCACAATAAAACCTGAAATATAAGAAGATATCACTATTTTTCTCATTTAAATTGTAACTGCAATAGAGGGTTTATTATAGAAACAATTCTGTCATAACTATTGTTTACATTTTGTTCATTTAACAATGCTTAACATTGATTATAATGATTAACATTTTTACATTGTTTGTTTCTGTCCCTTACTCACATTTTAGGACTATTTTGAAGCACAAAAGCTGGGATTTTGTTTCATCTGCAAATAGCAAATAATGCCTTTAAAGGTAGCCTTCCATTCCCCTATGTCCTTCACATGCAAGCACAAGAAATCTGCTTTTGTAGATTATTTTCATTTGTGTTTAGATGTATTTTTACTATCTTCTACATACTTTATTGTAATCATGCTCATTCCTGTAAAATGTCCTCTGCAACTCAGCCTGCGGGCTGCATTGGATGTTGATCAATAAGATACCCTTTTCAATCAATTTCAATTCAATTCAATTTGGTTCATTTTTATTGCCAAATGTGTAATGATTTAATGCATACACAGGAGATAATTTGATCACTTTGATGAAGATAAGTTGATGACATTTACAATTTCTTCTAACACATCGTATGTCTTCTTTGAATGGAAAAAGTTTGCACACATTTAGTTAAATAACATTTTTATGGTGAATACGTATAAGCAGAGGTAATGAATTTCAAGGTTATGCAGCCAATAATCCTTCTGCATAGTATGTAGAAACCAGTCCTGTATTCTTCATTCAGGTAATGTTGTTTATAAATTCCCATTATGCAACCTACCATGATAAGTGGATTGAAATGAATTTGATTAGTACCATGCAAACACACTTAATGAGAGCAAATCAATAATCAATCAAACATAGATTAACACCGACTTCTGTTAAGTGCCTGACTAATGGCATTGATGCATGCTTACAACATTCATTCTTTTTTTTTTTCCAGTTTTAGCATGATTAAGTTTTGAGAAAGAAATCCAAAAATGATAATCATAATGATAAAACAAACCTGCACACAAAGACAAACACATTCACATATATATTATATATGTACCTATGTGGAGATGGATAGATAGATAGATAGATAGATAGATAGATAGATAGATAGATAGATAGATAGATAGATAGATAGATAGATAGATAGATAGATAGATAGATAGATAGATAGATAGATATAGATAGATAGATAGATAGATAGATAGATAGAAAT
The DNA here is from genome assembly GCA_033980235.1 of Diadema setosum. Taxonomy (NCBI): domain Eukaryota; kingdom Metazoa; phylum Echinodermata; class Echinoidea; order Diadematoida; family Diadematidae; genus Diadema; species Diadema setosum. Next base: position 34,577,660 of record CM067066.1, on the reverse strand, counting down.
AGAAAGATAGATATTAATAGATAGATAGATAGAATGATATACAATTAATTGCTAAGTGGGGAGGCTATTTTGACTTCTGTTCTTGCTAGAAGGTAAATGAAGATAAGATAAATAAAGCCAAGTTCTCATTTACAAGCCCATCCTGTAAAAGTGTTTATTTTCTCTAGTTCGCTGTTTGCAATTTGTGTACCAAATTTTGTGGAATATTTGACTGAAAGAAAATATTTTGTAAGAGTTCACAATGTGTGGAATGTTTTATGCTCTGAAAGTGTAATCTATGGTAGATATATGTGAATCAGGACTACAAACAATGAATTCCCCCTTCATATTTTGTCTTATGAAAAATAACTCTTTTCTGTTTTGCTTTGTTGTAATACGTCAGCTACCTCAGAACAAGTATTCTTCTTTTTTCTTTTTTTTTTCGTAATGTCTGGCAACACCTCCCCACTTCATATCATCCAAGTGAAAAGCAAAACACCCAAAACGTCAGCTTAGCTCTGCCATCGATCCATGATATCAGTGTGGTTTTGCAGCACAGCGGGCGGTAATTGAATAACAAAAGGTGATTTGATTTTTAAGTGGTTTTATTGAATGACATGCATCACTGCTGGGTAGGGTTGGGTTAGGTTGGTGGATGGAGGGGGGGGGGGGGGGAGAGGGTGATAAAGTTGTGATCAAACTCAAGAATTGGTAGTGTGTGTGTTTGTGTGTGACAGACAGCATGAGAAGGAGGCATGGATATGAGAAAGATGTGTTTGTTGCAAGAAGTGTCATTGTAAATAGTGTGTTTGTTTTTAACACATGTAGTTAGCATGTTAAGTTAGCAGTGCTGTTTCTTTCTGCATTAATTGGATGGTACATTTTAGGCATCATGACTATGTACTGTGAAAGGGTTCGTTCTGATGATGCTGCCAAATTCGTGAGACTGGTGTGTCATTTTTTTTTCTTTATTGCTATTTGTGTCTGCATGTCGTAGCACATGTGTACTTGTTACTGTGAGGTTAGCAATGGATTTAATAGCTGTACTTAACAGTTTGTTGTAATGCCCACATACTAGGCTTCATCCTGTGTGGTTTGCACAGACCAACACTAACCACTGCTTAAGTTGGAGCACTGCTTAAATGGGAGAAAAACTTGTCTCCAGACCCCTCCTGATTAAGCGATGACCACTGTACTTGTTGCAGTAATCATCTTGTGTAGATGTGATGATAGCTCAAATTGAAGTGATGAACCTGTAATTTGTTCTTTTACATCAATGCCAAAACATAATTTTGGACATGAAGACCAAGCAAGTTGGTCCAATATGTGGTTATCATTAGCTTTATATTGCAACTCCTTTGTTGGAGAATTGCTTGAAAGGGAACATGCTCAAGCCTTTTTATGACTTATGGCGACATTTTTGTACACAGTATTCATAACACTGTAAATGGTTATAAGGGGATAAGGTGAATAGAAGGCAGTGCATCAAATACTACAAAGTGTGTGTTTTTGTATATGTGTTTGTGAGTGTGATTGTGTATGCCAGTTGCTTTCTTTTGATAGGCTGATGAGTAATTTTATGTGCTCATCAGGTTGAGATGAACTTTTTTTATTTCTGTGCAATCAATGTGTCTGTTGTTGGAACATATGTCGCGCAAAAATATTTATGGGTCTTTATTATTGCACTGGTTTCTGGTGACATGAAATGCACAGAAATTTCAACTTTTACAGTGCATCCCCAATGGAAGTATAATTAATCATTTGTCTTCTACAAGATAAAAAATCATGAATATTTCCGAGGCCGTCATGAAGTGAAGAATAGCTTAGTCACATGATCACTTCACAAGATGAAACATGCCTAATTTCCTGTGCACTATGGTTATCAATTTCAGTTTTTGGGGCAGATAATTCAATCCAATCCTGCACTGACTTAATGAGAAACATGCAGACCATCGGCTTGCCGGAGCATTCTGCATACTCATAAACCTTTTTGATAAAGCATTTGATTTATTTCCTCGCTGTGTATTGTACATGTATTATGTTTTTTTTTTCCCCTTCTGAGGATGACAATGTTCATGTTCATGTTACCTTACATTTGATTAGTTCGTATGCATCCTGTGTAGTTGCGTAAAGACATCTCATCATATGCAATGTTCACCAAGTTAACACATGATCTTATAGTGGGTTGATATGCATAGCATGATGTTGGAGCTATTCAAAATGAAAAGCACTTCCCCCTCCCTACCCCCATAGGTATCCCTACAGACTATTCCCAAATTACTGGAGGCCATTGCACATACTTTGTATGTGGGTAGAAAATGAAAAGGTTGCTTACACCATTGCTATGGAGAGGGCAAAAAACTTTTTGGTAACTGCATAGCGTATGGTTCATGACACATGCTGAGGCATTTCTTTCTTGTTTTGAAGAAACATGAGTAGAGTTTGTAGAATGGAGGCAGCATTGTTACTCTGTTCTTATATCTTTCTTCATCCAGTTTGTTTTTACATCCTTTGATAAGCATCTGTGTATATAGAATATATTCATATCTATCTGTATCTTTCTCTTTTTCTCTGTCTGTCTTTCTGTCTGTCTGTCTGTCTGTCTGTCTGTCTTTCCATCTTTCTGTCTATATCCCTGTCTACCCAGATCTTGAGTAACATCGTAATGTTTGTCTGCTGCAACTTCATCGGGGTGTGCCACAAGCACCTGCTGGATGTGGCCCAGAGGAGGACCTTTCTGGACACCAGGAGCTGCATAGAGTCCAGGATCAAGTTGGAGCATGAGCAGGCCCAACAGGTGAAATCCCTGTCCCCGTCATTAAAGGGGAACTCACCATTCCATCTTTAACCCGTTGAGGACGGACTGTTTTTGCTACAACACACATTTCCCATTGACACCTGCCCAAGTATACTCGTGACTCATCCTCAAATGGGTTAATATGCCTTTAATGAAGACGATTACATCAAACAGTTAAATTGGAAGAAGTTTTCTTAGAATCACACATAGGACATCCAAAAACAAAGTGGTCCTAATAGAAGTTGGGTCCCATCTTTTTAAGTTCGGTCCACTTCGTGAATTTTTAGCCATTTCAAAACCAATTTTCATCAAATAAACTTTTAAATCCTTGTAGAATTGTATACTCTTTAATATTTCATAGAAAAGGTTTATGATTATCTTACAAAAAGTCAAAAAGTGACACCTTTCCATCTCCACCAAAACTATACCATCCCTTTAGCCTGTTAATGGTTAATGTCAAATGACACTTGGAAAGTTGTTCCCCTTTGTTGAGTGCTTTTCTCTAAGTTTTCATGTACCCATGAGCTGAGCTTAACTAGCCAAGCTTTTTCGTCAAAATATATTTATCTATCAAAACCTAACCTAGTTGTAAATTCAGCAAGCCCATTCAGGTATGGCAATGTGCCACAGTCCAACAGGATGGAAATGGTGATTGGAGGGATTTGGGGGATTATGTAATCTCTTTTCTTTCACAGTTACTTTCCAAACATCTTAGTCAGTCGGCGAAGAGAGTACTCAAATGTACTTTCCAATCAGCGAACATTTACCCCCCTTTCCACTTGCATTATTTTTCTCTTACGCCATGATATTGAACTGATAATAGTTATCTACTTTTCACTGAATAGAATCATTAGAGAGCAACGATAATGATGATGATGAAATATGCACCCGGATTATCAGAATCGTATTTAGCAATATTTGTTGATATCATGGTGACAGGTGGAGGGAGATTAAAGGTGTCTGAATAAATTTGTGTTGAAGAGAGGAGAGGTCGTGTTTGGGGCAGATAAGGACATGAATATTGATGACCAGACCGGCACTTGACCGGACAGGCACTTGACCAAAGGGTGAGACTGAAGTGGCCAAAGGGGGGTGGGGTGGGGGAAGTTGAAGGGGAGAAATGTCAGTCACGCTTGACTACTGGTATGGATTGAATAACGGATTGAATAACTCTCCCTGTGATACGCAGACACCCCTGGGTAATTCTCAGTATAGCCATGCCTGATAGGTTGCAAGAAATCCTACATCACTGTCCCTCTTCTTTGATTGAAAGCATTACTTTGTCCCTCCCCCCCCCCCTTTTTTTGAGGGGGTAGGGATGGGGGGGGGGGGTAGGTGGAGGCAAGGGGTCATGGTGATTGACATACATCTCACCATTTTAGTAATTTACAGTCTTGCTCAAATGACAAAACAAATTGTTAAAACAAATACCACCACCACCGTAACGATGATAAAGACAATCAGAATATTGTAAATGTATATGTCATTTCTTCATGTGCAGATTACATAATGAGATAGATTTAGAGATATCATTGGCAGTGAATTGCATTAAAGAATATCTACGTTCATCAGAATGTATGTGCATTTGGCCACACTGACAATGCTAATGGAAAACATGAGTTGCGGTCGGGAGAACATTGCGCCTTGCTGTGAAGCAAATGAATGATTTATGGAATCAATCGTGTAGAAATGGCAACGTGAATATACCATGGAAGAGAGAGATTAGGGAATATGACTGCCTTGGAGAGACAGTTAAGCTCAAATAAAGAGCGGCAATTTATGAGAAAGTATTGGATTTTGATATAGGCACATCGAAAATTAGTTAATTTGGTCTCTAAATGGCGTTTAATGTGTTCTTGTTGATGTTATTCTTTTTCCTCTGCTACCGTCAAAAGGAGAGGCTGCTACTCTCTGTGCTACCAGCCCACCTTGCCTTTGAGATGAAGACGGAGATGATGGAACGGGTGCGGGACCCCACCCTCGGGCCCATCTCCCACCGGCCCAACAGCAGCACCCACTTCCACAGCCTCTACGTCAAGAGGCATAAAAACGTCAGGTGAGAGGATACGACACGGTATTTCTCCCTCTCTTCACGTCCATCAAAGGGGAAAAAAATCCACTTTGTTTTGGAGTTGGCTGTAACAAGGAGTGCTAAGCCCATCAAACACATTAGTGAAAGTATCTTGCTGAACAGAAAAAACCTCCAACAACAGCAACAAAAAACAAACAAATGAGCAAGCCAAATATGAGAAGATTGTTCAGAGTTAAAGCTTCAGATGTTTTCACAACTTTATAGTGATACTGGCAAGGCATTCACAGCATAGGTTCACTAACTGTTGTATGTGTTTGCTCTTGAAAATATTGTAGTTATTCTCATCAATAATTCAGCAGCTATAGCACTGCCCCCCCCTCCACCCCACAAAGCCAGTGCAGCTTATTGCTGCAACATCAAAAAAGAAGTTAAAGAATCTAATTTCCTTCTGAATCCTTGTGAAAAAGGGAATCTGGAGAAGTTATGTGTGCAAGTTAAAGGTAGTCTTGTAACAAAGAATTACAGCTCTCTTCCCCCTACAGGCACAAATTTTACTCTATGCATAAGATTAAGCATTCACAGCCAGACTCTCTTACAGCTGTAATTGAAGAGAGTACATTTGGATGAAAGATGCACTAGACCCGACGTCAGTCCAAGATTGAGAATTGAAATTCTAAGATCTAATCCAGTCGTAGGGATAAATGATTGAATAACGAATCCTGGTTTTCTTTCAACTCCACTTTAGCATCCTGTATGCAGATATAGTTGGCTTCACTGCCCTCGCCAGCGAGTGCTCGCCTCCAGAACTGGTCAAGACTCTCAACGAACTCTTTGGAAGATTCGACCAACTCGCAGAGGTCAGCCTTGTTGTGTTTTTTTAACCTACATGTGCATATACCACACAAACAGGCTTTATGAAGTCTATGATGCGATTTCTTGCAAGTCTTTCAAAGAAAATGTAGATGTTTTGCTTTACCGGTTTGGTTGACGATAATTCATTGTGTCTGGGGAAATCACTTGGGGCCTACATGGCACTTGTGTGTGTAAGCTTTTGTATGCAAGCTTTCGCTTTGTTTCTTTTACATGTTTTGTTTGTCTATACTCTCTACTTCTTCCTCCAACCACTCTTGTGTGTCTGTCCTCTTTCTACAAGCATCTTCTATGTGGGCATTGTATACTTTCTCTTCACTTTACCATCAGTTTCAAGAGTGCCTTTCATCTCACTCTAAGTTTATTGCACAACAAACTTATGTTGGAAGCAGATCAATAATGATTTTGTTATTTTGTTTTCGTCACGATCTACCTGAAGAGGAGAGGGTGAAATTTTTCTAGCGCCTTGTCTTACATTGTCAGAAAAGCAGCAATGTTCTTCCCCATACTGCCTTGAGGGGCATCATAATTGCTGTGGATGTACAAAATTGTTTTTATTCACATGTTTGTTTGTTTTTTAACAATGCCCTAGTTTGTGGCAGATAGACTAGCAACATATGAGCGATAGCTCTTCACAGGGTGAATTCCCCGTTAGCTTGTGTCGTGAATTTAAAGCTTTTTTTCTTTGGGGGGGGGGGGGGGGGGGAAGTCGTGCACAAGAAATCAATCCCTGCTCAGGTTCCTCTCTCGATAAATGACGCTCGGCAAGAAATGGCCTCCGTAACCACGAGTCGTAAATGAAATCTCAAGTGGTCGTCATCGTGAGTGAGACGGTCACAATTGTGTCCTTCTCGCACGGCAAAATCAGCTGCGTCAGTGCAATGGACTTGATTCTCCTCCCCCCTCCCCCCACCCCCACCCCTCCATCTTCTGAAGTAATAGGGGAAACACTTGCTGCAGCCATAATTGCGATCTGGTGTCATTAACCATGGATTGCTAGAAGGTAATCTGCACTGGCAACCCATCAAGCGTCTACTGCCTTGAGCGTTGTTTTACAATTTTGTTTTATGTCTGCCTTGGTGAGGGCTTCTGCTTCATAGCATGGTATCATACATGTACATGTGGAATGGAAACATTTTTATTTTCATTACATGTGCGTCACACTTTGAGACTTATATGCCAACACTGATAATAACTTCTCCGGGGGATTACTGTAAAACCAGAATTATCCACAGCGTGAAACTTTCATGAATTGGAGCAAACAACCTTTTTTTTTTTTCTTCTTTTTTGCGGCATGAAATTTTTGCAAATTGGCGACTGGCATTCAATACATTGTGTAGACAAAACTTTCACATGCATTTTATTCTTGGGAGTCTCGGCTCCTTGCAAAAATAGTGAAAGCTTCATGCATGCAGAAATTTCTGGTTTTACAGTAAATATTGAAACCAATTTTTGAGCTTGGATCAGCTGGGAGAATCTGAGAATTGTTTTCACTGAAATGGTTGGTAGAGGAGTGACCCAATGTCCGATGTGATTTGTGAGTAATTGGATATACCAATTTCAATAATGTATGTTATCTTTATCTGTTTTCTCTTTGTGTGTTGGGAAGAACATGTTTGTGCAACTACATGTATAAGTTGAGGCAAGATCTAATATTAGGTCATAGATAAGGCGGTCCTGCAGCTTAGTTGTGCGTGGTTTTGTGTGTGTGTGTGTGTGTGTGTGTTTGCTTCTAATAATTCAAGTTATTCTAATATCTGCCGCACAGAAGCAAGCTACGAAGTAAAAAGAAATGTTTTTCTTAAATATAAAGAATTCCACTTCTATCAATGCATAATGGATACACAAACCTGTCAAACAGTAATTTGCTAGTAGCACAAAGAGTGCCTTGCACAACATGACCACTCTGGGCTGTGTTGCATGAAGAGGTATGAAATCAGGCATAAATATCAAATATGAATGCAAAATGCCTTATTATGATTGACAGAAAGCCATTTTGTGTCTGTTCTTGCATATGATTCCTTATAGTTAGACAGAAATATGAATGTTTATATTTTATAATTCACATGTTGTTTTGTTTTTTCAGTGATATGCATGTGTGCATAGAGAGGGAGAGTTAGAGATGCAATTACTGTGTTTTAAACATATTTGGTGTGTTTTTCTTCAGTTTTTCTCCACCCAAATTGAGAAAATATGGTTTTCAAGCAGAAGAAAAAGGCTCTCTAATCAAGTTTTGATTCAGTGTACTTGATGTGTGCAATTTCCCAACTGTATCCAATATTTGTGCATGGTGGTTATTGTTGTTTTGCCTTTAAAAGTTTGGTTTTCACTGTGTGTCAGTTTATTTGTTTGTTTGTTGTTGTTGTCTTTTGTTTTGCTGCAGGGTAGTGGATAAGATTTAGATTAGGAAAGATTTCCATTCACTTGCCGGTCTACATAAGGCCAGCTCAGTGGAGCAGGGATGATAGGAGGACACAAAGATCAATATTTGCTATTTGATATCCCCCCCCCCCATGGATTCTAAGTCAGCACACACCAGTCACATCAATTGTTTTGTGTTCCTCCAACAAACTAACGCACTGGGGAAGAGATGTTTTGCGATCTTCAATGCTCGATTGTCAATTTTTCAGCATGTTTTCAGTTTGGAATTAGAAGAATCCCCCTCCTCTTCTCTCTTGATGTTTGGTCATCTCACATTCAGGGAGAGAGAAAGAGAGGGCAAGAGAGAAAGATACAGGGATAGAATAAGAAAAATATGGGAGAGAGAAATATAGGTAGAAAGAGAGATATATATATTCAGAGAAGAGAGAGAGAGATTGAAAGAGAGAGGTAGAGAGATATTATATAAGTACCTAGAGAGACAGACAAGTGTTCAGAGAGATAGAGAGAGATAGGAAGAGAAAGGGAGGGATATATATATATATATATATATATATATATATATATATATATATATATATATATATATATGTGTGTGTGTGTGTGTGTGTGTGTGTGTGTAAAGAGAGAGAGAGAGAGAGGTATATAGAGAGAAAGATAGGGAAAGAGAGAAGGAGAGAGATGGAGCCCTCAAGGAGAAAGAGAGAGAGCAAGGAGAAATATGGGTTAATCTATCTGAGATTGCAACCCACTCTCCCTGCTGCCACTCGCTGCTGTGAATCATTGATATAGGAGATTTGTTTATTGCTCCTGATTTACAAGGGGTATCTTGGGACGGGATCATATTGGCCAACCCAATCAGCTCTCAGGTCAAAGCTCCTTATTGGGGCCAATCTTTGCCCCCAAACTCTCTCTCTCTCTCATCCAACCATCATGGATCTGGGAGTCGCTATGAGTATGATCTGTATCGCGTGTTTCTCTGAATGTGAAGTGTGTTTGTATTTTGGCCATGTGCATTTTGAACGAGAATACGAAGGGAAATTTATCCTTCTCTTTAGAAATGCTGCAAAAATTTGTGTCATCCCTCTAGTAATGCATATTCTTGCAGATACTAATAAAACACTAGCAACAACATCAATAACAGATGTCTGATTATGTAAATTCAAAGCCTGGCACAGTTTGATATTTGTCACAAGTTATGAGCCATTGTCTCCTATTTTTGTATAAATTAATGCCATCTGCATCATCTTCATTCTCTATTAAAAAGCATGACTGTAAAATTGCTCTCCGAAGATTCAGCACCATAGCTAAGATCTCAGGCAAAATTGAAGAAGCTATCATTATCCTTCTCGAGGATAAATTCCTGCTTGTAAAGAGGACAAGAAGAGATTGGACATGTCTGTAATTATTCCCACAGCTGGTGTGGTGGGTAGACCAACAATCTACTTTATAGGTGGAATAATGTTCTTTGCGGTCAGCACATTTTCAATTTATAATAATGATAATAATGATAATGATAATGATAATGATAAAGGTGATGATGATGATGATGATATAAATATTAATATTATTATTATTATTATTATTATTATTATTATTATTATTATTATTATTATTATTATTATTATTATTATTATTATTATTATTATTATTATTATTATTATTATTATTATTATTATTATTATTATTATTATCATTCAATTTAGTACTTCACTGAACTAGGGCAAAAATAGCAGGACACAAATACTTTTTGGAGATGTCAATTCAAAAATACTCTCATCATCAGATGAGGAACTCTTAAATCAGTTATGACAACTGTCTTTACTCTAACAGTGGAATCTGTTTTTGGATAATACTTGATTCAGTATGGCAACTATTTTAAATATTTGATCATGAGTGTGATAGATTTGTTGGTAGGCAGAGTGGTCTAGTCTCAGGACTCTTTCTATGATGCACACTCTATGTCTAGTCAGACACAGTGACTCTCCGTAGTGTGTTGGAATACTGTACGAGCTGAAATTTTCGCGTACAGATATTTTCGCGAATTGCTACTAGGAGGACATTTTCACGTGTTGTTAATTTCGCGGTTGTGAGGTCTAACTGTACTTCTCTATTCGCATGTTGTTATTTTCGCGTGTTGTTATTTTCGCGGTTCAAAGGCGATTCGCAAAATTCGCGAAAATAAAACCACCGTGAAAATTTCAGCTCGTACAGTAAGTGTGATTGGAGAGGTGCTAGTGCTCATACCTCTCATGCCTCTTCCTCTTTTGTGCGTATTCTTTTCTAATCAGTTGGTGCCAGTTTAAAGGACCTACAGCATACACCATACTTTGGCTCTTATTTCATAGTTCTGGACATGATCTCGACAGTAATGAAGGAGTGGCAACTACAGAGACTCCAACCCCAAGCACCTTCTGATCTCGAGATTCTCCCGTCCGAAACCCCTAGCAAACGGGAGACTCCAAGTGATGCATGCGAACCGCGAAGTTCCTAGGGTTCTAGATGTTCTCTGGTGCTATCTAAGGCTTATTTTTTCAACATACGATAGCAATAAGTAAGAAATCCTTTCCACCGGGAGACACAGAGCCAGGGCGGGAGAAATCAAATCTCAAGCGGGAGAACGGGAGATTTTGCAAAAATGGGCTTTCGGCGGGAGATCTCCCGTCGAAAACGGGAGAGTTGGAGTCTCTGCAACTAGCTTTCACAGGCCCACATAAAAGCATTTGTACCTACAGTGTGGAGAATTGGTGCGACTGCGAGCACTCTAATATGTGATTGGCTTAAAGAAAGCCAGCATAAAATTCGGTAAAAAAGCTGATTTCCAGCTTTTCTTGTGTTTATTTTCTACTCATACTGTTAATCCTATAAGTTTTGAAGTAGTCATGAACCAGATTCACAAAAATATTCAATTAAGTAATCAAAATATAAATTTTACATTGCTCAGTCCACATTGACTGTGACTGGTATCCAGTTCTGTCAATTTCATCACACCAAGAGATGGTGGTATATCAATTTTGGCGATCTAAAAGGGGCGTCCCCAGGGTGATTGGTTATTAACAGATTGCTTCAAATCCATTGATGTTGTTAGAAATGATTGCCAGATTAATTTTCTTGCGAAAAAAAAGATACGTAGAGAGAACTCTTAAAGTGAAAAAAGGGTCATCTTGGAGCTCTAATTCCTTTGACATTTGATAAAAAACATGCTGAAGATGGAAATCTGAAACATGCTGAGTATTTGTAAAAGATTTGGTCAAGTGTGTATCAGTGAAAAGTGTGTTAATTGTATCATGATTAATAAAAAAAAAATGTATTGTGATCAGTAACAAAAAACTGAAATGTATCTCATCACAAAATCTACATTTTTTGTCAAAAAATGACATCAGCCATCTATGATGCTAAAAGAGAAATGTTGAGAAAAGAAAATGGTGGTGAAAAGTGCATGTGATCACTCCATGAATATCCATCTGCAGTAAAAACAACCATCACAACAGAACATGACCATGCATATAGCAGCTCTCCAGAGCTGAGATACATGATACAGCATCAATGATGAATGGGGACAAGGCTAATACCAGGGGACATACACCTCAGCTCATGTTACACCATCTGAACATGTCACTTGATGTGAACTATGCCCTCAAGGTAAGATTCGTCTAGATTCTTAACCCTGTTGAAGACGAGGCCCCGGGTATACTCGGGCAAGTCTCTAGGGGGCATGTTGTAGTAAAACCAGCCCATCCTTAACAGGTTAAGTAGGTTCAGCCAATATAATGCTCCCACAGTTGCTTCATCAAATGTGATATATATTTTCAATGAGTTATTTCTGATGTGCCCTGGAAAGCCCTAATTATGTATAGCTTCTGCTACAAAATCTCATTTTTGATGGAGGAATATTTGCATTGACTGACTGTTGTGGCACTAAATACAATGTGTACAAGTCTGTCAGTTTATAGATTTTATTAGTGGAAAAAAGAGCAAAGAATTTGGGATTCCATCAGGATTCAAACCATAGACCTCCAGATTGCTAGCCCAGTGCAAGCCCTAGTTCAGTGTTTGTCCCAGAAACCCTTAATTCTCAATGCTCAGATGGTCAGAAGCTATAGCAGTGTGTTTGTGTGTGATACACAGGCACAAACTTAAACCTGGCACTTAAACCTGGCATAAACCTGCAGGATAATTCAACTTGGGGATAAATGCGAGGGATCACCGAAGTGATGTAGCTTATAGACTTGGTAGCACATATTGTATGTGTCAAATGAGGAAAAAATAAAAGCATATGAAATGCTTTGTAAAACAGGCAAAGTCATGATGAGTGTATGTAGCAACTTGGGACTTGTATTGTTGTGGCGTGTGATTAATTAATTTTAAAAGCAAGCTTGATTTGTTGAAGATCATTCTTACAGATATGAGAACCCATTGTGACATTTAACCCTTTCCATACTGAGTTCTTACATCCCCAATGACATATTACAGAGGCCACCAGGTTCCAGTAAGGAATGGGTTAAAGGGCAACATGGCAGATGCCTTGTGATGGAATTCAGACCTCCATATAGGATGTAGACTTGTTTACTCACATTCCCCAAGTTTAAGTATGCCAGTACCTCTTTTTTTTTTTCTATCAAAAGCTGTTCGTAATAACCATGGAGCTTAGTAAGGGCTGCCCTATACGGCAGCAACAGGTACAAATTGTACATGCAAACTCGATTAAGTTTTGAAATTCATTTACTAGGACGAGGTGCATTGAATAATTCATTGCTGTTTCCTTGAGGAATTGGGTCTGTATTCATAACTACATTGATTAAGAAATGCCACTTTTTCCATGAAATTGTGATTTTTGTGTAGGGGTACCCTATGCCCTTCAAGATATTTTCAAAGGGGTCTGAACTTACAAACTGTATGTAGTTGTCATAGGGTGAATGGAAAATAAGTAGCAAACAGCTTGGACAGTGGTGATTGTGAGAGTGTATGTGTGTTTGGGTGAGCGTGTGTGTGTGTGTGTGTGTGTGTGTGTGATAACTGATTTAATTTGTCAATGAGTCAAGTGTTGTTCCTGTAGAATGCTCTGTGACCGTTACATCACAAGAGAACAGTCGCTCGTTTGTTCGATTTGGCCTCATTCACTTTGAGTGTGCAGTGCACCTACAAATCACTTCCGAGCTGTGCAGTAGTGAAGAGATTAGTGATCTGTAGCCGGCATCCATGGCCTGATGAAGGGCCCTGCTTATTGTGATTTTTGACCTTTTTAAAGACACCATAGACCCCTTATTGTGGGAATGAAAATGTTGGAGAATGGAAATTAGATGTGATGTTCAGGGAGCATGCAAGGGCCTCTCACATTTTAACCCATTGAAGATCAGTCCCGAGTATACTCGGGTAGGTGTCTGTGGAAGATGTGTGTTATACCAAAATCAGCCCATCCTCAATAGATTGAAATGAAATGCCACTCCACCTTTTGGTTGACCTTGATTTTGCACAAGATTTCAGACAAGAGAATGGTGGAATTGAATTTGGCACAGAACAATGAAGTCATGGAAGATCACACTCGTGGCTGATTTCACGAAATCATTAAGTATACTCTACAATAAACATTGTTGTATCAGTTTGACCTTTTCATACGTCTTACTTAATTCCAGTGCTAGTGATCTGAACAGTTTAAAATCATTGTTTATTTGTTTTGCTTTGTCCTTTCTGTTTGTTTTGTTTTTTAAATATTTTTGATTTCTTGTATTTTGTTAAAATTGTTGAAGCGTTGTGAGTCTGTGTAGAAAAAGTGCTGTGTAAATATTGGTTATTATCATTTTGGAGTTTCAAGCTGTCCAAGTTGACTTTGTGCAGCCACTTTGACAGTTTTATTGCCATTATATTAGAAGATGCAACAAAATGTTCCTAAACAGGGAAAGCTTGGTAAGGTATGCAATAAAGTCTGAAGTAACATTTTTCTTCCCTTTTGATATGTCCCTCAGGAATTTGACTGTATGCGGATCAAGATTCTTGGCGACTGTTATTACTGTGTATCGGGTCTGCCCATCTCACGGCCTACGCATGCCATCAACTGTGTTGAGATGGGACTAGCCATGTGTGAAGCCATCAAGTAAGTAACCCCAATACTGCAAATCAAACATATCTATTATCTGCATGTATGGGGTGCGTTACCGGAATAAAGTCGGAGATCATAAGCTGAAGAAAAATGCACATAAACCTGACTTTGGCAATATAACCCTCTACAGTTTTCTAAATTTTGATTACTTGTTTGAAAATATTTTCCTTGTAATGAAGTTGGGCAAATTATAAATCAATTTAAAGCTTAACGCCTAATTAATTTATATCTGCCAAAGAACAACAATTATTTTTATGACATTATATAACTTTTGTGCTGGTGCATGACACACACACACACACACACACACACACACACACACACACACATATATATTTCTTCCATTGTTTGTTTCTTGTCATTTTTTTAATTGTTAGAAATTAACAGATTTAGATGGTTGCCTCAAATTGGGAAAAAAAGTGATGTATTCCTTTTTTATTTTGTGCAGATTGGATTATTCACCCAATTCAATATTTAATTCTTCAATTTCAAACCAATTTACAAAATATATTTTTGTACTTTTCAATGACATGACCAGGCATTTCTTTTTGTCAGTATGTTTATATTTATTGTGGATTCTAATCATAACTTGTGTATGCAGGTTTGGAATATGTAATTTCTACCTTGAATTTTCTTCAGCACCAAAAGACACACACACACATATATATATATATATATATATATATATATATATATATATATATATATATATATATGTTTATATATATATATATCTTCAATGTAGACAAATGCAACATGTCAAAAATAGAAGGGTGTACATGTGCTGTAACAGTTGAAACCAAGTAGTGCAGCTAGGTATAATTATGGTGGGCCTATTCCAGTGAACTGTGGTTATTAACTTCAAGAGAGTTATTTCTTTTTGTTCAAAATTTGATATCCTCAAATATTTCACGTTAGTACTGTTACAAAAGTTCTGTGGAATCTAAAATATATTAAGATTGGACAGTTTTTAGATATTCCATGTTTACGCTATCATTATCGGCCCGAGGTAAGATAGATTGAGTATATTCTAAGCATGTTTACCTTTGCCAGAAAAGTGCCATTTTCTTCTCTTTTTTTTTTTTTGTCTACCGAAGCAAATGATGTGACATTTCTGGGCTTGAAAAAGGTGAAGAATTCCCAAATGTTTGGTCACTTGAGCCGCAGAGTAGCCCTCCTCCAATGCATCAAAGACACGGAGGGTGTGAGAATTGATCTGTAGCACTCATCCCATTGCACTCACCTCCAGGGCCTGGGATGGATTTGTGCCACTGCAATAAAAAAAAAAAATCTAGGCAGACCAAATATCGACTCTGGATCGCCTTTCACTGCGTATCTAGCACACGGACATAAGTCACTTAGCTCCTTTGTACGTCTCGCTGAAATCCCCTGCCCATTCGTCACGATGTAATTCACTTGGGAGAATTTGAATAATGCCAATCATGTGCACAGCCTTGTCTTTCTAGTTGTGTGAGTTTGTGTGTGTGTGTGTGTCAAAGTGTATTTGTTTGTTTGTTTGTTTGTTTGTTTATGCAAATATTAGCAGTAGTGTTAGTGTGGGTATTTTTTTGTTTTGTTTTCATACACTATCTACTCCTTTTTTAAGAAATCACAAAGTGCTTTTGAGGATGAAGAGAAAGTATGCCAGCCAAATTTTGCACAACTGGTGTGATTTTCTGATCATAATGTGTGATTTAGTTTTCTCCATCGTAATCATAGAAAGTAATTGCTAGCATTTTACAGACTGAAAAACAATCTATCTCAAAATATATAATTTCAAGACTGTTTGGATTGCAAATGTCAGAAGATTGAATGGCAAATTTTGCTATCTACATAAGATATGAATGCATTATCAGAATGACATTTTCCCCACTCTCTGTGCTGAATAAATAAGAATACTATATGTCCATCTTCTCAGTCAGATTCTTCATTTATCCTACACTCTATTTTTCCCCCTGACCATGGAGGTTTGATAGCTGCAGCTGGTATTATTTTCAAAATGGCAAATCTAGTGGCACTTCACTGTCGAGTTGACCTTGATAAAGTGAGTGACATCATATAAAGAAAGAAATAGAAGTTTCATTACAATTTTAAAGGGATTGTAGCGTATTGGTGGAGAATTGAGCTTTTAACTTTTTTCGAGATACCAAGAAACCACTCATGAAATAATACAGAGCATACCATTTAAAGAGGAATTTAAAGTTTATTTGATAAAATTTGGTTTTGAAATGACTCGGACATCCAAGAGCAAAGTAAAACAAAGCGATCCTTATAAATAATGGGTCCCACCTTTTATTAGGATTGCTCTGTTTTGGATATCTCAGCCATTTCAAAACCAATTTTCATCAAATAAACATTGAATCCCTCTTGGAATTACATGCTCTTTCATATTTTAATTGCAGGTTTCTCATTATCTCGCCAAAAATGCTAGAAACCTGAAGTTAAATCTCAACCAAAACTATATGATGCCTTTAAAGTAAGAAAGCATTTGAATTACAAGGTTTCACATTTTTTTCCATGACATTTTGTTGATAAAACTGTCACAGGCACATATGCAAGTGAGTTGAGGTGATGTCATTACCTCACAAGTTTCCCACTTCCTTTCTTTCAAATCTTCACAAAATTCACGCACGTCCCGAAGCTCTGAGGTTCTAGATGTCTGATGCCATCTTAACTTTGATTTTTAACGTATGTGACAAAGCTATAGGTGGGTGGGGGAAAGTTGAACGCCAAGAGTAAGAAAATACATTTTAGGCGGGAGACGCATAGCTATAGTGAGAGAAATTAAAACACAAGCGGGAGAGTGGGAGATTTTGCAAAAATGGTCTCAAATTGGAAGATATATCACCATTGAAAGCAGGAGAATTGGAGTCTCTGCGTATGGATGCCACAAGTCAAGTGTCTGCTTCCTCTTGTCCTTGTTAGGACGGTGCGTGATGCCACTGGTGTGGACGTGAACATGAGGGTCGGCGTACATACGGGGAATGTCCTGTGCGGGGTCCTCGGATTGCGCAAGTGGCAGTATGATGTGTGGTCACATGACGTCACACTAGCCAATCATATGGAGAGCTGCGGGGTTCCTGGGTAAGTCTTGACCAAGTTCAAATTCTTTGTTTTCTTTCTATTCATCATAAAGTAGGACTGGTTCAACCACAAACCAGAATAATATAGAAAGTTCCACATCTGCTGATTGTATTATCCTGAATCTGATTACATGATGATACATCGATGTAGGGCAGTTTGTCATTCAGTTGCAGTGATGATAGAAGACGTAATTTGCAGGTGGGAAAGGCATTCTCAATCGGGACAAATTTCCCTTTTAAAATTGTATTTCAAAGAAAGGGTAAAAAGCATGCTGAATGAGGAATGTTTAGTTTTTTAAAATGATATACGTGTGTGATAAGAAAATGCATGAAGTATAAACAGAAGTGATAAAGAATGTAATTTCTTCATCATGAATTTAGAAGAATAAGATATATGCACAGAAAAAATTAGATTGCTTCTTTTAGACTTCAAAAAGATTGTTGATCAACATGTGATTAAAAGTTTTATATTTTCCCCCAAATACACACTTCAAATTGATCTATATACCAAAACATTTGGAGAAAATGTGGAGCAAAGTGTAATTTGATTTAATTGAGTTTAGTAAAGCACATGATTAGATTAAGAATGTGATTGGCCTATGGAATTTCATTATTGACAGTGATCTATCATTAAAAAAAAAAATAATTGAAAAAAGCTCATTGATGGCTAGGTGTCCATCTGTTCATCTTAAGTTAAAACTCCTGTCAATAAAAAGAGCAGTGATATTACCCCAAAACTGTACTTTTAGTGATTCTTAATTCTGATTGAAGGACAACACAAGTACAATGTCACAATTTCTTTTTCAGGCATTCAGGGACTGATGAGCAAACTTAAATTAAAGTATTTTCTTTCAACAGAGAGATGATTGAACTCTCTAAACAGCATCCAGATCCTCAGAAGAACAAGCCACACATCTCAGTGTGGTGTCAAAGCTATGGAATCAAGGTTGCAATCTTTGCAGTGCAATTGTTTCTATTCTGCTCTGTCCTTCTCTCAAGCTGATGGCTTGAATCTGATACGAATTCCCACTGCGTTATTAGATTTGTCGGTTGTTCTAGCTGCAGGTGTTGTTTCTAATCGAATCACAAACTTCACAGCAGTATAAATATATATTTTTTTGTCTCTGCCCAAAATTTTGATATGGAGCGGATGTTTTTGTGCAAGCGATATGCGCGACAAAGAACATTGCAGAATGGCAGCCGAATAAGACAAAGCTGCACTGGCACTGATTGTATGTGAGAATGACAATTGAATTAGCCACTTCTCAAATGTCCTCATGCTCTTTTCATGCAAGTTTATTGATCACCAGTGAACAGTCCAGAGCATGAAAAAAAAAAAAGCGGAAATTTGTCAAATTGCATCTCAACTCTTCATTCTGAATGTCGTTCATGTATATGTGAGAATGTGGATTCCTCACCGTTGCATTTATGCAAAAGAACGTGCTTGACGTTGAAATTTTTATTTCACAACCAAGACTTTACTTTTCCCCCTCAATTCATGATGCCGTTAACAGAAAGACCCTGAATTTTTGAATGACCAAATGTCACTTGGTTCCCTTCACCTGCATTTTAGAACCTAGGCTTTATGTTCTCCTTTCTACTGGATGCTGTTTTCTAAAAAGCGTTTTAAGTTTTTTACTGAGCAGACGCCACATTGTTCCCCTCGCAGATAACCTCAGTAATGTCGACATATAGGTTTCTGAAAGCATTGCAATTATCCAGACCAACTATTGCCTCTTCACAGGCTTTTCCTGCAAAGATAGGTCCTTATTAAACCAACATTCTCAAAAGTATTCTTTATTCATAGAATATCCCGATTCCTTTATTGCTTTTCTTTCATATTTTCAGTTTTCATTTTTGTCTGCTTATCCAAATCTAGGCTGTTGAGTGCTCATGTGGCTATTTCTGAATGCTACATATTTGCATGGACGGTGTACACATGTCAGCTCTTAGTTTGAGATTATCAGGTACACGCATCTCATTTCATGTTACAACATGAATGATCCTACTGCCGAACAAAAAAGTGCAGTGAAAAGGTTGGCAGTACTTACCAAGCCATTTTAACTTAATTAGACTAGAATTACCTCACAGTCTATCTGTCTGCCTGTCTGTCTGTCTGTCTGTCTGTCTATCTGTCTATATGTGTCGGTGTTGTTGTTTTACAGGAGAGTGCACATTACCCAGACGACCCTCGACAACTTAGGAGGAAAATATGACGTCGAGCCGGGCAGAGGTCATGAGAGGAGCGAATACCTTCGGGACACGGGCATCAACACATTCTTCATCGTCAACCCAAAGGCAAGGAGGACTTTTAATAGAGAACCTTGAGATTTGAAGAATCACTAGCAGGAGAGATGACAGCTGTAATATTGGTTTGGGCTTTTATAGGGAGGAGGAAAAGCTGGAAGAATAGAGAGTGTTCCATTCTATTTATAGTACGACAGTTCTCACTGCCAGAGAAAATGTCCACCTCAATTTTATACTACCATCTCATCATCTTTGTGATAAATGCAAGGTGTAAAGGTGTTCAAAATTAATGTCTGATCTTTTTTCTTTTTCATCGTTTTATAATGATGTTTGGTATTTCTTCAAATGTTACGAGTGGGGTTTGTCAAAATAGATTTTTTTTAATTGCTTAATCATCAGCCATTTACATTTTGATTTCTTTCATCGTGTATCTTCCATATACAGTCGGCCACAGCTGACCTCCTGCAGACCCAAACAGCGCCCCAAGACCAGCCCCGGGGGAAGACGTCACGCCGAATGGCCCGTTTCCTGGAGTCCTGGTCTGGGGCTGATAAACCCTTTCAGCAGATCGCCACCATGCCTGTACCAAAATCCATCGGCATTTCTGTGAGTTGGGAATAACGTTGTGATATTCAACTTGCTACCAGCTATGCTTTGTGAAGGCAATATGAGAAGATGTCTTGTCAAAATACAGATTGTTGAATGTATATGGCATTTTCACTTGTGCAGAGAGATAATGCATGTGTACCAGTTGTAGTACAGTTGAAAATCTAGAAAGCACACTCCAGGGTGTGAATATGTGTGATAATGTAATCAGACATTTTATCTTTTTACTAAACCATGTCTTGAATAGAAAGTATGTGTATAGAAATACCTGTATGTATAGTGCTGTTCAACATAATAATCCAATCTAAAGTAGCCTAATCTAAGTAGAAAAATCTATAGTATTACAGCTTTGCTTCTGCTTCTTTGCTTGTACTTCTAGAGATGTGCCCCCAGCATTTTCAAATTGACTACATGTTACTTGTACTTATGTATATTCATATTTGCTGAAAATATATGTCATTAAACTTGAACCTGGTATTGATTGATAGCATATTGCAGTGTTCTTGTTTTTAAGTGTTTTCTTTGTGCATTGATTTCATATTTATTCATTTCTCCTCTCAGGGTATCCATGTTCTTAATGCTTGCCTTATTCCATTTAGCATTATGGATCACAATACAAGGTAAGTCCAGATATTTTGATTGTATAGATAAGATACTTATGAAACACCCGAATGCACAAAAAACACACACGAATCGCCTCCCAATGTATCTATGTCATTTTCACGTTGTGTACCTTTCTGCTCTGTGATTAGTCAGGTTTCATAAAAAAAGTCTTAACATACAATATCTGTTTGTTTACTGTAAAACCAGAAATTTTTTGCAGATATGAAACTCATGCAAATTTCATAAGGAGCCAAGATTCGCGAAAGTAAAATGGTGAAAAGTTTTGTCTACACAGTGCAATGAATGCCGGTGCCAATTTGTAGTTATGATTAGAATTGATTTAATTTTGATTTCTGCATTTGTTGTCTACCAACATAAACATACATTTCAAAGATTTTTTAAAATATAAATACTAATAAATGCAGAGTATGTAAACACTGCAGTTCTTTTAGAAGTGTAACCCCACTACTTGTTCAAGTTGATTTCCATGATCTGTTCCTTCATTCTATTTGCTTGACTGTAATATTTTGGTAAAAGTCAACTTCAACAAGAGAAAACAAGTGAAGTTCCCCTTTTACTAGTGACTGCTCCACAGTGGAAACATCATTAGAACTACAATCGTACCATTCCCTTCCACTGAAAGGGAGAACATTCATTTTTTTCTGACATTAACGGGATGATTCATAGAACCTATCTAACAGATGAGTTCCATGCTCAATGACCCCAAAATGAACTGACACGCAAGCAATGTGCAGCTAGGATGGATACCAATTATCCCTTTATCTCATCGTACCAAGGGAGATGCCTGCATCTTTGTTAATTGCAATGAACCTCCATGAACCATTGTGTACATCACCCACAGTCATAGATGCTGCCAAGAAATTATTCCTACATTACGGTGTATGAGTGACAAGGGAAATTTATGCTATCAGTCCTTTTGTTGTTTGGTCACTCATTCATCCATCCAAGGGGGCGGATCCAGGGATTCCGTTAAGGGGAGGCGCCTTTACAAAATTAAAGGGGGGTGCACGTCCCCCCCCCCCATTTTTTTCTTTTTATTTCTTTTGTTTAAACAAAAAATACACTGTATCTTCCATACACACATGTACATTTATTCAGTCAGTCAGTTATTGATACATTCATCCATCCATTCATCCATTCATTCTTTGATTCATTCATTCATTCATTCATTCATTCATTCATTCATTCATTCATTCATTCATTCATACATATATCCATTCATCTATTTATTCTTTTATTAATTTTATTAATTCATTAATTCATTAATTTTATTTATCCATTCATTCATTCATTTATTTATTCATTCATTCATCTACCTGTCCATTCTTCCATCCATCCATCCATCCATGCATCCATGAATCCATCCATCCATCCATTCTTTCATTCACCCATTCAGTCATTCTTCCATTAATTCATTTATTCTTTCATCAGTTCAATCATCCATTCTTCCACTCAATTGTCAATGCCGCAAGATACAGCCAAGTCCCGTCTTATTGATTCCCCCAAGAAAGGGCTGTTGTGGGGAGGGAACAAACCTAATGTTGAAGTCATTGGCAGTGTTGACAACTGAAAGACGTCTGCACATATGTGTAGAGCTCTAATCAGTTCTGAGAAAGGTTATACAAGTATCTTACCCTCTCTTTACTCCCCTGCTCTTCAGAATACATCGTCAGTCAGTCATGTTTGACAAGAGAGTTAATGAGCGTATGCTGGAAGCCATTGAGGCCATCAATTCTCAGAAGTAAGTTTTGATAAGGCTGATTTTCTGTGGTTGTTATGGTGGCCTCCTTGTGTAATAAAAACATTGGAGCTCAAATGTATATATGACAAACACGTCCGCAGGGTCCAGGTTACGCTGGTGCGTGACGCAAAATTAGATGACGTATGCGTCAATTGACTTTTGAAGCAATCGCTTTTGAATTAGCAGACTCCCCAATGTCATAAAAGTATTCATTGCTAGGATAGGGTGATTGTGTTATACTTGACATCATGATCCAAAACCATTAATGTGCTTATATTCCCAGTGCGTTTTTCTCTTCTTGTATGAAAGTTTTTTATGTAATCTGTTTTTCCTTAGCGTTGTTTTTTAATGTCCGCATTGAACAGATTGATGGTAGCTTCTAGGTATTTAGTTTGTAAAATGTTCCTGGAGCATACCTCTCCAGTGAATTTATTAATTTGTATATTCGTTTGTATGTCATATGTGTATTTCATTTTGTGTTTCCTGGTCAAGTAATATTTTAATGAAGCTGAATGCTCCATAGTACTTATTACAAAAAGGACCCCCCCCCCCCCCCCCCCCGGACATTCCATCCTGGTTTTCATAAGAAGAGTGAAATCAAACTGTGACTTTTTGTTGAGATCAGATAACTAGAAAATTTCTATCTGTTTGTCAAAGATGGGTAGTCAATATAACTCTGAGACTAACGGAAAAGGTGTACAGAGTACTTCTTGTGTGAATATGTGTGTGCTACGAAATACTAAACAGGGAGACTATCAGCTCACAATTCATGTTATATTTCACCATTATATGACTGTCATTATGGTTCCAAAACTTGACCAGAAAATTACCTAATATAAACTTTCGATATTTTTGTAAGGAAGAAAATGTTCACATTTTGGATAAGTTCATTTACATGTTTTCGTATAGATTAGTATTTGTAATCATGTGATTACAAATACTAAGTCATAATCATGTCATTTTAATTTCATGTCGCTATGTTGTGTATCAGTCTATACTTATTTTAAATTTAAAGGGATTGTACAGTTTTGGTTGAGACCTAATTTCAGGTTTCTAACATATTTTGGTGAGATAATGAGAAACCCCTTATGAAATATGAAAGAGCATGTAATTCCATGAGGAATTCAACGTTAATTTGATGAAACTTGGTTTTGAAATGGCTGAGATATCCAAAACAGAGCGATTCTAATAAGTGTGGGACCCACACTTTGTTACGATCGCTTTGTTTTACTTTGTTTTTTTTTTTTTGATGTTTCAGTCATTCCAAACCCGATTTTCATCAAATAAACTTTGAATTCCTCTTAAAATTGTATGCTCTGTACTATTTCATAAGTGTTTTCTTGGTATCTCGCAAAAAGTTAAAAGCCCAATTCTCATCTCCACCAATACTATACCATCCCTTTAACTGTAATAAAGACAACACAGTAGGAAGGTTTCATCATGCAACTCATTTTGAAGAAAATTATCAAGTAACTATTCATTTCTAGTAATGGGCCAGACTTTATAGGGACAGACAGAATTGGACAGTAGTGTTTTTGCCTTCATTGTTCAACAACGACCCTGATGTGCACATGACATATTATAAAATGAATATTGAACACATGTTTGCTTGCATTTACAGGCCATGGTCCCGCTCAGAAGACATTCATAGAGGAACCATGTTCTTCCGAGAGTCAAACTATGAACGAAAGGTAAGTTACCACCTCCTGAGCACACCTTTTTTTACAGGCATTAAGGTTTTGTCCGCCTACCTGCCCTCCCCATCAGTTGGTACAACTCTTTTCCCAGAATCATGACACAAAATTCTGCCGCTGAAACCTTTGAGTTCAGACTGAAAATTGTGTGATTTAATCACAGTGTCTCATAGTAGTTGTGGTTTATGTCAACAGGAATGTCATTTGAATTACTTGTTCTTTTTAGTCCCAAATTCTGTTTTTCCTTCAATAATTGATCTTAAACTTTGAAAGGCCTTTTACAATTATGATGATGGTAGCAGTAATGATGACAAAAATCATGATGATGATGTAAATGATGGTGATAGCAATTGTTGTTATTATCAGGCTTATGATGATAATGATGTTGTAATTACAATGATTATGGTGGTGATGTTAAGGCTTGCATCATCGTTACTACTATATCTCAGCATTATTGGGCACCCGTTTTCACTTCCAAGGTCAAAAAAGACGTTGTGCACAGCTGTTTGTACTTGGCAGGAATTGAAATTATAATTTCCTGTCTTGGAATCCAGAGACCTTCTGATTAGAATATTATTCAAATGATTTTATTTCCGTATAAAGTAATACAAAATAATGTACATAATGCTTACATGAGTACATAGTATTTTAAGGATTTTTGAATCACATTAGCTTCAACAAAACATGGATACAATTATAGTGGGACCTAATATCAACTTTGAATAATCCAAGGTGCTTCTTCTTCGTTTGACATTTTTCTTCCATTTATCACAAAAATAACATTGTTAGTGTTGCAACTGATTGACAAATTGCCCTGCATCAACGTAAATCGTCAATCAGTTGCGATGAAAACATCTCGACGGAAGAATTTCATGAATTTGAATTGTTAGTGATGGTTGCATATAATAACTGTAATATGTTTGTGCCCCATTTTTTTCTTCTTTAACAAAATGAAATTAGTTCATGCTCCTCCATGATGCCTCCTTCAAGTACTACCTGGTCTGTGTCTTCGTCGTCTTCGCCTGCCTCGTCATCTCGCAGCTGCTCACCCAGCCAAAGCGCCCTCTGCTGTTCGCCGTCTTCAGCGTCTCTTGTCTCCTTCTCCTGTTCCTCATCCTCATCGCCATGGCGGAATACATGAAGGTGAGAAAGGAGGAGGATTGAGAAAGAGCGATGGATCAAGGGAGGGAGGGAGGAAACCTTGAAAGGAAAATCACTGATTAGAAGAGTGTGGTGGTGTAATTGATGAATGAGGTAGCCATTGATATACTCGTCGGCCTTATGCCAAAAAGGCCTTAAAGAACTTCCCCTGTTATGCCAAAAGGGCACTAATAGTGTACAAAATCTATAGCATTAAGGGCCTTTTTGTGTAACAGTGGAAGTGGTTTAAGGCCCTTTTGGCATAAGACTGACGTACTTATCTTGCATCTTTTTTACTCATCGGCATGTCACCGTGATGAGCTTGCGGACATTTAAAGCTGAGAGAGCTGCAAAATGCTTGTTAGATTCACTAAGATGGGAGATGTAAAACTTCTTTTTTTTTCTTGGAGGATCAATTATGTTGCCATCCTGACTGTCTCTGAGCCAATAATTGAAGTCTATGGATGTTTTCTATTTCAAAACTGTAGGGCCTAAAAGCTGCACACACTGAACATTGCCACTTTGCATCGTAGGGTTGTGCATGCTTTCGTATGATGCCATTCTTGTGACAAGAAGCCTAATTCGGGGCTGGCAAACAGTGTGTAACAGTGTGTAAAAGACCAGGTTGTATACAAGTATGTGTTTACCCCATTCCCTTCCACATTCTGAAATCAATGCTCACTTTGTACACCACCCGGGAGGTTACCAGTGGCAACAGGTTAAAAACAACCAGGAAAAAATCCCAACCAAATACTGAAAAAGGCAAATTTCCCTACAAAGCTTCTGCACTTCTGATAGCATGATGAATTTTATAAGAGATGTTACCATGGACATCATAAGGGTACACATCTATTTTGTAATACATCCTATTTTACTTGTAAGTTTGAAAAAAAAAATTAAGGGTGAGGAGTTCATTTCATAGTTCGTTAGAAGTCATTGTGTAAAAAGTGTGTGGCAACTACCACAGCACAGCAAGGTACATAGGCAGCCACATGAAAGGCTGTTAGAAACAATCTCCTCTACTAGGCAACCTTTTTGTGTGTGCTTAACCCTTTCATGCCCACCCACTTCGAAACTCCAATGATATTTCTTACACAAGGAAAAAAGCAGATTGTTGATGGCAGTAAGGGATTTTATGTTTGTTTCTGTCCCTTCAGTGCCACGCCAAGCTCTCCATGAAGTGGCTGGTGAGACTCATCCAGAACAGGTGGTGGCTCCGGAGACTGATGGCAAGCATCGCCATGGCAACGCTCCTCGTCATATCATTCATTAACTTGGTATGTCATGTGTGGTCTTGGGTATGCAGACAGTGCCTAAATAGATCTATTCTATTTTGAGTGGATTCTTTTCTTCTTTTTTTGGTACCAAGAGATACCCTTTCCCCATCCATGCTACCTCATCACAAGTTGTGATGGTGTTTCTGTTAATACCACAATATCTTCCCAACCCCATGGAGTTATTTGAATTTTACCGCTGAGGGATTCTGCTTGATTAGAAAATCAGCATTTTTGACACAGCTCAACCGGCATCATTGTGTGCATTGCTCAAAGTCACTTGAACAGAATTTGTGTGGAAATTTGCATTGTATCGCTAACTGCTCCATAAAAGCAAATCCCATATAATGTTTTTTTTTTTTTGAGACAAAGATGAACAGAATTTCACAAAGCTGTCAAAGACTGAGACAACTAAGAATCAACCCATGAACACTAGTTGTGGAACAAAGCATAGTTAATCAAAATGATTTCCAAAGTGGTTATTTATCAGGTGTTGCATAAATTCTTTATTTATAAGTCTGAAGTATGAATGAACGATTGTAGTGTTTGCTCTCTTTGCAGTGTTTGTCCATTTTTTCATGTCATATTTCGTTTGCTTCAAGATCCCATTGGTGTTCTCGAGTTAATAACCTCGACACCAATACCCGCTCGTTTCTTGCTTTGCTTCCAGGTAGAATGCAAGACTGTCCCAGCCTGTTCAGCCAATAGGACGGAGCCTTACGTAGACAAGAGTGTCTACGAACAGTCTGTTGTACTGGGTATCTCCAGTGCCACGCCCACTCCCAACATCTCCACCAGTGGAGGACAAGGAGACACGCCCATCTGCACTTTGCCCTCTGTGAGTTCATGTTTTGTATGTGAGACCTCTTAGTAAAGAACCAATAGGGTCCCCATTTTGAGGGCAGATTATGGAAGAGGAGATTTAGCCTTAACATGATAGATAACTTGTCAAACTTGGCTGCCCCTATAAAACCCACTAGGGTAAATGGGAAAATTGTAATTGGTCAGAATGCTACTTGTTAGCAACAGGGCTTTGAAGTCACAAATCTGTACAAACCTGTTGACTCACCCTTTATTGTGCTGGAATGTTTGTGTGTGTGTATGTGTTGGGGAGGGGGGGTGGTTACTGGGTCAATTGCAACCACTGTGAGAGTTGTCACACATTAATATAGCAACGTTGTTTTGATGATTCTGTCCAAGTACCAAAGCTGGTTTGGACTAGTTGTGTTTGGGGGGGGGGGGGGGGGGGAGTAGAAGAAAGACGAGATATGTTACTCCTTTTCTCATACCTTTGTGTTGTTTCATTTTTCTTTGTCTCCACTGGTAGAGGAAATGTAATTGTTAGTTTGATGTTGCTCGATCGTGCATGCCTTGTACGTTATCATTGTTACGTTTGCTATGACTTTTTTTTTCCAGACACCTCAGAAGGTCAGTTATGGCCTGCGGGCACATTGAGTAGGCCCATCCATTCATTTCCAATGCTATGAAACTATATTTCTCATTCTTGTTTCAGAAGGAAAATTAATAAATGCAAATGTAATGCTATTTTTTCATAATTGTTGTTGAACAGTACACAACTGAGTAGGACCACCCAGGCTGTGTGTGCTATTATCATTGTTTCTCATTTTCTTGTGTTGTTTGAGTGAGAAATGTATATATTTGACCATGCATCACAAAACGAACAAAAAGTCGCATGCACTGATTTTGTGTGAGAACTGAAAATAGGTGAAAAGGGTCAATTTGGTCAATCTTCAGTTTTTTATATTTTCTGAAAGAGCAAGTCTTCTTCTACAATATGCTAAAATTTGGTATCATAAAATGAACAGGAAAGTGCATTTTTTTTTAGCAGTTTATCTCAAACACTTTTTTAGAATAGTGTGATTAGGTGTGTCTTTAGAGTCCCCCTTTCATTTCTTAAAAAAATGTGTACACACCCTTCACTTTCAACTCAAACAACTTTAGAAAGGACAGTGCTACTGCTTTGAAAGTTGACATTTATCATGAACAGAATGTGTTGATAGAAAATGCTGAATTTCAGCTTAATCTGATAATCCCTTCATTGTGGTTAAACCGGTGGTTTTCATCCTGTTTTTTGTCCCATTCATTGCAGAGGTAGCACGGCTTAGAGAAAATTAAACACTTGAATAGATCCTGTGCTTCAGAGCCTCTTTTCTCAGTTCACACTTTTCTGGAGTGTGTGCTTTCTTTCTAATATTTAGATAGGTTAGGAGAGTCTATTTGATTTGAGTTTTACATTATTTTAAAGCTTGAAGTCTGCTCTTTCAAGATATGTTCCAAACTAAAAATCCATGTCTGGTGACTTTTTGTTTGTTTTGTGATGCAGGGTCACATATGTTCAGATGTGATGCAAACACTATTTTTTAGAGTTGTTATTTTTCGCCTTGACAGGTGTACCCACTCTGCAGCATGTTGGCCCTGCAGACGTGTCTCCTCTTTCTCCAGATTGGTTTCAGTGTCAAGGCGTTCATTTTGCTCACCGGACTGGCAGTCAATTGCCTGGTGTTACACTACACCCACTTGACGGTGTTTGACTGTGCTGACGTCAATGAATGCTACCCACTCAAGTGAGTCATGGAGAGTTTGATACTGGTATACACTGAAGTCAACACTGGACGATGTTGTCATATTATTAAGAAACTGCAGGCTTAGTGGGAAGACTGGACTTGTGAAGTACAAAGTGTATAAAGTCTTTGTATGAGGAATGGAATTGATAACATTATTCTGCACATCTGGAGGAGCACCTTGGGTAGGGGAAAATAATTCTTTGAAAGAGATTTCCATTTTAAAGGTATTAGCCCACATTTGTAAACCTGCAGCAATTGGTCTCATAGTTAGCATGGAGTTTGGGTATGATTGCAGTAACACCTGTGCAAAATTTCGTTCCAATTAGTCCATTACTTTCATAAAAATAAATGATAATGCACCGTAATCCGTATGCATGCGTATAACGCTTGCTAGCTCCGGTCCACGTACATGTTACATGTACAATGTACGTAGCTATAGCCCGCGCTCGTAATTCAATTTTGGGTCGGGTTGACCCGGTTTGAAAATTGATTTTAAAACGATGATTTTCTCTCTTTTATCGAATGGTATAGACAATGAGCGACAGGTGAGGTATGTTACTGTTATAACTTGTACTTGAAGTCATATTGGACCTGTTTTATGCAGTTTTGATTTTCGTGGGTGTGCAAATGTGGGCTAGTACCTTTAAAGTCAGAAAAATAGGAATTTTGTCACATCTGGTGATTTTTACCTTCAGCTTAGTTCTGAAACATGGCATTGGCATTGTTTTTCTTTGGCAGTGAATATCTGATCTTTTGAAGTGAAATTCACAAGATGAGAGAAGAATCTTGAGAGGAAAAACTGACCACATTGACATTGTTTGACTTTACCATTGGATATCTTATCCTTTATAGTGCAATGTACAAGATGAGACAAGAAGCTTAGAACTGATTGCTATGATGATTTAAAGTCATACAAGCTACCATTTTGGAAGGGGAAAAAACTTTTTATGTATGTGCACTGTAAATTTTCAGATGGTGGAAATTCAAGTATTGTAACTGCATTCATAAAGTTTTGACCAATATTGCTTGGCTCTTCTATTTTGTTTTCCCTCCCTTTTCTTTTTCACAGATACTATCACTACATTCCAACCAGGGCCCTTGTTACTGTCCAGCTGATACTGCTGGTTGTTATGCTGCTCCTCATAGACAGAAGGGTATGTCATAAATTTGTAATGGAATGGTATTGGGATGCAGAGTAGCAGCAAAATTGACATTTGATCCACACTGTGGTGACTGTGGACTTTTATAGATGCATATATAAGATATCAAATGTGAGATATCCATAACTTTTTATGGTATGATTGTATGTATATGTAGAACCAGTCTCGGGACAAATTTAATGCAGTTTCTCTTGTCGACGAATAGAAGAGGTTGTAATTAGTCCAATAATTATGCTTATATGAAAAAAATGATAACTACAGGAAATTTACAGGCCTAAAGACAATTTGACCATGATGACCAACATTTATATAACACCATTTATCTGTATTCAACATTCAAAATCACAGTTTGAAATCAAGGTGGGAGTGCTGACACTGTTTCCGTTTTGTTTTGCTGTGTCCTTCCCCGTTCTGAATTCAGATTGAGTACACGGCCCGGCTGGGGTTCCTGTGGCAGATGAAGTACCGGGTGGAGCGGGAGGAGGTGGAGACTATGGAGTCCCTGAACAAGGTCCTCCTGGAAAACATGCTGCCCAGCCACGTGGCCCAGCACTTTGTCAAGCAGAGGATGAAGAGCGATGTGAGTATCTGCCCCGCCCTAGACCACCTTTGTATCCCCTCCACCTCGCGTCAGTTTGGTATCGGATCTTAAAGGAAAATGCCCATTTACTGCATCATGTACGAAAAACAAAAACAAAAACAAAGATAAACCAATCCGATGTAAGAGCTTTTCGTCACTCTGATTGCAAAGTGCACAATTACGGCAACAGACTGAGAAAAATTGTGAGATGTTGTGCGCATGAGCAGTGAGCTGGGCACTCACTGCATGCAGCTATGATTATGACATTCAGATAGCTCTTCCAGCTGGTTGCATAGTTGGCATGCAGCTGCAGAAAGTAGAAATGAAGAGGGGATTAATTTTCTGCAGCAGCTTGTATGTTCTAATTGCAAAAAGTCACAATAAACATCGTGCAAAGTTAGAAAATTTGCATGTCACCAGTCTCAACTTTTCTGTTGTTGCTTTGGTGGGGGAGGGGGAGATGGACTTTTTTGCACAGTTGCCTATAAAATCTCCCCTGAAGATCAAGATTTTTAAATGTTGTGTCAATTTTTAAGTTAGTCTTAATGGCTCAAAGGGGGAAGTGAAATTCCCAAAGCTTTTTCATTCCTGACACTAGCAAAGTTACAGGCCTGCAGTCTCTCTGTTTGGTATTTTCTGGTACATGCTTGGTGTCTTGGATTGTTGACTTATGCCTTTTTAATCATTAGCTTTGAAAGAAATGTATCGATTATACGTAGTCTGTATAAACATGAGAGCGGTATACTTTGGTTTTTGGTGATTGATTTGGTACAGAAGACATGTATCAAAAAGTGGGCAGATTTAGAGATGCTCTTTAGTCGCTCTATTTCCAGCACATGATCTGCTGTGACAGAACAATAGTCCTGTCAGTTTGAACCATTACAATCTGAAGGAATGTTGTCTCATTTGTAGTCATGATCTCAAACTCAACTTTCAGGCTGATCTTTGTTCATTTAATCTGTTGAAGACTAGTCCCAAGTATCCTCGGGCAGGTGTCTGTGAAATGTGTATTATAAGAAAATCAGCTCGTCCTCAATGGATTAAGACAACTTGTTGATGCCTGAAGCATTATTCAAGACATATTTTCATTTATTGTCAATCTACATTTGTAGCAGATGGCAAATTTTATCTTAAATCCAGAAGAATCAACTGTGATGTAAATGTGCATCCAAGGAATTCCATGCCATTGAAAGGTAGAGTTCATGTCATAGAGGGTAACTTCCCATCGGTCTGTCATGGTCATTCCTAGATGACCATCTGTCCATTAGATGGACAGTCCCTTCCAAATGTACAGCATCTGTGTTTGCTCCATCCTGTGTGTAATGACCGAGCACTTCATTTGTCAGAGGAATGATTAGATGGATGAATTATGTGATCTCCCAAAACTTATGCAGTGTGTAACACTCTGACATGGGCAGTACACCTGTTTGGGGGGGGGGGGGGGGGGGGGGGAGGGGGAGAATCAGATGCATTTCATAGCAAGTTTTAAGTGGGTTATCAATGAGCATTTGCTGCTTTATACTACATGCATACAGATAATGTGGCTTGGAGCTATGGGGTTGAGTGTTTTTCCCCCCAAGAAAATAGGCACATTCACATTCACATTTGATATGGATTTGCAAGTTTTGGGTGTTGTCACTTTTTAGCTTGCCTGAGCTAAGAGCTCAAGTGAGTTCTTGTGAGGATAGTTTTACAATTTTAACTTTCTTTTTTTAATCAGTATATGTCTTCCATCGTCAGTCATCTGTTGTGCGTCGGCTATCATCAATTGTTGGTTGCCCACATATGTTTCACATTTTCATCTTCTACATAAAAGAAAAAAAAAAAACTTCGCTAATGAATTTAAACCAAATGTGTCAGGAATCATTCTCAGATGCGTGCTGACACAAAATTAGGCCCTTGGGTAGCCCCCCCCCCCCCCCCATGGAAAAAGAGTAAATCTGATACAATTTACTGTGCATATTGTTTGTTAATCATTCCTTCATGGGCAAAGAATGCAAATTTTCTCCTTGAGACTCTGAAAGAGATTTGATTAAAATGAAGTAATAACATACCCTAGAGGGGCACCAGAAAAAGAATGCATCAGTGCATCATACCAAGCTCCATGCAGTGCCAACCCCAAACCCCATCCCAGTTTTTTACCTCCTCCCCCCACCCCCACACAATTTTTTGTGCTGGAGTGAGCCCTCTATGTGCATAAGCAACGCAATGATCAAGGCTGTACCACATCTCAAACCAGGTGCTGTCAACATGTAGCGTGCATTCTGCAAAAATGTGGTAAACTGTTCAACATTTGTCCTCAGTACTATCATATGGTATCTAAATTTCTAACTATGCAAATTGTATGCATGGATCAACATCGCACATACATAAATTGTAAACTTTCACTTGTAAAGTCTGCTCGTCTGAACCATATTTCGTAATTTTCTTGTTCTCATTCCCCCTCCGTTGCCTGAAGCAGTATTTGACCGACCCTACACAGGATCTGTCTGTGTGGAAAACAGGACTTTTGGGGAGCAGTGGTGATGTGAGTTGAAGGGGGAAATGTTTAAAATTGCTTTAAAGAAAATAATCCAAAACCTAGTAACTAGAAAAGTATCTTGCCTGAACACCAGACACAGTGTGTTTTTGCATTTGTAGAATTCTATTTTATATTCTTATAGATAAAAGAAGTGTATAAACATAGTTCTTAGTTTGTTTGTCATTCAGTTGTTTGCTGTCCTGCCTGTGTTGCATTGCAAGGCCCTCCATTTTTTATTGGTGTGTGCACTATGTCCATCAGCAAATTGGATTTCTGTTGATTGCATTCCCTACTAGACTGAGTCAGTTTGACAAACAGAAATAGATGATTATGGTTAGAAAAACAAACAAATCCAAAGATGAATCATAAATGCTTTATACCGTGACTTTCAAGATTGAATCAGTTAAATAGCCTTTTATTTGATCACTCACTATAAAAAAAAAAGTTTTTAAAAAATACAGTATGTGACATGTTTTGAAGAGAATCTATCAAATTGATTTCTGGTCAAAGCGATGTGTACCTTCAAACACAAAACCAGGGCAAACCCCCCCCCCCCCCAAAAAAAAAAAAAACAATAAAAAAACACATATATACTGAAGTTAGGTTAAAGTGGTGTTTTTTACTATTAAGGAAGTTCTTTACCCTTTTTTAGTAAATAAAATGTTATCAATTTCTGTGAACATCATCAAACAACAACAAAACAGTTCTGTATGAGAAAGAAGACAAAAAACAGACACAATTAGTAGAGCACTTTGCAAGAGACCATGCTGTACATAAACAGACTCTGCTGGCTTGGTTTAGTCAATGCCTCTAGGCAAAATCTTGATCATAGCATCTCATGAGATGTGGACTTTTCAAACCTCAATTGACATAATGCTTCAAATAGCAACTGGTAGCATGCATTGGTCTGTCTCGTTATTATGTGCACAAAGAAGATCGCAAACTGGGATATGATCAGGATGACATGATAGCACCAGTGTCATATCTTTACTCAAACCCTCGAGGGAATTTTGCTGTAGGAATTATTACCTTATTTGTTCATCATTATATTTGCACCTCTGAATTTCACTGCGTATGATCTTATATTGGAGAGAGATTGGATGGAAATTGTTGAATTCATTAAAACTTCAAAAATTGAAAGGAAATTCAATTACATTTTCAAATTTGATAGAGAGAGAGAGAGAGAAAGACTGGAAATGTCTCCTAAAATATGTTGCCATGTGTTACAAATTGGCCACACATTTAGCAATTAAGAGGCCTTTGAAAGTTCTGCAACTGAAACAAATGATTATGAATGAACAACTCTGAAAAAGAAACATTGTTGTACTCTACCATATGACATACCAATAGTGAATAGTAAAAAATTATAATAAAAGATGCGGCACCAAAGCAAAGACACATAATTTCTTTTAATTATGAGACTTGGTGGATTAGAGCTTGCCAAACTTGGTTTATATAAAGAGCTCTGACTTACACCCTTTCAAATGACCTCCCTTTAGCATGATTTCATTCAAGAACTGTTGGTCATTTCCTCACTTTCATCAGTCTGTAATAGAGCCAAGTATTCAAAAGTGAAGTAAATGTCATTCATTCCACAAGTGTGCATTGTGTAACCATCAGGATGTGAGCTTGTAGAAAATCTTCGTACAACTCCCTCATGTGTTTCAATGCTACTTTATTTATGTTTAAGTTTTCACTCTTAGCCAGCCGTTCATGTTATTCTTCTGTACTGCAATTCTTTTGTAACCTTAAGAAATTTGCAGTGTAAGCTGTATACATCAGCGTGATGGAGTGTATTTCCCCCTGAGTTTATTTCTATGTGTGTTTGTGAAGACGTAAGAATGCAAAGTCTTGAGGATACATCTTCAGATATTGCTACCCCTATGACATTGATCATGAGTATGTTTTATCTGAACAAAACGGATTCATATGATAGTTCTGAGTTGTCGTCATTTATACCATTCAGTGTGAGTGTTGCAGTGAAAGTACTTTATTAAGAGTCAGCATATCATGTTCTCCATACGTTATAGTTTAAATCTTTTGTGTGTGTCATTTGTCAGACTTTCTGCGGGCCACAGTATTAGCTGCCCTCTTTTACTTTGAGCATTAGATTGTTTACAGCCACGGTATGCTTTGTGTCATTTACATCCAGTACAAACCTTCTTCATTTGTCGATATGTTAGAATCTGCCTTGAAACAACAACCTCTACCTGTCCATCTATCTACCTCTCTGTTTATTCATCTATCTACAGTCTATTTATCTATCTGTCTATCTATCTATCTATCTATCTATCTATCTATCTATCTATCTATCTATCTATCTATCTATCTATCTATCTATCTATCTATCTGTCTATCTCTATCTATCTATCTATCTATCTATCTATCTATCTATCTATCTATCTATCTATCTGTCTGTCTATCTATCTATTTATCTATCTATCTATCTATCTATCTATCTATCTATCTATCTATCTATCTGTCTACTTTGTCTACCTATCTACAAAGGTATCTCTCTTTCTATCCAACTATCTATCCCGGTAGTCTTCCTAATATCTGTATAGCATTCAAACCATCTACTTTTAAATCCATCTATCAATCCTTCCATCTTTCTATCTGTTTACCTATTTATCCATATGTCTGTCTATCTATTCATTATTGAAAACTTGTCCTTCTGCATACTCACCAGTCTGTTACTGTACCAGTCTAGATTGTGAGTTTCATTGCGAGTAGTATCTTTCTGTAATTCCGGACGGTAACCTTTTTACTAGTCTGGCATTCTGCCTGCCGAGATACGTACATTTGCCATGTGTAAAAACAAGAATCTGATTTTTCTTTCTGTCACTGCAGTCATAACCTCTTTCCCCTACTTAAATCTGTAATACTCAAGCCTGCATATATACTATTAAAGATTGATAAGTAAATGAAGAAAATACAGTCAAAGCTATCTGTAAAGGTCACCTGTTAAGAAAGGCCAGCTTGTATGTTTTCCCCCCGAGAGGCTGCTGGTCTGACAGTACTCGGGGTCTTGTCAGCTGACAGTTCATCGGAGTAGTACGAATGTTCAAACATCATTGCACGTTTGTTCGTTTGAAGTGATTTCTGTATATATCTTGGTTCATCATTTGTGCATGCTGTCTAGCTCTCTACACAAGGTAGAACACAAATCATGTCACAAACACGTCACACACACAAACATGTCACACACACACACACACACACACACTTGCACATATACACCAATGTTGAAGGTCGAAATCCCTTCAGACACTCACATTACTGTAAACGCTGTTATTTTCGCGTACAGACATTTTCGCGAATGAGGAGGTCACGGACATTTTCACAAGATGTTGTTTTCGTGAATTGACACGGAGGCCTACATAAGCGCACTACTACATTCGCATATGGCGACATTTTTGCGTGTTGTTAAATTTGCTGTCCGACCATGATTTGTGAAATTTGCGAAAATAAAACCTCGCAAAAATAACAGCTTATACAGTATGTCTCACTTGCCAGAAACGTGTGCAAAATCTACACTACCATTGTTCTGTCAGTAGGCATGATAGCAGGCGGACACAAGGCCCTACTGCAGTCTTTATGAAGTTCACTCCTATTTTAGGCAAATTTTGCGCACCAATTACACATTCTACAATTAGTGGTAGGTACATACAGGGGTGTATCCAGGATTTTTTCTGGGGGGGTCGTAGTCAAAATTTTTGGACCTTTATTACCTTTGCTAGGGAGCGGAGCGACCGAGGGGGGGGGGGGGGGGTGGGAGGGGGGTGTCCCCCCTCCCACGGTAGGGAGTTTTTGAATTTTATATCTTAAAATGGGGCCATTTGGTGCATACAAAAGTGACTTTTTCGGCATGGCAGTGGGGCTTAGAAACAAGGTAAATTATGCCATATTAAAACTAAGTTACGAAATTTACACCACCTGGTCCCTTTTTTTTTTTCCTGTTGTAGGCCTATATAGAGTAAAAAGCCCTCAAAAAACAAACATGTCTTTTACAAAAAGTGGACCTTTTGAAAATTTGGGGGGGTCGTACGACCCTCCCAACCCCCCCTTGCATACACCCATGACATAGTTACAGTGGTAGCTTGCAGCGTAAACCAGAAAACAACCAATCAGCTATGGGTGTTTTAGTCATTGTTAACATACAATTTGTTGTACATTCTTCGTAAACATCTTAAAACACATGCCTGCCCTCAGTAGGAGTGTTGAGGAACACAAGTTAGTTCTAGCTCTCTTACTACACCCCCCCCCCCCCCCCAAAAAAAAAGGAAACAAGATATGCAGTATTCAGTTGTTTAAGAACAAAGAATAAGGACTACCAAGGGGCTGAGGAAAATGGTAGGTTTTGACCATGAATGTGCAGGAGAGACTTTAGATTACCAGCATATACATGTCAAAAATGACAGTACCACCATTTCAAATCATAGCAGTACAACTTAATATACCTATATGTTTCAAGTGCATGAGGGCAGTGCAGTCCTGTAGGGGGTAGGTACCGGTGCACTAGACATTTATCGATCATGGTATCTTCACTAACTGTCCATCCTCCCTCCAGGAACTGTACCACCAGTCCTATAATCTCATCGCCGTCATGTTTGCGTCGATACCAAACTTCAAGGAGTTCTACACGGAGACAGACGTGAATAACGAGGGTCTGGAATGCCTGAGACTACTGAATGAGATAATCGCAGACTTTGACGAGGTGAGTGCTCAGTCAATGTCTTTTGCACATCTTTTGGTCTCTGCTAAATATCCTGATCCATCTTTTCAGCTTCCTTTCATATCGCATTTACATGAAAATATATTCATATCTTTTGTTTTTTCTTTTACTTGTCGTTTTCAAATATTGCAGTGATTATCTCGTGGTAGTTTAATGCTGGACACAAATATATAGAAAAGTTCATGATGAAATACCCTTTAGATCTGGTTGGCATTTTGATATTTTTCATGTTTTATAGAAACAAAACCTGAATGGCTGGAGCCATGGAAGTATATGTATACACTGTGAGTAACTTTCACTCTGAAACATCATTACAGCAATATCATGTGGTGTAATAATATTTGACCCACACTTACTTACAACTTTGGGGCCGTACCCCCTAAGAATGATCCTCACCAAGTTTGACTGTCTGAAATCCGCCCACTGGTTCTGAAAAATGTGCCGTAACTATGTTACAGCACATTTTGATAACTTGCACATTTTGGTAATTTACCAAAATGTGCCATAACAGGGTATCAAGGTCAATTACACCGTCCTCCTCGTTTAAAAGACAAAACAAGACCATCGGAAATTCATGGGTGTTGCATTTTTACGACCCCTGTGCAATTAATACTAACATTGTTCGCTCTGTTTGGCTCAATAGGTTGTGAAGGGTAATATAGCATTCTGTACTTGGCTAGAAAAAATTTGTAGAGTAACCATCACTGACTTTGCGAGTTTGTGTACAACTGAACTGTTTAGCTACTGTCCAAGCCGAAGTACAGCTGTGTGGAGAAGATCAAGACCATCGGCAGCACGTACATGTCAGCAGCTGGCCTGAAGCAGCCAGAGACAGGAGTGACCACCAAACAGTCCCTCTACTACGTAGGAGTCCTGACAGAGTTTGCCATGGCCCTGCAGGACAAGTTGGAGCAGCTCAACAAACAGGCCTTCAATGACTTCAAGCTCAGGATAGGTAATAGATTCCTTGGGCTACACATGTATGATAGACATGGGGAATGTGTGGAGGGGGTAGGAGAATTTCACAAAGATGATTTCACTTCTGGTCTAATTTACTAGTCTCATTTCAGAATCTTTTTTATTTATTTATTTTTTGTTACTATGATGAATCTGTATTTCATCTCCAAATTGCAAGTGATGGCTGTTATTTGTTATGTTATTTGGCTGATACAGTGAGGTATGTCACATAGTTCTATTAACTGCATTTACCAATGGTAATCACAACTTGAAATCAAGTTCATTTGTCTATTTTCCAATCATCTATTCTTTCGTTCATTCATTTGTTTGTTTCTTTGCTGGTTTGTTCTTTCATTTGTACATTTATTTGTTTGTTTATTTATTTTTTCATACATTCATGCACCCATCCATGCATTCATGCATACAATGATTGATTGATTGATTCGTTCATTCGTTCGCTCGTTCGTTCGTTCGTTCGTTCTTTCGTTCGTTCGTTCGTTCTTTCGTTCGTTCGTTCGTTCATTCATTCATTCATTCATGCATAAATGCATCATTCATTTCATTTCAGGTACAAGAGTGATGATGTCCAGTCATTTATGTCCAGTCACAAGGTCTCTGATGTTTTTTCTTTTCTTCCACATCTTGACCAGGTATCAACCATGGTCCTGTGGTGGCCGGAGTGATTGGGGCCAGGAAGCCTCAGTATGACATCTGGGGCAACGCGGTCAATGTCGCCAGTCGCATGGACACAACGGGGGTCATTGGTGAAATACAGGTGAGTGGAAGATTAGAAGCCTGCACTTCAAAGGGCAAAACTTAACAGATTTTGGCTTGACGTGCAGTGAGGCAGAATTGCGTATAGCATCCTGGGGAAAGGAGTCTTGACTTTAAAAGACCCTTTGCTGCAACATTATGCTCACAAATATAAACTGACTGTGAAAGTGCAGAGTAACCCGAAGTAGCTGTCAAGATTTGTAACCCTCAAGTTTAGCTCACAAGTCCCATACTTCACTGAAACACCCCACATCACCCTTCAGTGGTGGGGTATTGATACCACCATGGAGCAACAACCAGATGTAGCTCCAATATACCACCAAGTGGAGATGAAAGTTTGTTGTAGACTGTAGCAAAGTGAAAGGGTTTATTGCCACTTGGTCTAATATTAGATGGTCTACTTCCCAGTTTGTCTAACAACACTAATGGCTAAACTCATTTGGTCTACTATCAATTTCATCTAATGCCCGTTTGGTCTAATCCTCACTTGGTCTAATGTCAAGTTTGGTTAATTATCATTTCGTCTAATGGCCAGGTGGTCTAATTGCAATTTTGTCTCCTTGGATATTTTTCCCATTTATCAATACACTGTGGGTATTAGACAAAGTATGCAAAGCTGATCTGGAAGTAGACCAGCTGGTAATAAGGCTCAGTGGCAATTAGACAAAATGGTTATTAGGCAAACTGGTTGTAGACAAAATGGGATTAGGCCATGTGGGTTGAGACTAAGTGGCTATTAGACGAAGTGGGAATAGACCAAGTGATTGATCCCTGATGAAAGATGCCGGTGTTAAAGATGGTCAACTCCTCATTTTGTGTTGTTCTTGTTTCTGTTGCCATGTTTTAGGTGACGGAAGAAACTGCCAATGTCCTCATGGAGCTCGGATTCACCTGTGAGACAAGAGGCTATGTGTCGGTGAAAGGCAAGGGAAAGCTGAAAACGTACCTGGTGCGGCGGATGAGTCGCTCCATCTCGCAGTCAACAAATCTCAGCACCTTCTCATGACGAATGGATGGGTTGCCATAGCAACAGCTCCCTCATTCCCTTCTACCTGTAAAGTGTGTTTTAACTTTGATGGTGGTCACATCACGCTGAAATGATGACTATATACTTTCAAAAACTTCAAAAAAAGGTTGTACAGAAATCGCTGAGAAATCTGTGAGAACTTTGTGCGTAGTATCTATGGCGATGGGAAGAACGCCACAGAATCATGGATTTTGTTTGTTTTTTTATGGTTGCCAAAGGAACAACAGTTCAGGGAATAGGTGCAATTGGACGCTGTCTAGGTGCTGAAAGCTCAATGTCGCCCACAAGCTGAAAGACTGCAGTGCCCAGAAGCTGAGAGATGAACACGAGATTATGCACTTTGTCACAGCCAGCCAAGTTTCTTGAGCTGCGAAGGAGATCTAGTTGAGAGGTAGAGATTGAATCGCTGCCATTATTAACTTCTGCTAGCAAGGAGGGAGTGGATAATACATTCGTGGAAATACCCTCACAGATAGCTAAATAGATCTTTGTATGTGATGTGACGTGGACTTTGAGCTTTGTTATTAAAGGTAGCCACATTTTTCTTTTTTCGGTCACTAGCTACCATAAGGGGAAACAATGATTACAGTTGATTTATTTTGTGCAACATTTACTGAACACATTACATATTTTGTGAGACCTGTCATCATTTTGTGAAAAAAAGGAATATAGTCTCGATAGGAAGATGATACTCAAAGTGGTGAAAATTACAGCAATCTGATCGTTTCTCACTGGGAATAATGAGGTTTTCTTGAAAACCGCATTCAAATCAGAGTCGTTGATGTGGTGTTTTCATTGACAGTATAGAAGAAGAAAAATAATACACAGCAGTAGATGACACACCACCATGAAATGCATCATTCCAGGGTAAATGCCAGAGCACAATGCTAGAGTTTTCAATTTGTGTATTAAAGGTGCCAGTAATTTATCCTTTCATTATTAGTGGCCAAGATAGAGCCAACAAGAGTATTTACATGTGCTGTGGTCACCGCACTCATTTGCTGAAAATGTTTCATCACAATGACTACATTAATATGTGCTAAGCTCGATTCTGGAACAATAACTCATTATATAATGCCTAGTTCAAACACACTGCGGGTCAATGTAGCACAACATTGTTTTTCAGGATATTCTACATACAGTGGTTCTCTTTATTCCTGTCCAATCCTGCATTCAAATCAGAGTCGTTGATGTGGTGTTTTCATTGACAGTATAGAAGAAGAAAAATAATACACAGCAGTAGATGACACACCACCATGAAATGCATCATTCCAGGGTAAATGCCAGAGCACAATGCTAGAGTTTTCAATTTGTGTATTAAAGGTGCCAGTAATTTATCCTTTCATTATTAGTGGCCAAGATAGAGCCAACAAGAGTATTTACATGTGCTGTGGTCACCGCACTCATTTGCTGAAAATGTTTCATCACAATGACTACATTAATATGTGCTAAGCTCGATTCTGGAACAATAACTCATTATATAATGCCTAGTTCAAACACACTGCGGGTCAATGTAGCACAACATTGTTTTTCAGGATATTCTACATACAGTGGTTCTCTTTATTCCTGTCCAATCCTGCACGCAAACTCACAATTCTGTTTGAAAACTACCAGATTATTTACATCCAAGAAGTGTCTACTTGGTGCAGTACTCCATTAAATTATCTGTTACAATTGTCATGACGGACGGAATTAAACTGGCCGGGAGCACATACATGTCTTCATACTCAATTTGTCTTGTCACAAACTTGTTCATACGTGACACAGACACCAAAGTGGCAACCCTATCATCAAAACCTTGTAAGCTCACGGGTTACCAACTTCAACTTGCCTGCCGTTTTCATTGAAATAATTTCACCCATTCACTAAGAGATGCTGGTATTCCCATAGACTTTGTGTGAGGATTACCAACTTCCCATGTTCAAAGGGTTAAATTAAAACAGCACTGAGAAACTGAAAAAAACTGAGACTCCTAATGAGTAGGACAGGCCCAATATTTGGCCAAAAGGACAAGAATAGTAAAACAGGCCAAACATGACAATGCGACAAGTGAACAAATTCAAGACATCACACCCAACAACGGTAATCAGTGGTAACAAGAGTGGTTCAATGGTCATAGTCATTCTTTGATAACAGACAAGGATATGTGTAAAATTATGAAGTGTGTGATGAAATACCCCATGATCCCAGGAATGAAATAGGTTCTAAATCTGAAATAGAGCTGTATATCCATATTAAAGCAGGTGCATGTCGTACATGTAGGTAGCATATTGCAAATCACAACAGACATTTTTCTTCCTCTGTAGCTGTGAAGAACTTCTTGTGATACTGAATATTTATGAAACATACTGTACAGACCAACATTGCAAATGTGTGGTGATCTAGCATGGGTGACCTTTTACATATTATTTGTGTTTGAAACAATGATCGGCTTTGTCTTTCAAGAAAACTCTTGATAAACAGATATTATGATCATATGCCTTGGTATTACAGATGTGACAGGAACGTGCATTGACTAGAAAAAAAAAAAATCCAGTACAATGTGGCGGATTTTCTTTTGTATTTCAGAGCATTAGATTGTGCCACAAATGTACTTTATATGATTGTGAACAGTGCAAAGTAATGATCTTTCACACAAAGTCATAACCTTTCTCCATTATTCTTCACATCACCCACCAATCATCTTTAACCCGTTGAGGACAGGCTGATTTTGCTACACAGCGCATTTCCCATAGACACCTACCCGAGTATACTGGGGACTAGTCCTCAACAGGTTAACTAAAAGGGTCTTTTATTTTCCTCAAATTGACAGCTTGCCTGCTATTATGTCATCACTTTGATTTGACTCGTGGTCACATAGCACAGAGCATGTTTGCAATGAAAATTCACCACCTGATGGAGAAAGGTTATGAAATATCTGTTTTGGTTTAAAAAAAAAAGAAAAGACAAAAATAAAAAGATTGAACCTCCTAATCACAGACTTATGAAGTGGGATCAATGATTATGATTTTGACACATTGTTATGCGTTATTTACATGTAGGTCATTTGTATATCTGTTAATGAAAGTTTGACTTCAGTGAAGACATTGCGAATTGTCAA
The DNA here is from genome assembly GCA_033980235.1 of Diadema setosum. Classification (NCBI taxonomy): domain Eukaryota; kingdom Metazoa; phylum Echinodermata; class Echinoidea; order Diadematoida; family Diadematidae; genus Diadema; species Diadema setosum. The sequence continues at coordinate 34,533,658 of CM067066.1, read as the reverse complement.
GATATATCTGCTGACTTTGAAAGTTCTGTAGTGATGTCATCTAGCACATTTTGCAAGAAATCATACATTTATCATGGGGTTTTTTTTCAGCAAAAGTTGCATTTTTATTTCACACAACAGTGATTATGCACGCAGGCATATGGAAGAATGCAATTGGACTTGACCAACTTTTATTCTACACACCCTGTACAGACCCTACGTTATTTACAGAAAAGTTCCTGGAAGTGAACATTCATGACACAAGGCTGTGAAAGTTTTATCAATCCAGTATCTTCACAAGTTGACAAATTCATCTGAAGTTTTGGGGTCCCAAAGGTCCGATTCAGAAATTGTTTCAGTGTGTGTCTCATACCATTGGCATAAATACCAAATGTACATGTATCTATGGATACTACCACAAAACGTACTTGTCTGCAATTTGCTTATATAATGACTACTTGTCCCACTCTAGAAGTTGCTAACTTGTGTTTACTATATTAGGCATCAATTTTGTTGCATATCTATATGGATAGGGTTTCATAATTTTGTTACTTTAAATCTTCAGAAGTCCCCTTGGCACGTCAGTGTTTTCAGCATAGAGGAATTATTAACATCCTCTGTCTGGTTCTTTGTACCGAGTTGACATCCTTAAAATATGAAAAGTATTTAGAGATACAAGGTGCATTACAGCAGTTAAATCTAATTCACTTGTTCAGTAGAATTAATTTCAATACTTGGAATCCAGTTTGCATGTATTACTTGTTCAAGTCATGCAGAATGCAGGCTAGTTTCTTCGGTGCGAGGAATAATCCTTATGAAATTATATATAGAAAATTTAAATATGACAATCAGAAATCAACTATTGCAGCTGTGAGTTTAGGTATTTGCAGGGCAGATTGGTGTTAGATTGGATTATAAACTGTAAAGAAGACAACATTCTGAGAAGATGTGTTTAGAAATTTATGTTGGTTTTTTTGTTTTTGTGTGTGTGTGTGACATTATCCTCCTGTTGAGTGTCATGCATCTAAGTGTATGTCGTTTAAGTTTCAGAACTATCGATAAATGCTATTCAAACCAAAAGCTGAAGAGAAAACTAAAGAATGTTACACTATTTTTGGAAGCAAAAAGCTCAGTAGTTTGGCTCGAACTCTGACTGGTGCGCTAATGTCATGATATAAATCATAAATTGACTCATTGGAAGTTCTGAAGGCATGAGAAAAAGGCATCCATGGAGGGAATAGTATTTTTTCCTTATTATCCTTTGTATTTAATAACCCATTGTGTGTTTTGAATGCTGATTAGCACTGAAGAAACCCATAGCATTGAACACACTGTCCACAGTCCCTGGCCCAGAAAGAGTTAGCTATGAATTGTGTGCTCGCTTGTGTAACTTTGTTCAGAGTACTGTATACGCCGTTATTTTCGCTTACAGAAATTTTCGCGAATGAAGAGGTCATAGACATTTTCGCGAGATGTTGTTTCGCGAATCAACGCCGACGCTTACATTAGTGCTCTATTAACAAAGCGCGTGGAGACAATTTTTTGTGTGTTGTTAAGTTCGCGATCCAACTGCAATTCACAGAAGTCGCGAAAATTAAACCCTCGCGAAAATAACAGCTTATACAGTATGTTCCTACACCCAATTGTAATATGATGCCGAGGTGTTGTGTTGTGTTGTCATTTAGAGTCTGACTTGCATATAGAAACCACACAGAGAAAACTAATGACAAAAAATGGGTCATTTATTGGCAAGTGGCCACTCTAAGCAGGTTGACAGACAATTTGATTCAAATTTAATGCACGTTTTCAGTAACAACAGTCCATTGCAAGTATGCTCCTAATTGCTGTGTCTCAGAAGTAATTGAATGCAGATTTACTTCCGTGTTATTTTAAACTTGTTTTACTGATTTGGCTGACAGCAACCTGTTAATAGGACATTCAGAAGCCCTTCCAGAAAAAGAAAAGTGATGATAATCTTAACTCTGGTGTGAAAGGAAAAGAGGACTTATCCTGGAGTCTATGGGAATAATAAACAATGAAATATTGACTACAGAGCAAAAGATGGGAAAAAAGTGGCCACTTTGTAGGGCCCTACATGGTGTTAACCATTAGTTTTCTGTAGGGGTGTTTGTGGTGGTCACATCAAGCAGATGAACAGGTGACTGGTTTGACGGATTGGACTGCTGCACTTTGATTTTATTCTTTAGGTCATAACTTATAAACTTTTGTCCAAGAGGCACAAGTCTAGGCACTACTCACATGTGTGTTTTCTCGCCTTAGTTTGCGCCCCAATTCAAGCTGATGTTGTGCTTTGATAACAAGCAAGAACACACATTTCTGTGTGTGCTCTATTGTGATTTAACTGTAGTTATGAGACGCAATGTACTGTAAAAGCTGTTATTTTTTTTTTCTACAGACATTTTTGCAAACTAGGTCACAGACATGCTTGCAAGAGGTTGTTCTTGATTTGACATCAAGGCTACCTGTATCTAAGTGCACTAATGCCTGTCCATCTGCTATATTTGTGCATGTTGTTAAATTTGCAAAATGAACAGCTTTTTGCTTTACTTGCTCTTGACAAGTGTGAAGAACATTGTGGGTAAAGGTTTAAATTTTTATGTGCGAGTTTGCACATCACAATTCCCTCAATAGTTTTGAAATGCAGTGTTTATCAATTCTGCATTACTACTTATTTTGTTTACAGTCAATGTGTTGATAAATCCTGTCAGATTGTATCAAAATGTTGTCGATGTTGCCTTTTCTGTAAACCTCTAATGCTCTGTATGATTTATTGTTTAAATCATGGATACTTCCCATGAGTGTGTCTAGCAGCATTTTAGAGGAGCTTTGAGGACTTGTGACTGGATGATCTGGCAAAGGCGAACTATGCTTTAGCTTGTGCGTGAATGAACAAGAATTTGACAAGGTTATGAAAGCTCACTGGCAGAATTGGCACGAAAAAAGGCTTAAAAATGAAAAAAATCTACCATGGCAGATATGACTGTGTGAGGGTAGAGGCTATGAATTCCATCATAGAGCTTATTGTGACAAAGTATTTATGCTTGTAAAAGATATATAGTTCAAAGTGTTGTGTCTGTGCAGTTTCTCAACCCAGCCTGTAATGTTTATGTGATGGGATGTCCTTTTCCATGCAATGTGCCTGAAATAAGAGTTCCAAGTTTTGCTCTACTTTTTTTCTGGCGACTTTCACTAAACCATACCTGGGCTTCAACTGTCTTCAAGTTGAGCGTGTAATTCTATCAGTTGAAAGGTTTCAAACGTGGATATCAAAAGTAGAGCTCCAACAGTGTAAATTCATGCTGTTCCACAAATAAAACTACACACAGTCCAGCCACGAGCATTATTTGGTTTGCATTGCAGCAGTTGTGCAAAATAATTAAAACTTCTGTAATTTGGTTCAAGACAAAGTAGCCTCGCACAGTATATATGTAATAAAATTTTGACATACACTTTATTAGTGGTATTGGTATTTATGTGCACAAAGTAGTTTGACAATCCCATTTTGCAAGATGTGAAATGAGTTTTGAAGATTCACACGTACCGTTCTGTTTACTGAACGCATGTGCCGTACTCTCATTTTCATTCTAAAGCCTGTTTATGTTTTCTATGCAAATATAGCAATAACTCTGTGTCAACTCGCATCACATGTATTTGTCCACAATGTGTAGCTTTCTTTGGGTCACAGAGTCCAACTTCAATTATCAAAGAGAAAGAAATGAAAAGCAAATAACTAATTCACTTGCTTCTTAATACACATTCTTGAGTACAATGAGTGATAATAACATGTGTGAAGGTGTATTTTGTTCACATAGATACCATAATAATGTGGATCAGCGTGTCACTCAGAAATAGCATATTAGGTCACCGTCTCATTACCTGAGGTAGTCTCACATCTGTATTTACAAAAGTTTTTGAAGACAAAAAATTACAATGCCATTAATCATGTTTAGTGTTAAGAAGCCTGCTTGCTAATGCCTTACATTCGTGGTTGCAAGGACAACTCCACCTTCATATACATGTGGATTGAGTGAAGGCAGCAATGTTAGTAGAACACGTCAGTGAAAGTTTGGGGAAAATTGGACAATCCGTTCAAAAGTTATGAATTTTTAAAATATCTGTGCAGTCACTGCTGGATGAGAAGACTACTACAGTGTGTGATGTCACATGCGTACAACAATATATGGAAAATAAAAAGAGAATTTCACAAAACTTTACTTTTTGAATATAGTGCACATTTCTTCGACTTGTCACTGACATATGTTAAGGGTAATATTATCCCTCCTGCCTTCTGAAGGAGAGAAGTCAAGTGTTCTTTTGTTATGCGAGAAAAATGGAAATATGTTGAATTCTCTTTATTCTTTCTTCATATCGTTGTACACATGTGACATCACAAGCTATAGTAGTCTTCTCATCCAGCCGTGACTGAGCAGAAACTTCAAAAATTCATAACTTTTGAACGGATTGTCCGATTTTCCTCAAACTCTCACTGATGTGTTCTTCTAATATTGCTGCATTCACTCAACCCACATGTCTAAGAAGGTGAACTTGTCCTTTAAAAACCTGATAACGTGGGGATACCATGGAGTAGGAAGGCTAGCCTGGCTCAGATATTAGAGAAGCCCCGTAACAAACTGTGTACAACTTTACCACTGATCTCTATTTAAATACACACACAGGCAAAGAATCTTGACTGGAGTCGACCGCTACCGATGAACATAACACAATTAGGCGCGGTCAGACTGGCAAAAGATCGCGAAGTTTAAGATCGCGAAGTTTGGGCCATTGGTACGCGCGCAAGCAAGAGTGCGGCGTCCGATGGCTAGTGATTGTGACGTAACAATGCCCATCTGTACATGACAATGGCCTCGCGCTTCGGAGGCACCGCCCGCAAACAGATCGAGAAGTTTCGCGGGAAGTTTGCGGTCACACTGGCAAAACTTCGAGATCTTAAAGATCGCGATCTTAAACTTCGCGATCTTTTGCCAGTCTGACCGCGCCTTTTGATGCACATATTTGCCGACAGGTGCTATTCGTGTTTACTGAATGTACGCCAGTGGGTAGCAAATGAATCGGGCCACCCATGAATCCCCACACTACCGGGTCTTTATAGGATGAATCAACTTTTGCTCACTGAGCTGGATAAGAACATTCAATCCAAGCATACAAAAGTTCTTAAAATTGCACTTTCACAATTAAACCATCTTTGAACAAATACAGTCAACATTGCTTAAGTTGACCTTGCATCAGTTGAATTATCGCCAAAGTCGACAGTCTTTTCAAGTCCTCTTCTCTTCATATTCTGTTGATTTTAATCCCTCATAAGTCAAATTTTCTCCAAGTCGAAGCTATTTTTTTTCAGTCGGAATAGATCCGACTTAGGCAAGGTTGACTGTATTATGCTACAGGCAACTCTCAATATAACAAAGTCCTTGGTACTCCGGCAGATTTCTTTCATTACATGAAAATTTTGTTACAGCTGACTAATAAAGTATACAGAGATATACATATAGATAATTTTTTTTTTTTACCTGAATTTTTATTTCATAGTAACGAGAGTTTTGTTCCAACTGTTTTTGTTGTATCAGGAGTGCACTGTTTGAGAAGCTTTTTTTCACAATTGTTTATTCTTACATTACCAACTTCGGGAAGATTGGTCATTCAGAGTTTTTAGGTTAATGCATTGAACAAACAGGAATAAGAGCATATACTTCACAGCATAATATCAGAGACACTGGTGGCACATAGAATCATGCAGCTCAGTGTTATCATTCGTAGTACTGCAAGATGATGCTTATTAACGTTAATTTTGCAACAAAATTTTGAAACATCTGGCAGAAGGAGGAAAAGGAAACTCCTGTTTGATCTCAATCACATCCTCACATTTCTTTTGAAATGTGTGTGCTCTGTTTAGTTGCCAAAACCAATAACAAATGAAGTAAAAAAAAAAAAAAATAAAGACCAGGCTATGCTAGTGCAGTGTTCAAGAGTGCATAGTTAAAGAACTTTTTGTGTCACAAATACATGTATGAACAATTTTCAAAAAAAAAAAACTTTAATTATGAATGCAGAGTATCATAATCACTCCATCAATAATGACTAAAACATTACAGAAATATCATTGCACCCTTCTAACAATTCCCCCCCCCCCAAAAAAAAACAACTAATACCATAACAAAACAAAGACAAAGACAAAAAGATCAGGCTAAGCTAGTTCAGCGTGATGTGTTGTAATATCTTATGTATTTCTTTTTAAAAAAATGCTTTAAAGATAAGCTCTTATATTCTCATTTGCTACTAAATCACCCTGCGTAAACCCCTTGAGGCATAACACGTACTGTTTTGGCTGGTTTGTTTATTGTGGTTGTTGTTGTTGTTGATGTTCTTCTTGTTTAAGCACAAGGAGCCAAGTACAGATACGGAGGGTGAAAACTGAAGCTCAATCAATCATAGTAATGAACATGCATAATTCATGCTTTGCAGCTAAAGCAAGCCCCTGCCACCCTGGACGCATCCATCCGCATCGAGTAGGTGGACAGGTGTCACAAGGAGCAGGTGTAATCATTTTTCTTGTGATGAATCAGGTGCCTCCACATCCTACCCCCCCCCCTCCTGCATGGAGTGTTTCAAAGAGTTGAAAAGGTATATTAAATAATATGCAAATATCCTTTGTCAACTATTACAGTCCTCTTAAATGAGACTTCATACACGTAAAATGTCAGCGGACCTTTTATTTATTAGTATTATCATTATTTATCAGCACATGATCAGCAGACCTTTTATTTATTATTATTATCATTATTTATCAGCACATGACGTGCACATTGATGTTGATCACAACTGAGTATTATGGTGAAAAACCAACATTCATCAGAGCACCTGTCACTACGGGAATGCATGAAAACCATCCATAGTGCTGAATACATACATTATGATAATTGCCTTCACACAAAATCTCCAGTCTTACTTCTGGACATGTGGACAAAAACACGCAGTCTGCTTTGCCTGTATCAGTGCACATTACTGTTTCACAAATAACCAGAGAAGCACTCTGAGAGCACAGACCTCCGCCAAGCAGCTCATTTCCACCACTGATCTTGTTCTTCCATAGAGATCAGTGATTTCCACCTATATGCATGCTGAAAGTTACCCAATTTCCCAATAGAAGCCTTCTGTTATGTCATCAACTTTCAGCTGTGCGGCACGCCTCGCCTTAGCAGAAACTAGAGCACACACTTTGGTGCTCATATGAAAACCTCATAAATGTGTAGCTTGAACTCCCAGTTCATTGACCCTGCTTGCAAAAATATCGAAAAATCCTTCATAAAATCCACAAAAATTCCCAGATCACTTCCAAAATTTAATCATCTGTTACTTGTGTCATTCCCAACCTTTCCTGTAAGTTTCATCCAAATCCATTCACAACTTTTTGAGTTATTTTGCACACAGACAAGCCAACAAGCAAACCAACCAATGCCTATGAAAACATAACCTCCTCCCTTGGCGGAGGTAATATGAACATCCACCAACAGCAACTATGAAAAAGAAGGGAGAAAAAACTTTTTTTTCTAGGGAGGGTTAACTAATTTAAAAGGAAGAGAAGAATGGAGGCAGTAATTCTTTCTATTTGTTTTGTAGTCTAATACACGATGGCTGCTATCGATTCCACAAGGAATTAAGAATTATGAAATTTCACTGTTCACTTTAGAGATTCCACAAGAATCTTCACATCTATGTATATTTTCAATTGGTCACTTTGGGGGATTTTCACCATGCATGCTAAACAAGTGAGGCTGGTGGTAGAATTAATAACTGGCAATTACTACCCCACATTTGAAATCTACGTGATCACAATAGACACAAACTCACACCCAGGCACACACTCTTTATCATGAACACATCATTACTCATTACACACACATACACTCATTCCGATCACACGCACACAACACAATTGTACATGCACACGCACTAACCTCACTGCACTAGTGCTCAAGTTTTACACTGCACTGAGAGCATCATTATACACATACAAACTTTGAATTACACAGAATCTTAAGCAAAAGATCCTTGAATCACGTAAGTGGTTGATATGTTCGATCCGTTTCCATCATCCATTTGTCTGACATCAAAAGCAGTCCATGTTACTAGCTACCACAAAGTCTATAGAAGCTCTCCCAGAGCATTCAGCCGGAGGAAATTTTCATACGGCACTGTCTGATCTTTCTCACCCCTGCCTTTTCAATCCTCATCGACTTAATGCATTGGACACCATCAACAGTTAAGAGAAATGCAGGAAGTGGGGTGGAGCATAGTACTACAATACACGCCCACAATGCTTCAAATGTCCCCACCAGTGCACCGGCTCTTAATGTAATTGGGGTCGGTGGGGAGAACTCCACTTCAATCACCCTTGCCAATTCCAAGCATCTACAAGATTACCTCTCTGTCATTAACACTTTTGCTATATCTGAGGGGTCAACGCAAAATTGATAAATAATTCAGTGACGATAACGACAAAAAACAGACTCCTGAGCCAGAGCGCGAGGTAGATGGAGAATTCCTTACGGAACTCTGACCTCTCGCAAGTCTCTTTGTGTGCTACTAGCAGGGGAACTTGACTCAAAGCTATGAGGTACAATGCCAACAACATGTCCTTTTAAAGTGGTCAAACATGAAAGAGATGTGATGCTAAAAAAAAAAAAAGTTAATGTCAATAGCAGGGAATGCATGCTTTGAAGGTATCGACCAGATTGCTTCCAAAGGTTAGTGGTGACATAACAAACAATCAAGCGGTCAACAAGTATTCAGTGCCCTTGCCAACTCCACATGTGTAATAATCAATCTATCGCTAAGCTTGAAGAGCGATGGACCAGCAGAACTAGGGTTAATAGGCACTGTGAGTACTTCATTTTCAGCAAACCTGCCTGAACTGTCTCGTACATTGCACATTTACAATATACTGCGCACCAACGCCTTCACATCCAATCAACACACATAATCTTCCATGAAGGACAGTCTGGCTGCTATGGCGTGCACCCCATGTGGAACGTCATCCGCATCAACATACTGTATCGAGCTCCAAATCACTTCCTTTTTCTCCGTCATCAGAGCTCTATGGTTGGCCTCGCCTTGAACTTCTTGGCCGAACGCATGCTGCTGCGGAGGCAGAAATGCTGGCCGTAGATGGTGATGGCAAACTGGTCCACAGCGAACATGAACCAGCACTGACTCTTGGGTATCGCTGTTTGGGGGAAGACAGAAAGGAAAAAAAAATCATTAGTTTAATGCACTGGAAACTCCCTACACAATACCATTCATCCCACTAATGAGAAGCTCATGAATGAAAGGCAGTAAAAATAGTGCCACCATCACGAAGTCATGACTAGCCAATCTGCCTCATCCCACCCCCTTTGCCACACAACACACATTGTAAGGAGTAAACAAGCATCCAAGCTTGGTCTTCACCCTCATCCTGATTCTAACCACAACTTTGTTGCTTTTATTCCATATTATGTGTTTTTAAATATTTTGGGGAGAGTGCTCCCTAGTTATCTTTAATCTACCACAATTCCTTTTTATTTCTCATTTCGCCACTGTGTCTTTCAATTGTGCATTCAACCACTCTTTACTATCGTAAAATTGTCTTACAAATCACAATTTAGTCTCAGTGTAGGGCAATTTGAATCAGGTGCAATACGCAGGTAACAACAACTCGACGTTGTACTGCTTTCACAGGAAGCAGCCCTCATCTTTCAAACAGTGTAGAGGGTCTTGAGCAGAAATCAAATAGTTGCAGTTTGAAAGCTGGCTTTCATGAAGTTGACTACATCAAAGCATTCTGTCCAAGATCACAATATCCCATCACAATGCAAAAATTGTGTAATTCTGCTTTTTGATGGTTTGGGGTTTTTTCATCTAAACTCAGCTACAAGTATAAATGATACATGAGGAGGATAAAGCCTGCAGTAACAGAAAATTACATGACCAATTCAATTTCTCACTCATCACAAGTTTGTGTCAAAGCATGAGGTATGCAGATTTGATATCATCCCCACTGCCTATGAAAGCTTGGATGAAATTTGATGCTTTTTGAGAAGGCTTGCCAAGAAGGACGACCATTACTCCCTGCAACGCAGAAAGAATACATTTCAAATTTCAAGGGTAATGGCATCTACATAATGTCGCTGGGGTGACAAGACCTTGTATCTGCAATTTTGGAGAAAATGACTTTTTTGGATTAATGATCAGTTAATCAGTTAAGTGATGTACTGTCCAAATCCTAGATGTCTTACCCCAAAAATGAAGCCACCACAGCATGTGAAAGGAATGTCTATCCCATTGGATACTGTGCTTTCGCTGCCATGTTTTTTTTGCTCTCCTGAACATTTGACATTTTGTAGATATGAGGTCTTGTCGCCCCAGCGACGATATGTAAAATTGAACTTCATTCCTGATTCTTTCTCTCGGTGTAGATGGAAGAATGAAACCTACTCTTGAGCTCGTCATCTTTGGTGATGATCTTGAACACATTTTTTGTTTCTTGAAGCAGGATACCAGATGTACCAACGTATGAGGGGCACTTGGAACGAGTGACTGCATTGGAAAAAAGTGCACCAGACAAAATTGACTTCAATATACATGTACATGTAGTAATAGTGTAGAAGAAGTGGCAGTACAAGAAATGGTGGTTGTGATAGTAGTAGTGGTAGATATATGGTACTGATGATACTGACAATGATAAAGAATAATAGTAAAATGATAATCATTACCATTGTGCTACATTTCATTTACTACTACATGTACGCTTTCTCTTTTAAGCATCATCATCATTATCAATATGACAAATTATTACTTCTCCTGTACCTAGTACTTCATTGTTACTTCTGTGCATATTCTAGAATGCTTCACTCACCATCCCACCTAATTTGTAACATACAAAATGGCCTTCCAGTATTGTGTTTCTACACCTAGACTACTTGGACACTACATGTGCAAGATGGTGACACAACATTTGTTCCAGCGACAATTGCTCTGGTCTTATTTTCTCCAAGGACTTAGGGTTAGGGTAAATCACGACCCCAACCTTTAAAAGGTTGGGGTCATGATAGGGTTTAAGGTTTAGTTTGATGTGAGGATTAAAATTAGGGTTGAGGTTTTATGGTTGTGGGTAGAATTTATGTTTGGCTATGAAAGCATGCAGATATCTCATGGGAGCAATTGTCACAGGAGCAAATATTATGGAACCGTGCAGGACACTGGTGTCACTAGGAGAGAGGTTTGAACCAACGACCTGTCAGATCACAGCTCTGCGGTCCTGTGAAACTCGTAGAAAATTCAAAAGGAGGTGCTGTAGATTTTGAACTCACCTGTCAGAACGCAGCCATGAAGATCACATTTGAGCAGCCTCGACTGAAGCTGCGGCATGCTCCTGTACTCCAAACCAACAAAACAGACAAAAATTCAAGTTTAGAATTAAGCACTGACTTTTACATGTGCACAATAAAACAAAAATTCACAAACTGAATTCACAAAGATAGTTTTAATCATAGTCCATGCACTACAGCACATGCAAATAGGCATACCTTTGTATATATGCATGCTGTATAAGCTGTTATTTTGCACGAGGGTTTAATTTGTGCAAATTTTGCAAGTCACAGGTGCATTGTGAATTTACCAACAAGTAAAAATGTCGCCATGCGCTAGGGTAATACAGTAGTGCATTAACAATACCATCTGCAAAAATAACATCTTGCAAAAATGTCTGTGACCTCTGCATTTGTGAAAATATCTGTATGCAAAAATAACAGCTTTACAGTAGTTTGTGTCAGTGTGTTCGTTATTTGCCAACTGTTGGTGTATGAGATGTGTAAGGAGCATTTACATGATCAAAATTTGCATAATCCACAGACTAGATTTTTAACTACCATACATGCTTCACCCCATCTACTCCACACCACAAATGTGGACATTTTTGCAGTGTGGAAATTTTTGCTCATTTCACACAACCAGAAGCTGTCGCAAAAAGAAAAGCATGTGAATATTTCTGTATGTCATATGTTGCAGTACTCCGTGTTGTGATTCCACGGAATTAAAAACACGCAAAATTCATCTTGCCCAGCCGAGCATGAAAAATTACTCCCACGAAAATATCCATTGGAACAGTATTCTACTCCCCTCATTTCAAGCAGTTGTTTGTTTAGTGTTTCTCACTCTCATAAAACTCTGCCTTCTACACTTTAATTGACTTCTGTTTATGAAAGTCCATCGTCTGATCATGTTGACAGTGCAAATCATATGCAGATCAGAATTTTTTGGCATGTGTTCAAGGCACAACAGAATGTAGATGAATGACAATCAATTTCCACACATTAATAACCACCTATCAACATGATTGGATATTATCCAAGAGCATGAGACCTTAAATTGACCTTCTATGGGGTAATAATTCTATTCACACGTTACTAAGGTCTTTTACATGTCATTGTGCTGCCATTTCATATCAAGGTGTTCATTCATATCCTCACGAAAAGAGAATACACTTTCAGAACGACAGAATAAGCCATTTCGTAGCTCCACTAATGTGCATGATCAGGAAAAGATCATTTAAGATAACAGGCATATTGGATTTTACATTCACTGGTATAAGCATCTGGATATAATGATTATTCATGTAATATGTACATGTATATATGGTGCTAGCCAGCACATCTGTCTTACAGCAAGTTTGGTATTTAGCAATAATAGGCGTTTTCACATCAGCCCGATGTTTCGAAATAGCACGCTATTTTCTGACTTGGGAAATTAACCCGTTCACGAGATAGTGCGCTATTTGATGATGTGAATACAAATGATCGAGAAAATTTCTCAAGTCCAACTCGGGAAATTTCCGCAATAGCAGGATGATTAATGCGAACTAGCGCGCTACATTTGATAATGTTCAGGCTGATGTGAATAGGAAATGAAATAGCGCGCTAATTTGCGATCGCGAAAAATATCTCGAGCTTGGATTTTTATCGGGCTGATGTGAAAACGCCTATAGAGTAACAGAAAAATGTATTCAATGCATGAGAATGAAATGGATGCTTCCCCAAGAATAAACTGATGAACCACTCCAGTCACCCGATTAAACTCAGGTTCATTCTTTGTATATGAATATGAGTTCACTATTAAATTGTTACGTCAGGTGAGGTCATGCATTATCGCTTTGACAATGAGAAAGTGCAAACACCAACTGAGAAAAAAAGGAATTGTCATCCGTCTAAGTGTGCACATGAGTGAATTACAAACTGGCTTTCTGAAAAAATGTGCATCAACATGTATCCATGTCCCACACTAAGGGAAGTGTCATTCAGTTAATGAATTACAGCGATTTGCAGGTGATGTATTGGTAATTTAGGGATGTCTATTAAAACAAAAGCCCTTCTGTGCACAGCGTTTTCCAGTCTGACTTCGCCGCACTGGATTGCACAATCAGCATCCAGCCCGCACAAATTCAAGAGCTGTAGCAGATTCTATTCAACCTTGTGACAACCTTGTGACAAGAACAAAAAAACAAAACAAAAACAAAACAAAAACAAAATAAACAGGTTTTAAGTATTCATCTACTTGACTACAGTATTGCGGAGTCTGGCTAATTCCCGAACACCCCCAGGGGATTATCAGTCTGACAAAAGTCTGTGTTTTGAATCTTGTTGCTAGGCAACGGTTTCAAGGCTACTCACGGGTTTTGTGTCATCAGCGTCTCTCTCATGTAATCCAACCAGAGCTGGTGCAGAGGCGTGTACAGCTCATACCTGGGGGTCACAAGCGTGCATTTGTCAATTATTGGATAAAACGAAATCCAAACACCTTGTGATATGACACCTATGCGAGATAATGCGCACTGTGCATTAAGCCATAAATTGGTACAGAGTATCCTGTCTGCATATATTTATAGGTATTTATAAAATGATTCAGGTAAGATACTTACTTTTTGTATGACGGCTTTATGCATTTCAAAGATTAAAAACTGCAAACATTACAGATGGGATTTACAAGGGTTAGATTTTATGGAAAAGGCCAAATTCCAAATGGGGAGATTCTCGGCCTAAAAATCATATGCTACTTATCAAAACTGGATGTCCCAAACCCATCAAAATAGAGTAGGAAAATCACTTTATCATCATCACAGAAATGCTTCTTTTGAGAAAAAGGGGTTTTGAAATTTCAGGTCTATTCAAGTGCACTGAATCACACTTTAGTGAGTGTGTGTGCATGTGTGTGCCTGTAAAACAAAAACATAGAAATCAAATCTTCACAGCAATCTCTGAAAGGGAGCATCTGGTTGATTTTAACCTTTATACACTCATTAATAACAATCTATTGGTGACATTTCAAACAACGGTAGCAATGCCACTACTGACTGCTTGTAAAGTTTTTGAATGGTTTGCATACACATTATCACATACATCTACTGAGTTTAAAACTGGGGAAAACAATTTCTGAGAGGAGTGTTTAACTACAAAGCTGTAATGTGTATGTTACTTTATTTTAGGTTTCTAAACCTGAAATCTAGCTACAAAAGGGGAAACAACACAACCTAAGTCAAGTTGACCCACAAACTGGATATTACGGCCACTGGGAAATCAAGTCTAATAACTCTTTGTGGGTTTTGTGATGTTCTTTAACCCTAAAAAGGCTGGGAGGGTTGAATCAACCGCCCCCCCCCCCCCCTCGCGACTATTCCACTGTGCAAAATTTTCTGACCGCGCCATTCGCTGACTTTTTACTTTCAAGTCTCGCACATCTTTTGACACCATTTTCACAAAAGTCGCGCATACTGCTACAACGCTGCACGACCTTTTATACATGCCTGTCAGACCGAAAATGGCTCAAAAACATGAGTTTGTGTCTAAAGTCTATGCAAATGGAGTTTTTTCACCTTATTCATAAAGGTTATTTTCACTTTCATGGGCTGAAATCAATCAATTTTAGCATAATTATGCCAAAGGTTTTGTCATAAGTATTGTTGAAAAAAAATGAGAAAACAAAAGGTAAAAAACAAAGAAATACATAAGAAATTCATAAAACAATAAAATACATACAAAATCAAGTTTGATACCAGTTTTTTTTTTTTCAAGTACATAGTTAGGAATGCTACAAAGAATGTTATCACCCAAAATCAGGATTCTAGAAGCTTTACTTTCTTATTTAGAGCAAAATGTATGATTTTATGCATATATTAGCATAATTAATTAATATAATGAAAGTTTCCATTTCTTTTTGTATAATGTGGTAGATTATGCCACAGGTAATGCATGTGCCAATTTTCTGGGCGATTGCGCGATCGACGGCTGAGATCTCACGGGGGGGGGGGGGGGGGGGGGGCCTGCATGGACACAATACCAACCACCACCTACATTGCACAGGTGCAACAAACCAGCCATTCAAGAGGTGAAGTTGATTCAGCCACAAAAGTCACAGAAAAACAACAAAGCAGGTGACTGGGACAAAACATCGGCAGACAAAAATAAAGGCAAATGGCATGGCTATGAGACAGATGCTGCTCATGATAAAAGATATCCATCGGTCATTAAGGAATACCCCAGAAGAAGAAAAAAAAAATGACTTCACAACATGGTCAGCCCCTCCCCCAGATGGAAAGATCAGACCAGGAACATCTTGGAACCAACCCTTGAAGAGGCAGAATATACTCAAGCCCAGAATGGGACTGAATGGAGAAGGATTTGCCACAGGAAAGCACAGGAACACTCAGTCCTGAGCAAGTAAGTCAAGTCAAGAGGGAATCACATGATCTAAGAAGCACTTCATTATACAATAAAAACAGAAAACAGGGATAATGCCCAGCATGGGCAGCCTCCTTTGATTTTTCAGCACTTGAGATATTTTTCTTTTCACCCTCTATGGGTGCGTTCGAGCACTCTCCTAAAGCGAACTGTACCATACCGTGTCCGCACCAGAGGAGCGCTCGAACGCTCCTAAAGTGTACCGTACTGTACTGTACCGAGCCAAAAGTGGACCACTTCCCGATGTGCTCCAAAAGCGTACCAAAGGTTCACCGTAAAGCATGCGCGTATAATGCACATACGTCACAATGCAAAGACATTATTCTCTATGTTCAGGACAGCTGTAAGTAGTTCAAGCGCCAGGTGGATGACATTCTTGCTACAAAAATGTGTGACCTTTTCTAAAAATGACTTGTGAGGTACGCTTTCTCAACAGAGCGCTCGAAGACTTCAAATCTGGCACAGTCCGATATGGTACGCTTTGGTTCAGTTCGCTTTGGTTCGCTTTAGAGCACTCGAATGCACCCTATGTGTGTATATGTGTGTGTTTCACTCACTTCTGTTGCTCTGGAGGGATTTCAAAGAGTCGCAGTTTCTTTTTCTCCCGCGTGCTCAGCATCTTCTTCCCTCGTTTCCGGTTGCTGGACGTCTCCTTCCTGGCAGGTTTCTTCCTCCTCACCTTCCCGCCTTCACTGATGACATCTCGCCGCCTCACCAGGCTCACCTTCTCCGAGGCCCGATTATCGGGCACATGCCGCTTGATGAAGCTGGTGACAAATCGGCCAGGATCAGCAGTCGGCTGCCACCAGAATGAAACCATTGGGGGGGGGATGTATGAAAATAAGGAAATGTGTGATATATATAAGTTCTATTTATTTCGTGATCAATTATCTCATCATCTCATTATCGCATGGACTGGACATGTTATTTTATTCCCAAATAGCTTATGAAAACAAATAAATATATGAAGTGTGATTGTGTTGAACACTTCTTCTCAAAGTTGTATTAAAGATTGACATTTTTCCTGGACAGCATATGTCCAAATCAAGATTTTTTTTACAAGAAAAAAAAAATCCCTATTCAAAATATATCATCAAAAGAATGAGATCTACAGATACACTGAATCTGCAATCAAAGAGTCACACAAATAACTTCCCTTGATGCTCTCAGATGTTAGTGAACAATTCTTTCAAGTTGTCATCTTTGTCCAAACACATGGACTCGACCAAGATGCACTCGTAATATGGAAACTTTTGTGTTATTATATCAAATAAGAATGCCATGACGATGTCATCACTGGTGTTATTATTATCATTATTTTTTTTTTTGGTTTGTTGCGAGTGATGAATCATAGACAGATATTGTGCTTTCCTCAATCTTTGTGAATGGTATAATTTTCAATGAGTAGTGAAACATGGTTGAACAGGCGCTCAACATCTAAGTATTACTTGAATGTATGGGGGTCACAGCACACTCTAAAAACATGCTGAAGTATTGCATACCTTAACCAAGGAGTCATCATCTGTAATGTCCTGTGGGAGATTTCTGTAGAGCCACATACATGTGCCTTCCTCTGTCTCCATTGAAGACATGCTGAAATGTGGTTCCTTGTGTTCTGTACATTAAATGGCAATCAAAACATGTTTCATATTGTTCATCCTACTCCTATAGTTATTACCAGACATGTATACTAATATCCTATTTTGCCCTGCATATCCTGAAATCCATAACATATACCTGTACACATATTGACAGCACTCTTACATGTAAGTCTTATAAGAACAAGGAAACACACACACACACATGCATGCACACACACACACACACACATCTTCAATACAATGGTTTAAATTAAAAGGTTACTTTGTTCTGAGAGGAAAATACACTAAAATACGACAATAACAATAACAAGAGTTTAAGAGTGATAGTCTGGACAGTTGCTAATGTGTGAACACCAGCAACATGCATTTTCTGCCTGCTTTTGCAAGTACTAATTTAGATCTAGTAGGTTTACTAGGCCCTATAGGATCTAGTATAAAAGTAGATTTATAATCTAAATTAAGTTTTGTCTTTCGTTCGTCCAGGGCCAGCTTGCCAGAGCTGCAGAGTCCAGTCCTGCACTGCACTGCAGCCGGCATATTCTGTAATAGGGGACATTACATTTGTTGACAGCCCGACACTTACGCTATCTATGACTGACTGCCGGTAAACTACGTAATTTACTCCGCCTTACCTTTGAAATCTAATGAAAACTATTTTTCTTAAACTTATATAGGCCTAGTTATAACACGATTAAAAGGCAGTGGGACTACAGTTGATGAGCTTGATGGGCGCGAGTTCTCATTCCAGTTCCCTTCGACGCTGTTTTCTTACAAGTTAAGAATAGGTTTCCTCCCAAAATATCGAATTCACGTAAGGGAAACTAGGTACAATACTATACAATGAATAATTAATCTCACATCTATTACACATGACAATTTAATCACCCCTGTCGCTGCTGCTGATGGTGTAGCACACTTCCTCGACTAGGACTCAACAAACGCTGAAGGTACATGTGTACACGTAATACATGCACAGTCTAGCGGAACGTGAAATAAGCGATTGCGCAAGAAAGATGGCGGCGTTGTTTATGAAACTTGGCAGCACATGGACCAGCGTATTTTCGCGTCGAGTAGGGAGCAAATTCAATGGACAATTACTTCTACGGACTGTCACTAAAAGTGCGAGATGTCAATTAGGAGAGAGAACAGATTCACTTGATACAGACTTGCTGAAGATCTTGGTGTGCCCGATTTCAAAACAGGCCCTCAGGTAAGCTACCTATTACAGTATTTACAGCAACACAACTTCAACGGTTTGCTAGAAAAAGAACGCCGCTGCATGACCATGCAGCTCCTGCCGTTGGCCGCCCGCCCTGGCCTGGGCCGGCGAGCTGCGCGGCCACTGCCGCACAGTGCTACGCCTTAATTTACTGTATTATCTCTATCATTGAGAAAGAGTTTACCTATTATTGATACTGAACGCAGACTTCAATTTAAAGTTTAAAGCCTCTCTATTCAGGTCCATTTGTTGTTGTTGATGTTATTGTTGTTGTTGTTGTTGTTGATGATGTTGTTATTGCTGCTGCTGCTGTTGTTGGGTTTTTTGGCGCTTGTTAGTCAAACATGGCTATTTAATGCCAGATTTTGTGATGTTTAAGTTGGCTGGGTCATGGCCAGGTGGGATGGCGTCAAACTTGAACATGATAGGTTTTTCCAAAGCTTGTCCAGACCGATTTCAAATTTCTAGACACTGGATCCATGTCATCTAAATTACTCAGGTTTTCTCATATAAATAGAGTTTAGTATGAGAAAATTTAATTCACTTCTATCCTGTACGGGTTTGACGTCTATACTGTTTTATTTACATGTATATGTAGAGTCTTCATTATTACTTGTGCTAAAATAAAACCTCTCTTTCCATCAAACACAGTAATTTTTCTCCATTTGTATTTTCATTGATTTGAATATACCAGACTTTGAGTGCTAGTTGGCAACAAAAATCAATGAGCTTTAAAGGGACTGTACAGTACTGGTTGAGGTGGGGATTCATGTTTTGAACATTCCTAAGTGAGATATAATAGAAATCTCTTATGAAATATGAAAGGGCATGTAATTTTAAGAGGGATTCAACATTTATTTGATGAAAATTGGTTTTCAAATAGCTGAAATATCCAAAAAAGTGATAATAATAAAAGGCGACAGGCCATGCCTTTTATTAGGATCTCTTTATTTCACCTTGTTTTTTGATATCTCAGCCATGAATATTCCAAAACCGATTTTCATCAAATAAACTTTTGATACCCCTTATATTTGCATGCTCTTTGACATCTCATAGAGTGGTTTCTGAATATCTCGCAAAATCCTCACCTCGACCAGAACTGTACACACCCTTTAATCTAGTCTGTATGTGCTTAAAGTGCCATTTGCCATTTGGCAGAAAAACTCGATAGGATTGTACACACTGTCAAATGTTCCTGACACAGAAGGGTTAAAGCCCTGTTCCTGTTGTTACATACATTGTATATGCACATACACACACACATAAACATGCAACAAACAAAAAAAAGTTCTGTAAATGTATTCACTGATATTATGTATATTCCATGTGTACATGTATTACTCCATTGTAGTTGGTGTATGGTTGAAGACCTTTATAAAGTTAAATACAGGGGCAGATCCAGGAATTCCATAAAGGGGAGGTGCCTTGAGTTTACAAAATAAAGGGGGGTGCATGCACATCACCCCCAATTCTTTCTTTTTATTTCTTTTGTTTTAACAAAAAATAAAGTGGGTGCACACCCGATGCACCCCCCCCCCAATCTGCCACTGAAATGCATTGTACATGTGATGAAATAAAAGTCATTCATCCCACACAATGCGTGCTGAAGAGGTACTGGCAAATGAATTGACATGATAATGTATTATATGTACATCAGTTATAGCTATTGTCATCCTCTGCAGAGTTAGGACACATAACAAAGTGAAGAAATGTCATTACATACACAGTTTATCAACTCTGAAGACAGTGACATGTCAGCCTCTATCTCATGGTTACTTGGTGACAAAATCATTGCCAATTCTTTTATAGATTTCCATGCATATGCAAAAACAGTCTTGGTCTGTTTTTTTTTTTTTTTTTTTTTTTTTTTTTTTTTTTTTTTTACAGTGTAGTTCTTTTTCTTGTTCTTATTATTTTTTTTTTTTTGTTCCTCTGACTGCTTTTCATTGTAGCTATGACTCTGACACCAACGAACTCATCTGCCATGCTATCAATGTTGCTTATCCGGTCAAGAATGGAATCCCAAATTTGATACCAACAGATGGACGCATACTCACAGACAACAACAAGAAAGGAACACAGTCTAAAGAAGGGACTGAGGTCTGAAAAAAGAAAAGAATGGGTACATGTACTATGTAACAACTTGGAATTGGACTTTTATGTGAAGGTCAGAGAGGGTACCATGTTGTCTGAAAGTTGCCCAAACCTCACCAAGCTTTAAAATGCATGTGTTGGTCCATTATAACCGATATGACGGCTGTAGGTCCCATTTTGTATTGTTTTGTTTTGCTTTTTGGCTTGACTAATTCCATACCCATTATGTGCATGTGAAAAAGTGTTTTGGAATGAAAACCGAACGTGCCAACTAGTAGAAGCACAGATCTAGAGCTGAGTGCATGTAGTGGATGTAATATCTTGCCCGAGTGTCAGTGTGTAATGTGACAGCCAAACTAGACCTGGCAATGGATTTGCTAATCATTAAGTGCCCTAGAATGATAGACAGTCAAAACATTAAGTCAAAATTAAGTTACAGCTGTACGTACATGTAAGAAGTGAGAGATGTATTTCAACATGTATACAGTGTCATAGGTATCAGGTAGAGCAATCATATTCATATCCGGATGATATTACATGGTACGGTACTGTATTATGTGTTTTTTGTTTACATGTTGAATTTAGTTACAAAGTTTAAAGAGAGAAATCAGCTAAAATCCCAGCAGTTTTTGAAATGTACATGTGTAATATTTGTACCTTACAATGGCAGCAGTAATACAAGCGTTATCATAGTGTAACTCTCATTTAGGTGTCCAAAATCATCAAACTAGGCACAAGGAAGGGAAAAGGAATTGGGATGTATGGGAGGCTAAGTGTGAGAAGAAATTGTAAGGGGCATGTACAGGTATGGAAAATAAACTCTATGGAAAGCTGAAAGGGAAACTGAATTTATACAAATACATTTTTGTGGATCAATTTGACACTCTTACATACAATACACAGTCAGCCAGTTTTCAAAGAAAGTTGAAACACTGCATGTCATGTGAGGTTTGCAGATCTGAGAACATAAAGGGGACACGTGGAGAAGTCCATGGCGGGATGCGGAGCAGGACTCGTGACAGTTCTATACAGAGACTCAGAGAGCGAACTAGTGTACACCAGGACCAAGCACTGGGAGGCAAGCTACATGTCAGCTGAGAGTCTCTCGGAGCAATGCTCTTATAATGTGCCAGACCATGATATATGTGGAGATGGCTCATCAGCTTGTCAACAGTCTGTTCATGGAAGGGAATAAGATAGGCATCGGTGTGCGAGGTGTGAGAGGGACACAAGATTATTGCTATTCGGGAGGCAGTGTTCTGTCGTCTTGTTTCCATCCCGATTTGTGGACACGGCTGATATCTGGGAGAGATGTGCCACAGCCATTCATGACCAAGCAAGAACAATGATAGAAAAATGAAAAAATACTACTAAAGTAAGTACATGTACATGTACATGTATCTGGTAAACATGGCGAACATAAGGAACGACCATTCTTCCAGCGCGAAGATTCCTTTCCCTCTGTCACACTAAAGTACTTGTACGAGAATTAAATTCACAACCATTGGAGCTGTTTCTATGATTATCAAATGAATTCAATTTCTTTAAAGAGGTTTGTTCTCGATTGCAATTCGTGATATCAGTAAGCATCATTATTGTGTTTACCATCGTGTTTACCAAAAGTGATCAACATGCAATTTTTGTACATGTTTGTTTGTGATGCGGTATCATTATTTTTTATTAAATGCAGCATTTCTGGCATAGAAATGCTGATTTCATATTGTATGTGGCTCAACACTTAATGCTTCTCGAATTACTGTTTTGGAAATTTGTCTTTGTGTGTTGTGTGTGTGTGTGTGTGTGTGTGTGTGTGCTTGCGCCGTGTTTGGATGGGTGGATGCTTAGCCGTGATTGTGCGGATGGACAACTGGGTGCTTTTTTTCTATTGATGCAAGTAGGTATCATACCTCCATGGTTGGTGTGAATATCGATGCGTGCATCTCGAGTGCGTGTGTGTATGTGTGTGTGTGTGTGTGTTTGTAAATCTGTATTATGTGGTTACAGTGACTGATGGATGTGTTCTGTTCTCTGTGTGTTCTATGACTGTCCAAGTTCCTTTTACGTGTACATTTTATTGTACATTTACTTGTTTATAGGTTTGTAAGAGCGTATGTTAGCATTCCTCCCCATTTCCAGCATTTCCGTACACAATTTGTACACGTACTTTTCGTTTATTGTACATTGCAATGTAATTTGTACATTCAACTGCTGTTAAAAAATTAATGTTTCTGGTGGAAATGAAAGAAATTAATGAATTAAAGGGGAAGGCTAGTAACTGATCAGTGGGAATCAGTGGAAATGCTGGGAGATGATTGTTCCAATCCTTATGGGATTCATTCCAGAGTTCATTGTATATCTATTGTTGTGTGAAAATGATTTGCTTCAGAATGGTCTCATATTCAAGTAATGTGCAGTTTAATGCTTCCAGGTTAGCGTCCCTGGTCAGTGACGGAGCATTAATCTGCACATTACTTGAATATGAGACCGTTCTGAAGCAAATCATTTTCACACAACAATAGATATACAATGAACTCTTGAATGAATCCCATAAGGATTGGAACAATCATCTCCCAGCATTTCCGCTGATTCCCACTGATCAGTTACTAGCTTTCCCCTTTAAAAAAAAATGAATAAGCATCGACATACATACACATGGTACATACCGGTCCATTCACTGATTTAAATAAGCAATATGGGTCATATACTCCGGCACTGAACATAGAAATTTTCCTGATAGATGTACATGTATTCATTCAGAAGTTTCACATTTATTTTGTTTGTGCTATAAGCTTGGGGTCGAAAGATTCTGTTTAACACCCGTGCGTAGGGATGATGATTTTTCGTTGAAACACGCACACACACACACACACAAAAAAAAAAACTCTCCATTTGTGACCAAAAAAAAAAAAAAAAAAAAAAAATTACTTTCAAGATGCCCCATGTTTCTAAACGTTGTGTGTGGTACAAACGTTATTTCTATCAAATGTCTCATTCTATTAAGTATGGCATGGTTGACCCCATTGCCACAATCATGACTCTGTATTAATGTGTTTGTTTGTTTGTTTAATACATGTATGATTACATGACTGTATTTATCAGCTTTAAGCACGTGTACGTAGCCCCAGACTTACAGCCTTTTGGACAAAAGTGTTAACCGTAAAAAAATTAAACAAAAGGTCTTCATTTGCGGTAGATGTTTTTTTTTTTTCGTTTTCTGCTAAAATATACACAATTAATTTACAAGAAAACTACCTAGCAGTAGGAAGAAACGGGGGATTGCCGTAATTGCAAAATAGTGTACGACTTCTTCCACAGGCAACCAGCACGTATGTATATCAAGTGGATTCTAAATACAAATATGGCGTTTAGACAGGTGAAATAGAGTGGTGATCATATTGTCTGGCCGGCAAAAGATGTCCGATGTCCCATCGAAAGCCTCCAGCCTGCATAGCCCGGCTGTCACTCGATCACAGAGCACTGAAAATAATTTTGCCGACCAGGGGCGGATCTTGCTTTTTGCTAGGGTGGGGGGAGGGGGTTGACCCAATGACGATGCCGAGCATCGTCTACGAACCGCGAAACGGCAAGTGGATCGGAGATTTTGTTTGTTTGGTTGGTTTTTGCTGATATTTTGAACCCCCGTAAATGATGTTTTCCCGGCATCTAACACGATGGAGACTATATCAGAGTGCTTGGAACATAGTGGTTCTTGGCACCAGATCCGCCACTGCCGACTTCAGAAAACCATTTTCTTCTTGATGCTTGCAGCTAACTGCCCAGCAACAATTTTCATCGGCCTTCGCTTAGATGTGAACGGCCCTTAATTGAATGAGTTCAATAGAAATATATATATATATATATATATATATATATATATATATATATATATATATATATATATATATATAATAGATAAAAAAAAGTAGTTTGTCAAGAGACCCACATGATCATAAAGTAAAACGATATACGGTATGAAGAACACAAAAGATAGAGCAGCAAAGCATTCAAAAAGAGATATACATGTACCTTTAATAAATTTGGTACATGCATTTTTCGCTAGTACATAGCCAGGCGTTAATCTCGATACACTCGCGAATTACTTCGGAGGTTGTTTATGACGTTCGTATAAAGAGAATTACGTAAATCGGATACGAAGTGTATACCTGTACTTCACGCTGATCTTTAGGAATAAGACGCTGCTAGTCCCCTCGTAAACAAGTCTTAGGGTTTGTGAATAATTATGGTACGGATGAAGCAAAGGGGAAAGCATCGAATGCGTGAGGATCTGACTTCATCCATATTTTGATTTGCGTTATTTATACAGGAATAAAGATTTCGGGGAATCACTGACGTGAGAAATGTGTATCCACGCTCACTCAATGCATTAAGCCTGACATCCTTTTGAATGTAACAGGCCGTTACCTTTTAACAAAATATGACATTCGGTGATCTTCAGCAAATACAGCAACACCCTATATTGATGTTTTCATTTCGTTTTGTTTGTTCATTCGTTTATTTATTCAGATATAATCTATTCTTAGTTTACAATGATAATGGCCATTAAGTCCACTGGAATTGAAAACTGAAACAGTCGAATACTGTATATAGTCAGCGGGAGTTGTCTGTCTACGCACAATTATGGTAATGGTTGCAAGATCTTTTCTATATACAGCTATGTAGCTTTTTCAGTGTTGCTACTGCTCTATTCGTCTAACAGAAGGTTATGCATGTCCTTAATTTCATATCCTAGTTTTGCCAAGTACCCATTTTACTTATTCATCCGGGTCGAAAGAGACATGGTGATGGATAAAAACATATTTTTCAAGGACTTGGGTACTTGACAGGAATCGAACTCGCTGAACAGTCCAACTGAAAGTCGAGAGTCTTATCCACTATATGCCGTGCCCCCATCTAAGCTAAACTGCTTGGTCCGATCAATCATTCAAACGAGATCTGAAACCAAAACGGAGATGACCTGTTGATATGATTATCATGGAACCTGTGAAATAATAATAATAATAAAAAAGCGATTGACCCTGGAAAATTTAATCGGGACTTGTACAAACTTGAAGAAAGCTATAAGCATCGGAATGGCCTGCCGAAAGCTCAAGTAAGCCATTGCGATCATTTATCGTCTTACAAAAAAAAAAAAAAAAAAAAAAAACATTATATATATATATATATATATATATATATATATATATAGACGATGAAGACAAACAAGTCGACATAATGCATTAGAATCCAACTTCATTTATATTCGTGCAAGGGTCGAAAATTTGGTTTACAAATAAATGAAGTTGGATTCTAATGCATTATGTCAACTTGTTTGCCTTCATCGTCTTCATGCTCTTATTCCAACACGCGAATAATAATACCATTATATATATATATATATATATATATATATATATATATATATGAATATAAAAAAGACCCAATGCTGTTAGACACAATTTTGAGAAGAAAAAAAAAACAACAACAACAAACAAGATCCTAATATCTTTAGTACTGCAGTTATTGGAATATCATGCAAATATCTGTATGATGATAATTTAAATCAGTCGGTGAATGATTATCTACATTGTATTTGCATTACTTTGCAAGGGGTCTCCGAAGATGATTACAGCGAAATTTCAACTTTTTCAGGTATTCATGTATGTGTGTGTATGTGTGTGTGTCTTGTCCTTTCTCTTCTTGTCTGTCATCCAGCATATATTGTACCGATCTTGCAAACCGGAGTCATTTTTTTTTCAATGCTCTATAATATTATTAGGCCCCATTATAACCTCACACAGTCATATTGTTATCACAACGATCGAACTCTGCTAACACATGTTGCCGTTGTGTTATATGGCAATCTATGGCATACGTGTAAATCGTCGATTGAATAACAGAATGCAATCTTTTCCAATTTTTTTTTATTTAATATGGTGTTCAAATGTACAGTATAATAAAATTATATAAACATTGCCAAAGGCTGCAAAATGTATACGGGATAAGGTATTTGACAAATAAGTTTTAGTTGGAACTACAGTATTCACCACATGTGAATTACTTCTCAAAGAACAAAATATTTGCACTCATGGGGCTCACACACTGCACAATAACAATTTCAAACGCATTCATTTTGAAAAAAATAAAAGCGTGAGATCATCAGCAGATATTAAACTACAATTGTATAGACCTGATGGATAAGAAACTGAGGGAGGGCGCCCTCATTTGGCTCATTCTTGACCATAAACGAAATACAGCACCAATGTTCCATCACAATGTTTAGACACTAATACTTCTTGGAAGAACTTGTGCTCTCGTACTACCGAGGAAATTACCTCGGACTGTTTCACACGGGTGACAGAAATACAAAGTTATCATGATAGATACAAGACGGGCAATACTGATGAATATTAATTAATTTTACTTTGATTATTGTGTGAAAGTGAAAGCGTACGATTGCATCTACAGCAGCTGCGACTGATTTTAACTATTTTTCGGTAACATTCAAAGTTTGTCGTTCTTTATGTGCGATATCAGCATTACTGTTATTTCTAACACACTGATTTCACACGTTCTAGTCCCAAGTAGCATGACATGTTTTGCATCTTATGCTGCGCTTCCCGCACCCTACACCCCAAAACATGAAGGTCAACAAACTAGGCCTACTGTCCGATATCAAGCCAAAATAAATAGATGAAAGAACATAGATTTGGAGAGAAAACGAACAAGAAAAGAGTAAAAAGTAATGTAGGCCTACTAAAGGGTGCGGTATTATACTGTAATGCTAGTCTTATGATGGCGTGAAATTCGAAGGACAGAAACCAGGCCTTTCATAGAGCCTTACTCATCCAGTTGCACAGACAAGGAGGAGTGTGGCGCAAATTACACGTACATGTATTCAAATTAGCATTCATTCGTACTCATTTGTAATAATGCCTTCATGTCCTATTATGTCAGTGGGCATCACACTCTTATGACTACATTTAGCTGATGTGTGTGCGTTGTTCTGAGTACATGTACTTCGTTTTGCCACTCCTTACTTTTTTACATAATATCCCAAAATAATAAGTCATTGATACGTCGCTCCCATGCACGATAGAAAGTCAATATTGCATATTATAGCATGGGAATGAATACGATAAGAATCTTCAACTTTCAGTAATTCCTTTGTTGGAAATTGATACGCCCATAAGCCGAATTGATGGAAAGCCTCTAAAAAGATAACAATGCAATAGTCGATATGGTTTCACTAATTTAGTCTATAATGACACAAGAAGACATTTCTAATTCTCGAAATGACTTGAATCGTGTAGTCCAGTTGATGCCTTTTTCGGCTTTCGGTCAGTTCATGATACGCTCATTTTCGCGGGAAGAGCACTCGGGGTGGTGAGGGCCAACAGACGAGATTTGAGATTTCCTCCATTGGAAACTCTCATCTCGTGTGTCGGGTCCGAGAGGGCGTCCTTTGGACCCCTGTCCATCATCGGGAAGACGAACCTCGGGTTGAAAACGGCGGGATGTGGAAAATGACCCGGACTGTTGGGGTGGATCCCTCGATTGGGGTCATGATGGTGCAGCTGGTTGGCCACATGTGGATGGTGGTACAGCAGTGGCTGGGTATGGCTTTGGTAGGGTGGGCGTTGGTGATGCGGCAACTGATGGAACTTGTGTGCGCCGCTTGCTGCAGTCAGGAACGGCAGCGCCCATCGGGCGATCGGCAGGGCGGAGACAAACGGGAGATGGGGCGGGAATGCTGTCTGATGGTGGTGTGGGAGATAGGTAGGAGAAGGAGGCAATTCGGATGGTGGTCTTGAGGTCTCTATCCTCTGCTGTGATTGCACTGCACTGTAGGCCTGTGAACGAAAATCATAGAGAAATAGACCAGTGAAGATATAGCCGATGCTTTAAACACAATTGTTTGCGTTTAGTTTTAGGAATAAAAACAAACTATTGCAAATTCCGATGTACATGAAACACATCGCCAGAAGAAACCTTTCAGGCTTCTTTTCATAAATTCTGATGGTTGAATTAGGTCTTGACGCCTTGGACCAAAGAAAGGATTTGTCATGTTTTCACGTGATGTCTCTGCGAGAGTCGATCGGGCTGCTTAATCTCTGCAGTAAACATCGAAAATATGTGCGAATTCTAAAGCCACTCAGTAGAAATCGATTAACACTTGTAAGGAGTGAAACAGTAACGGTGAGAGACTGAATAAACTCCATCCAAAAATATCCCCAATCATCGATACCGGAACAACGCCCTCTATATGTGTTCACTTGCAGTGAAACAAACGTTGAGCGCGTTGGCGATAAAAGGATTGACAATGGGGGAAGGATTTCGGTGAAGGAATAAGACCCAGTCCTATTAAGCAAGCCTTTTTAAGATAGTTTGTTAAAGAAGCATGTTATATTCTGAGCGCATTTCAGAAAATCTAGTTCTGCCTTTTTCGTCTGTTGAGAATGATAAGGGCGTTAAGTTGCCACAAAACCCGTGTTCAAGACAACTTAATGCCCTTCTCATTTTCAAGAGACGTTTTGTACATGTCAGCAACACTTTCGAAAACATGATAAAAGTATTGATCATTCCTCGCACTTTTCTGATAAAAAATAGCAACCAGCAAATACCATTGCAAAATATTCGAAGTTTGTGGTATACTGTCTGTCATTGGAACTCTCAATGAAATGCAGTGTGAGAAGGGTAGACAAACCCCCCCCCCCTCCCCACACACACACACACTGATGATATGCCGTGCGATTAGAAGTCTTCCTGTGGTATTAAAAGAGGGAAGCAGATTAGACAATCCGGTTTATGAGGCGCATGAATTTACAGGCCTTAATTTCCAGATTAGGTAAACTGCTTCACACAAACTTGGAGGAAAAGAAAACACCTGGTATTGGTCTAATAGACATGCAGGTGTATCAGTAGATAGAACCCGGCGATCGAATGGCGTGACTGAAGTGCTATCGAGCGGAGCAAGAGCTTCGATCGAGTAATTGTTGCCTATCGATCGAAAGTTACGAGTTCTTTGTTGGCTACCATGTTTCGCCGCGCTGTTAAAAGGGGTGGGTTGTCGTTGCTGTGCAAGGAAGCGAAACTTTCTGGGGGAGTGGAGGCCTATTTTGAATTGCGGGGACCGTATCCATAACTTAATTCCACTTTAATATAAGAAAACAACATTTCGATAGCAGGTCTTCTTAGTGTGAGAGCGTCTTCAGAATTTAGGCTAACTTTTAACACGGCAGAGTACGTGTACAATTAATTTTGTTAGTGCAGCAATACGCCTTAGACTGATATGACATAGATTTGCATCTTTGAAAAAAAGTAAGCTGCGATGAATCAAAACGCAAACGTGTCGTGCTTGCTCCCACACTCACTATAATATATTCGGTGTCCCCATGACGCTCTAATAATCAACGACAGTAATATTCTTTAAATAAAATATGTAACCGCCAACGAATGTCTCGCATTCTAACGAACACCAGACTGGCACGTAAAATGCTTCGGAATGATCGCATCTCGTGATCAATCGACCGCACTGGCCCAAGACGACTCCCAGGCAGAAGTGCTCGCTTGGTTT
The DNA here is from genome assembly GCA_033980235.1 of Diadema setosum. NCBI lineage: Eukaryota > Metazoa > Echinodermata > Echinoidea > Diadematoida > Diadematidae > Diadema > Diadema setosum. The sequence continues at coordinate 34,503,385 of CM067066.1, read as the reverse complement.
CATGCAATTGTTGACCAAATCGTTCGCGGTTACTTTGATATGGCACGATTCGATTCCAAGTGGGTATTTGTGGGCACAAGAGCCGAACTGAAGAGATGAGAGAACAAAGAAAAGAAGCGAAGACGTGCAGTTAAAGAGTTTTATTTGCACCCATCCCTTCCCTCCTGTCCTGCAGCCCAAATCAATGACCGATGAAGCTTTGGTGGTGATGATTGGCGTTTGATATTTTTCACGATTGATTTTTAGGAACGATTTAGAACAAAAGGCACGATAAGTGGTCCGTGTCACTGTTTCAGTCCGAGTCTCCTTCTCTGTGAGCTCTGCACTGGTCATTGTCTTTCCCCTTCAAAGGGTATGATTACGCTTCGATTAGATTCGGGTATGTATGTGACGCGGAAGACAAATAGGTTGCAATGTTCAATAAGGCGGGAATGTATCATGCGTTGCCCATGGAGACGAGCAGTACACAACAACATTTGTTGAGTGATACTCGAAATCCTTGAAGTAAATAAAGGTTCTGTCTATTTATAGAGAATCCGTATCGGCGTTTTGACATGAATGTAAATATACGCAGAAGAAGTTAAGAATCGAGTTTCTAACTATTTGCGGTTCCCTTCTTTGGATGACAGGCTAAATTTGACGAGGAAGAGAAAACTTGAGATATGTGAAGTGATACTTGTGGAGGTCAGCAATAGAAGTTAATCAAATATTCAGAGAAATGTTCGACCACTTCTTTACAAAACTTGCTCCATGGAACTGACTGGTTGGCGGTACGGAAATCTTGCAGAATCACCTGTTGTCACGTGGCAATGACGTCAATACGAATGACTTTCCAAGGGCATTTCACCAGTTGCATTTTACAACTTATCCAAACCGTTCACTGCATAGTTTTTAACATTGTACATTGCACTAGTTGGAACACCCCAAATCCGTCACACAGGAAGGTTGCAAGATTTTAGGCAAGGGAAAGATAATACTCCGAAAATTTTGTGATAGTAAAAGTATTATCTTTAAAGCGCAGTTCCCCATAGCATGATCAAGTTGACTTTAATAAAAGAGTAAAATCAGATGAACATTCTTGTTGAAGTGTCATTAAAATCAGAAACAAGGCATGAGAGTTAAGGAATGGTAAACTTTCTCGTGTTTTAAGGGATAACGCTAAAAAAAAAAAGTTTAAGAGTTTTAGACTATTCCAACGCATCTAATCTCAACAGTCAAGATAGAGCAGGGCCTATGTTAGCATTTGAAATAACAAAATGTAAGACTTTCACAATCAGCTGAAGCGAGATGTATACCAGTGAGATAATCAGTGACAATGTATTATCACATGATTGTCGACAATACCAAGCACATAATTACGACCATCGATGAAATATAGTACCGCTATTTAATTTCAAACGTGTATAACTTTAGAAGAGAGAACATTAAATATGTGAATACACGTAAGATATCGATATTTCTTTTCAAGAACAGAATTTTGCTACAGAGAGTAGGCTTGATAAGAACTGTGACCATGAAGAAATAATCTTCGGTTTTGTGGGAATGTGAAGAAGAAAGTTCGTTGATGCATGGTGTCTCTGTCTTGCATATTGTTGATATGCTTATTCATGTCTTTGGAGATAACACTGCGCGTCTAAAGGAATAATGCACCCAAGAGCTCAATTTATTTCTGCTGTATTTGTTTTTCGGATTTTTAGCTCACCTGAGCCGAAGGCTCAAGTGAGCTATTGTGATCGTTCTTCGTCCGGCGTCCGGCATCCGTCGTCCGTCTTCCGTCATGCGTCATGCGTCATGCGTCGTGCGCTGTGCGTCGTCCGTCGTGCCTAAACTTTTTACATTTTCATCTTCTTCTTGAAAACCGTGAGACCGATTTTCACTAAACTTGGCAGGTAGCATCCCTAGGGGGTTAGGATCTCAGTTTCTTAAAATGGGCACCATGTCGAACCCAGGGGGCCCCCAGGGGGCCCAAATCCCCCAAATTAAGGAATCTTTCAAAATCTTCTTCTCTAGAACCAGAAGTGATAGAGCTAAGTTAATTTAGTTAATACTATGAGTTAGTATATTGATGGCTGTAGTTTCAAGTTTGTTCATGGCGGAATCAGGGCCCCCCCCCCCCCCTTGGGACCCATGGGAGGAGGGTGGGGAGGGGTCCTAATTGGGCCTAAATTGTACACTTTCATCTTCTTCTTGAGAACCTCATGGCCGATTTTCACCAAACTTGGCAGGTAGTAGGGGGTTAGGATCTCAATTTGTTGAAATGGGCACCATGCCTCACCCAGGGGGTCCCATAGGGCCCAAAACCCCCCAAAATTAAGGAATCTTTAAAAATCATTTTCTCTAGAACCAGAAGTGATAGAGCTAAGATAATACTACGAGTTATTACACTGATGACTGTAGTTTCAAGTTTGTTCATGGCGGAATCAGGGGTGCCCCCTTGGGACCCAGCGAGGGTAGTGGGGAGGGGTCCTAATGGGGCCTAAATTGTACCTTTTCAGCTTCTTCTTGAGAATCTCATGAGCGATTTTCACCAAACTCGGCAGGTAGTATCCCTAGGGGCATAGGATCTCAATTGTTCAAATGGGCACCGAGTCCCACCTGGAGGGCCCCAAGGGGCCCAAACCTCCCCAAATTGAGGAATCTTCTCTAGAATCAGAAATGATAGAGCTAAGATAATACTATGAGTTAGTACATTAATTACTGTAGTTTCAAGTTTGTTCGTAGCAGATCCAGGGGTGCCCCTCTTGGGGGTAGGGGGAGGTCCAAATGGGGGTCTAAATTGTACATTTTCATTTTCTTCTTGAAAACCTCATGATGGATTTTCACCAAACTTGGGGGCCCGGAGAGAGGAGTGGGGCCTCAATCCCCTAAAATTTAGGAATCTTAAAAAATTTGGGCCCTTATTGTACATTTTCATCTTCTACTTCAGAATGCCTGGTCAAATTTTGGTAGAGCTGTGAATAATTAAGATTAGTGACTGCGTGAAAGGTGAACTTGCGATACTCAGGTGAGCGCTAGACCCGTGGGTCTCTTATTTAAGTAGTAACATTGAATAAGCATTAATTTCGGATCATTCACCATTTTTTTTTTAATGAAGCTTCCCAAATTCAAATTACGCTTGTAAGACCATGGCCAAAACAGTGGCGTATCTAGGGAAAACGGCGCCCGGGGCAAGCGCGAAAATTGCGCCCCTAATTTCTGAAAAAGTGGTCAACCCCAACCCCATCCCGGTAGGGAATTTAAAAAAATTCTACATGATATGCTTTTTCAAGCACTTAAAAGGGGTCTTTTGAGGGTGATTTAAATGTAATAAATTTAGATAAATTTTGGCGAGCGAGCGCAGCGAGCGAGCCGAAAATTTTTTTATATTTCCCCGTCATTACGTTTTGTTCTTATCTTTTCTTTTTTTTTTGATAAATTTTGGCGAGCGAGCGCAGCGAGCGAGCCGAAAATTTTTGTATTTCAGCTTACAAAACATGGAATTCTTGTCATTTTTTGCTTATCAAATCTTACAATTCTATTCGAGATATAGTGACGGCCTTATAGGTAATGATTTATATCAACAAACTGAGGACTTGAAAAATACTCCAAATTAGTTCGCACGAGTGAGCCGAAATTTGTATATTTCCGCGCCATCATCACGTTTTGTTCTTTTCTTTGTTCTTTTTTTTTTTTGATAAGTTTTAGCGAGCCAGCGCAGCGAGCGAGCGGAAAATTTCTGTATTTCAGCTCACAAAACATGAAATTCTTGTCATTTTTCGCTTATTAAATCTTACAACTCTAATCAAAATATAGTGACGGCCTTATAGATAACGATTTATACCAACAAACTGAGGACTTGAAAAATACTACGCGCGATTGAGCCGAAATTTGTATATTTCCGCGTCATCATTACGTTTTGTTCTTACCTTGTTTGATTTGGTTTTTTGCGCCCCCCCCCCCCCCCCCCGTGTGTTCGACACCTTTGGCGCCTTCGTTTGATCCAATGCGCGATCGCTTCCGAACGAAAGAAATAAAATTGCAGCCGCTGCTTCGTGTAACATTTTGCTTTCTAACGATGGCATGTGTGAACACAATATACATTGTCATTTTGTCCGCGTCATCACGTTTTGTTCTTATCTTATCTTATATATCTTATCTTATGTATAAATTTTGGCGAGCGAGCGCAACGAGCGATCCGAAATTTCAGCTTACAAAACATGGAATTCTTGTGTGAACACAATAAACATTGTCATTTTTGTTTTTATCTTGTTTTATTTGGTTTTCTCCCCCCCCCCCCCCCCCCACCCCCACCCCCTTTCCGGTCCGGGCGAGTTGTTTTTTTTTTTCTTCTTCTTCTTCTTCTTCTTCTTCTTCTTTTCCTTCGTTTTTTTTTTTTCTTTTTCTTCGTTTTTTTTTCTCGTTTTTTCGTTTTCGGCGCCCCCAAGGAGTGGCGCCCGGGGCACGTGCCCCCTTGCCCCCCCCCCTTGATACGCCACTGGGCCGAAAGGAATAGATATGTTTATGAGGGGACAGCAAACTATACGAGCCCTGCTTATTAGTAGTCCCCTCCATTTCCAACAACTTTCTTTCGGCATTTGTCATTAAATTCACAACATTGTACCTCAGTTCATAGTTTGTTAGTTTTTCATTATACATTGTTGTGTTATCATGTGTATTCAAATTTTATATAGCGATATAATTGTATTTGTTGGGAAAAAATAAATGTACAATAAGGATGAAAACATCGAATTAATGTACAGGGTTCTTGTCAGAAGCATGCAAGATGAAAGAAAAAAAGTACAATGTTCTCTGACTTCACCAGTGCCCCCAACCCCCATGCCACTTCATGAGTTCGCATCTTCTGTTACACAACTTTCAGCCACGTTTAAGAAACATACCAGCTGTGGCTGAAAGAACATGTAAAGCAGGAGAACTCGTTTACCAGGCGCATCGCCCGAGGCCGGGATTAGATGATACTCTCCCCCTTCACCCCCCCCCCCCCCCCTCCCAAAAAAAAAAAAAAAAAAAAAAAAGCTGATTAATGTAAATGGCTATTCGATTTTCTATCTGCTCTTTTGCCGTGGATTCAGACATTCTTCCAAGTTACAGTCGTTTAAAGAAAAATCGATTCCGGCTCAAGGACACGAAGAGAAAGTGGGAGAAAGATTCGGTAACTGACGATATATCACCCTCTCACGACCAGTCCTCTGAACATATCACTGACATTGCATTTAAATAATGTCATTGTAATCAGTAGTATTACTAGAGAAAGACTGTTTATTATGAGATTGTGAAACCTCTAGTGTATAGGACTCGCCGGATTTCCGTCATATCCGTGGACAGATGATTACAATACCATTCGAGCCGCGCGAGAGATTTTTAGTTCCGGCATTAAAAGGATCGTATAGGTTTGGTTGAGGCCTAATTTCAAGTTTCTAACATTTTTGGGTGAGATATTAAGAAACCTCGTATGAAATATGAAGGAGAATGTAACTCCAAGTGAAATACAACGTTTATTTGATGAAAATTGGTTTTGAAATGGCTGAGATACCCAAAACAGAACAATATTACGTAATAAAAGGTGGGACGCACCTTTTATTCCGACCGCTTTGTTTTCCTTTGTTTTTTGGATGTCCCGGCCATTCCAAAACCGATTTTCATCAAATAAACTTATTCCTCCTAGAATTGTATGCTCTGTACTATTTCACAAGTAATTTCATGATATCATGATGAAGTTAAAAACCTAATTCTCATTACCACCAAATAGCATCCCTTTAATGGCGTATTGATATCATCCGTTTACCATCCCTGGTGAGGGAGGGCGATGTATCCGTCAATATAAAAACAACATTCTCAAGGACAAGCTTTCTGGACTTGTATTTGTAGACACTCGTCCGATGACCCACCGCACAGTTTGTCTCCTCTCGGCAGGGAATTATCCATGTAAAACGATGCGTAGACCAATTAATTTCAGCATCCTCCACCATATTATTTAGACCCCCAAAATATATGCACTCATGCAAGTTACCATTGAGACTATTTTCTTTTTTCGAAAGGAAATGAAAAAAAAAAACAAAAAAAAAAAAACAAAGAAGAAATCGAAATCCATATCGGGCAATGCGATCGTGTTAATGTAAAGTGATGCTCAAACCAATCAATTACTGCATGTAGCGCCAAAAGCTAAGACAAAGATAGACCTCAACAAGGAGGAAAAAAGAATATGTTCAAAGAGCCCTCAAGCATTTCCGTAACTTGATAAGTCATACAGACGGTAAACAAAGGTCCATAATGTACTTCCTACTTGCACTTATCTCTAAACCCCGTACCGTCATTGTTCGAATGAGAGCTCAAGTGTAGCGTTTGCATTCAAATGAATTTCAGAAACCCTAGGGTGTAACATGATGATATCCTTTGGAGTGGACAAGAATCAATGCTTGCTTCAATGACAGGCAATCAAGATTAGATGTTAACATAGCGATGTCTGTCTGGCACACCTTCGGATATTGGAAATGTTATAATACGTTGGTCGTACTCGCTTGAAATTTTCATGTCATTTTTCTTGACGCTAATTTTCATTTGGCAGAGGTTATACTGATCACTCATTTTATCATTGTATCCCCTGTCCAGAGTAGACTCGATTGATCTTGATATTTCATCTCGTCAGATCCGGGAATATTTCTTTTGCATTTTGTCGTTAGTCGACCCACCTCATTAGCGGGGATATTATAATAGTGCTAGTGTGGCTACCGGTAGTCAGTCCGTACGGATGCTACGTAACTATCAACCAATCGGGCGTGGGAGGCTGTCGTGGAGAAAGAACCGCGCATCGAAATTGATTCGCCTCGTCCGCGGCTGGCTATAAGAGTGCTGCGCCCAGATGGATCTACATTGTACTTTCATTTTCTATTAATAGTTTCTGATATACTTACATGTAGTTTAGAGACTTCGGTACACAATAAGTGCCCTGACCTCGTGTTGAGGAATATTTCCTAAATAAATGGTTACTTTCGTTCTGAAGCGCCGTCTGATAATCAGAAATTGTAATTATATATATATGTCAACTTGAACTTGAATACTAGGTAAATAATATATATACACACACACGCACATACACACACACACACACACACACACACGCGCACACACACACACACACAAAACACACAAACACACACAAAAAAAAGATTTCGCGAAAATGAAAATTTATCAAAAACTAGTGTTTTCTCAAAACCTTTAACCACCAGAGGAAAAAGATGTACACAGAAGATAGATTGATATGATCCATGTTAATTAAATGAAGTCAGCACTCTAAAATATCCCGAGTCAGAACTGTCCCGGAACTGGGCCCATTGGGGTCACATATCGTTCCGGGTCAGAAATGACAAGGAATGGGATCAGATGTGACCCCATCCAGAGTCATAAATTGGGTCAGGGTGACCCCATTCCGGGTCTTTATGACCAAATTCCAAGTCATTTGTGACCCGGAACGGTGTGTGACCCCAACGGACCCAGTTCCGGGTCAGTTCTGACCCGGGATATTTTAGAGTAAGTGATAATGTAAATACTGATAAACAACGGTATCGCTGGTTTACGTAGGATAATGCCATATATGATGATCTCTAAATGCTGTTTACGTGAACATAATTCCTGTGACATAAATTGTCGTATATTCTTGTCGTAACCGAAAAACAAAATCGTCTCTTCTCTCGTATGGCTAGATCTTACCCATACGAGTGAAGTGACGCAAACCGGCACATGGCCGTCTCTCGAAATTAAGTCGTTGCTGTCATGCATAATTCAGCATGCATACGTCACAGCGTATGAAAGGACGTGCAGGAGAGTGAATGTATTTGCTCATCGTCTTTTGAATGACCCACCTTTCTGTCTTCTGGTAGCTTGTGTGACTCTGAGATCGGGATGACTGGAGGTCGTTCTTTCTTCTCGCACGGGTCTACAGCGTCGGAGCATTTAGGCTGACGGCGGGCTCGCTTTGGATCTAAGAAGGTAAAGAAAGAAAGAGGATGGGGGAACGGCCACAGGGTGGTACAAAGGAAACTGTGAGAACGGATGAATATGATGTCAATGCAAGGACAGGGAAGACAAAGACAAGAAAGGATGCGGCATTCTATAGATCATCATGCTGTCCAATGGAGCGATTAGGGGCGTATGTATGAAAAGGTGAACATAAAAGTCCCCGTATTCCCCGCAGAAGGTCATGTGGCCGACCTTGGAAGAGTTGGTTTTGTTACGCCTCCCTGGTCTAAGACACCATTAGGACATCCCGCCTACCACTTGTTTGTTTGCCTTTCTTTTCTTTCAAGGGGAAATTTAGTCGATACGCGCTTCGCCACTGTGACCATTTCGTAGAATACCATGAGTAATATCTTCTGTGCCATTTAAGCATGGCCTTACCAGCCCAAACAGACGCTCAGAATAATCATTTTTCACTCATTCGCGTTCTTCCAAAAATAGAGTGCTACAGTTATAACCCCTTCTGCAACAAACAATATGTCAGTGTAGTGTTACTGCAGGAATTTCTGGAAAAACGTCCCCTGCAAGTCTCTGGCAAAAACGTGTGCATGATTTTTCAGTGATGCACACACACACGCAACACACACACACACACACACACACACACACACACACAACCACAACCCGAAGTGAGTGGATTGTGCGAAAAAAAAAAAAGAGTTCGGGTGAGTATCGCGCAAGCTCTAATCTTGTGCGAGATCGATACAGCACAAAGTGTGCGCCGTCAGAAAGGGCTTTTTCACCGATTGATTGCAATCGATTGTACGTATTACTCGGGTATGGCGCAACGAAACATTTATTCATGCAAATAAACAACCGCGACAATTGCCGAGGTTTTAATGGGACTTTTAGTGTATCCCGAACCTTTGTGAGCAAGGGTCCTACCGCCCCAAAGAGGCACTAAATTACTTAATTACTTCCGTGGGATGTTTTTAATCACCAATTTTTTTTTTGTTTTATTATTCTCCTCTGTTTTTGATGGCAGGATTCTTGAAATTATCAAAATTTCAGTTTTAACTCAACTTGCCCCACCATTACAAATGTTAGGCCAAAAAGTAGTCTGTTGAACAAAAATTATCTTCGCATATCTACTGAGCATTATAGAGAAACGTCTTCAGTTTTAATGTTGTCTTGCCAACATCGTCTTCGATTTGTAGATCCTCAGATAAACAACCCAAATGTAAAGTTGGTGTAATTAATAGTGGAAAAGGTGGCTAATGTTTAGAGGCTGTTATGCGCTGCATTTCGGTTCCATCTCCCGTCGTCACATTTATGAAGATTGATGGTAAGATGTCGAAACCTCATCTACCCAGGGGTAATCCTGGTGTCAAAACCCAGGGTTTTGATGGATAATCTCGCTGGGAGCCATAGTATTATGAACGCCTTCCTCTTCTCAAATTCCCCCAAAATTGGGATTTGAATTCCCGAAGAATAGGATCAGCAACTATTTGTGTCATTTCATTCATAGAGATAGTAAGAAATAAAGACGAAATCTGCAATAGCTTGGATTTTCCTGTTCCCGTTACCGTCCCCTAGAGTGGGGTATAAGATGCAGCTCCATCAAATCAACTCGGGTTTCACTTCATTGTAGCGTTTTCAATACCTTTTGTTTATTGAGGCTGTACATGATACTCAGTACCATTTTCTGTCTGCTCCGTAGAATGTGCAAACAATTTTGTTGGATTTTTCCGCCAGTAATTCGAGCGATTAGAGTTTTGGGGTTTTCTGCTATTTCTACTTCTGCTGAATATGTTTTACTAGTTATATACCGTTTTAGACTACAGACTGTTTAAGTATATATATGGAAGCTATTCATTACTAAAATTACTATCATGAAGTAAGTAGGCCTAATGTAGGCCGGAATGGCGTCCGTCCAATTGTCCAATCTCTTATGACGGTTATGAGGAAAGCTGACTGTGGTTTAGGCTGTGGCTTCATACTGCTAAAAATCGTTTAGCTTCTTTTACAATTACAAAATGGATGAGCAACCACTAATGTACATATCTCTCTGATATTTTTTTCCCATTTGGGATTGATTAGTGATTGATCGTTGAACTTATTGGCGCTGCTCGGAGAGATGCAAAAAACAACCAGAGGTCACAGTTAATGAGATATTATCGACAATACAATTATGGTATTATCCCGTCAATGCCCTGTAGGACGAATATCTGAAATGTGTATATTGTACAATAATTATTCATTTCAATCTGTACGCTAATACGGATGTGGATGACGTATCCGTGTTATCACATCGTGCATAATAATTGCTCATTCCAACCTTCGGCAGACGGCTCTCATTTCGATTTCACGATTCGTGTGACTCCATTGCCTTTGGCCAGCTAATCGTTCTAGAGTGACCGGTTATCATGTGGTATCGATTCGCGGCCAAGCTACGTTCAAATTACACAGACGGCTGCCCAGTGGGAGTTGTCTAGTCACAGCAAGGTTTTTCATCTCTTTTTCTCCAGAGATGCAACTTAATTAGCGGTCCCTCTCTCTGTCTCTATGAAGTCAACACCATCACGCAGACATTTTCCCCGCTAATTGTCACCAGTTATTTGGGGGCCCACCTAAATTACCCTATACTACTTTGCTTCGGTGTATATGGATTAATCCTGTGGGCGGGAGCGATGGGATTTCAGCAGCGGCGATTTATGAGAATGTTTCGAATATTTGTGGCTGGTGTCACTGCCTCACTCATGTGAAATGAACACGGTATTGTTACTTGGTGACTAGATCGTATTGATTATTTCGACTGTTTCTAATCCTACTGCGAGACTTACATTAGCTCAGATAAGTTTATACCTTTGAAAGTGTGCCCTACTTCTGGAGCGGAGTATTGATCAGTGATAACATGAAAAGAACATCACAGCAATGTGTCACGTTCAAACATTTTTAATCCATTTGTTTGTATCCAATGAGTAAGAAAGCAAAATAAATTCAAACCGGGAAAAGATGGGTATCGAAGTACAAAAATAGAAGTGAATGACGAGAAATGTTAATTGGGTGGACATAACTCGTTTATTTAAACAAGTAATATTTTGAAATCATAACGTTGAAAGATGAAATGCGACCATGGGGCTATGATGCGACTGAATTCTTCAATCAAATTACTGACCACTGCAACTCATCTGAGACTTTACATTAGATTTCACTTTAAAGCGCATATGCAGAAAATATGGTTTCCTGTATAGCTTTTTATTTAAGTACCTTCCAAAGAAAATAATAGGAAGAGATGGTAAGAGATTAAAAACATTAATGTCACCATTCTATCTATTCCCTGTCATGTCGTGAAATATTTACTGCAAATACATACAGCTTTTGCGCATATATATAGGTCTCGCGGTAATAAGGGATGATAAATAGTAACAGAATTTCATAAATGGGCAACAACGGAGAGAAATTTGCGTGCTTTACAGATTCAAAAGCAAAAAAAAAAAATTGAACGAAAAATGTTATGTTAACATTAAGGTTATCTACTCACTTGGCTCAGAAGAAGCGCTGCTTTCGTATCCGATATCTTCCTCTTTTACTCTCTTCCCTTGCTCACGGAGACCTAGGATATCGTCCACGGCAAACGAAGGTCTTCTCGTCGTATTAGTATTCGACATCGGCGAAGTCGTCGATGACCGGTTGTCGCAGTCGCGCCCGTACTGCGGAGATCGGTGCGGTGTTTTTTTCTCGTCGTCGTTCAGGTTATGGACGTTACTGGGATCGTCCTCCTCAACTGAATCTGTTAGGAGGAGACACATACACAGATGTAATAGTCTAATATGACTTGCAATTGAATGTTATCTGAACCATATACGTGGAACTATTCAGTGCTGAACAAAATGATAGCGCAAATGAAGAAACAACAAGTGACTTCATGGCTGCTTTATAGAATTCATCAAAGCAAGACCAGAAATGGCCTCTTCTAAAAATTAGACGAGGCAATTCTCATTTTCTTCGTATTAAGTTATCGCGATTGTTGCGATAACTTAATACGGACAAAATGATATCAGTCCCTCTGTCTCAAAGCTAACGTTGATAAGAAATCGTAGACATGGTAGATGATAGTATCGATCACCACAAGCTGATGGTCGAAGGGTCTCACCTTCCCTCTCGTCGTCGGGCTCGCCCGAGCAGTTTCTGAGGATCCTGTTGATGGAGCTGACGCTGGGCAGGTTGTCCTTGGTGCAGATACCATCGAGCAGGAGGCGTTCCCGGATCTCCCAGGCAAACATGGACGAGTTCTCCTGTTTGTAGAGAGCGATACGGGAAACCACGGCCGGTGTCGACACTCGCGGCTTGCTCCCGCCGATGGCGCCCGGTAAGATCGACCCGGTCTCAGCAAACCTGATTTGGGGATGGGGGGGGGGGGGGGGGGTATAGTGTTTAAGCTGTATTACTGAAAGGCATTTTGAATCGTAGATAAAATGTCCAGTGACCAGTAAATACTCAGTAAATATGTGTCTTTTCAATCAACTATAGATATTTTAATAGCATTATGTGATTATGTGCGTTATTAAAATAAGCAAACCACACGATCTTGAATTTTGAAAGAAAACTGCAGAACGTAATGTGGTTTAGCTGTCGACATATTTTATTACCTGCTGAGAATCTTACTGACACACCCATGGGAGACCAGAAGTTGGCGGGAAATATCGCATGGGCGTAGCCCCAGGTGAGCCAACTCCAGTATACGGTGACGTACGTGAATGGGGAGAGGTCTTCCATTTGCGAACACGCCGCCAAGTTGGTTGATACCGCCCTGACCTTCACCAGAAAACAGAGAAGAGTTCGCGTTTTAAAATTCACGATTTTCAGTGACACGTACTCTATCAATTTCATTTCAATTTATTTCAATTCAATTCAATTCAATTCAATTCAATTCAATTCAATTCAATTCAATTCAATATTCTATCGACGTGACTGCGTAATGAAAATTGTAATACATACGTATAATCATGGACTTTTAGATATATCATACACCGCAAAATGGGGTCTCACCATCATTTAGTAATGGTGTGGGGTGTTTTTTGTTTTTTGTTTTCCAATTAATAAAAGTGCAATTATTGCAGGTACCATAATACAAACTATACTATCTCATTATGTTTGGCTGGGTGTTGTCCCGTCATTGCCATTGATGACGAAAGCATTTTTGAATGTTTTTGATGTAGTTAATCTGAAATATCTGCATTTCACATGCGATTTGAGTCTCGGTACAATGCACAGCAAAACAAGACATGGAGACATTGTTACGTAATAGTGTTCAGCTTCGTGATATCACGGATATATTATTGACACTGTGAATGAATGATTCATCTCATTTCATTTCAAATCATTGATTTCATCTTCAACAAAAATGCAATCGCATTACGACATTTGAATGCACGTAATTCCACAAGTTCAGTACAACATTAAAAGAAAAATCTTGTGGACGGAAATATAAACATTCCTTGCTTTAATCACTTTGATATCAAGTGCTAAAAAATGGCATAACTACATGGATATCCTAACTAGGAAGAGAATAATTATGGTTTTGTTGACACATTATTATCATTATTTTGATGCTGTGTTTTACATTGTTACCCAAGCTGTTAAAACATGATCACACTGAGAAAGTCAGATGCTACACAGGGCGATACACATTGGTTTAAAAAGAATGCAGCTGCAAACGTTCACATCATACAAATGCAATACTGTTTAACACCTTGCTATGTGTACAATACCGTTGCTAATACACAGCGGGAGATTAGCAATGTACAATGATTACACTGTGTCCTTCGAGTAAAATCGAAACACGGTGACTGTCAATGTAAGCACTGTGTTTTCCATCGGCAGTCTATATACCCTCTGTTTCTATCCGGAAGAAATATTACTCATGCGCGCCCTTAAAATCCTCACATCTCACAAACAAGAAGCCCGACGAGACACAAAAGACAATAGAGAGTTGTCCAGTCCCTCCCTAGTCCCGTCTGCCAAACTTCCTGGTGTCTAAAATATGGTCAATATTCGCCAATACCGCGCCGACCGCAGTGAGTGGTATTAACCGCCCGAGAGACATGACCACCTACATACACCACTTAGTAACCAGCCATCGGGTGTGAACCGTCCCCTATCCGTTGCTAGGAGACGCCGTACGCCGACGCATATTCTTCTTGTCTCTCGCAAACCAACATCCGTGTTTTGACACAAATTACAAGTACGACAACAAAGTGGACTTTAGGCGAAGGTCACGGTCATTCTAACAGATATTTCATCAATAATCCTCGTCAACAATTTTTATATTGCTTTCAGCGTTAGTTAAAAGAAAAAAGTTTAAAAAAGGAAAGTTATAGTTGAAAGAAAATGGACGATATCCATTAAATATCAATCACATTTCCTGAATATCATTTATCAGCATACTCTTGTTTCATTCACTTATACGTAATTTAGAGCAGGGTATATAACGATATCAATACATCGATCGAACAAACATTCGCTCCGTTTCGTCAATCAGTGGTTGCATTGGTAAGACTCCTTTTCTCTAAATTGACCTGGAAGTGTATGGAAATAGCCAGAACATAAACAGCTCAGTTTTTTTTTTTTTTTGTTTTTTTGGTTTTTTTTTTTGGGGGGGGGGGGGGAAATTCCCCGCTCCATTTCTTGCACAGAATTTTGACCCACATTAAAAAGTCGGATACAATCGCCGAGAGGACAACAGCTCAGTCAGTGTCTTGTCACCGTACTCAGCCAAAGGTATGACTCCGGTGTGACTTCATAATAAGGAGCGTCAGGTGGACCATCAGGTTAATGAGAATGCTAAAAGAGAGGTGTATCCAAGTAATGATTGCAGCCCGCAAGGGAGCATCAAAGTTATTGTTCTCCTGTAAAGAAAGGAGAGTTCGGCAAACACAAAAACACGTTCTCGACGACTATGAATGAAACCTGGTATTTTCTTTGCCTCAGTCTACATGTTTTTGTGCAAGGCGGAACGTCGCTAGTATACTTTTTAAGCGGTAACTCTCAGACAAACACAAACCAACACAAAAAAGAAGGGTAAGTGATTTATCATAGACAATGAACATGCCTTCAGTGGACATGGCTGCGCTTATGACGGGAGAACACGAGACAAAGGGGACCGCTGCCCATGTGGGGCTTTGTGCGTCTGATGGATCTGCACCAAATTGGGAGCGCCTATGGCAAAGCTGCCTACTTCCTCGTCCTCGTCTAAAAACAGACCATCTTGTTGCATCTGAACGCCTGAAGATCTATTCTTGATGTTTGGCAATAAATGACGACTTTTACTTGAGACGTGAGAAATAACTGCTGAGTTTTTCAAGTTGACCGTGAATTAAAGAAAAAAAAAAAGGCCTAATTCAAACCACGGTTAATTCCTCTATACATCGGTGATGGATTTTAAAATTTGTGAGCGCCATTTTGTAAAGCCATGTATCCTATGTGGATAGCTACTTCTTTACACTAAGGGATACGGACCGGTAGTCAAAAGGTGCAGCATTTAACATGACTTCTGTCTGCCGAATTTTGACTTCAAATACCATAGCACTGAATGTTTTCTTCCATCATTTATTGATCTGCAGCGCCACCCTCTTTGAGTGAATGGATGGAATGTATGCAAAGAATGTTGCCAGTTTCTTGTTCAAGTAACTGCTGTGGATGAGCATCTTAGAAAGTCGAAAACAACAACACTACGAGCGAAAACAACAACAAGAGCAAAGTAATCAACGTTTATAAAGCATTGTGTAATGTACAAAAATCTGCTAGAAAGCGCCATGAATAATTCCACATCTGAAAAACAAAACAAAACAAAATGAGTCAACACTGTAGAAGTATAGAGCGTGTTTTCAATACAATGCCAAACGTTTCGAGGCCCCTGTCTCGTACCAACAGCTGACGTACTCTTTCTACGTGCAAATACAACTATTTCACACATCAGTTTCAGCGTTACATAAAAATAAACACTAGAGACGTGGCTAAAATCTGACTAATAAGCACTGTCAGTACTACGCATTATACACACAAATATGAATCTAAGCTCTTCCATTAGCATCGCCCCCTGTACCATCCGATTTGTCTTCTGCTTTTCGAGCAGTGAGATGGTTGTTTGAAATGACAAGTGGGAATTAAGTATTCGTTGATAGATGTAGGGCGCATCCAACGGCACTGGATACGAAGGATTGTGTAGCGGCAAAAAGGGGAGGGGAAGACATTGCAATAATGATGTGTGTGTGTGTGTGTGTGTGTGTGTGTGTGTGTGCGTGTGTGCGTGTGTGTGTATGTGTGTGAGTCAAGTATGAATCTGTGTATGCCGAGAAGAACGAGAGTAGCGTGTGTATTACCAAAGTCGACAGTGGAACTGACACGTAATTTGAGGTGACAGAATTGGGAAACTTGTTGCACATGGAATGGTCTTATACAAGTGTGTGACATGCGCTCGAATGATGATCTCCGTTACGTCACTCTATTGAAAGAAATGGTCCGTGCAGAGTTGAAATCGAATGACGGCGTAACTAGGTGACGAGGTTTCCTTCTCCCTGATTGCACAGTATTGTGTACTTAAAGGGGACCTCCGGATGATTTTCAGACTTTTACATTTGAACAACTATAAATTAGTTATACTGAGTACAGAGTTTCAGAATTTATAGTGATTGGGATGAGGAATAAAAATCTTTTCAAAATGTAAAACAAATTGCAATGAACAAGGATGATGACATATGATGCCATAAAAATGCATGAGTTGGGGCTCAAGGAAGCATAACAAAAGAATAAGAAATAGATTCTTCACAGGTGAACTTGTTAAGCATGTGGTATTGTAATGGAATTACACTGCTACATTTCTGAAATATGTGAGGCTCTGATGTCATCAACACTGTTCAGTGTAATTTGTTGAAGATTTTCAGTTTATTGGTTTCTCTGTTCAAGGACTAAAATAAATTCCACGAATCTATACATGGAACTGTCGATTTATATACGATGTGAAATTGTGAAAATCGTCTGGAATGCCCCTTTAATAGTTATACCAGTAGGCCTACATACAGTCACAGAACTTGTCTAGGCAATCTATACTGGCATCCTCATTAATTTTGACAACCACCTGCATGCATGTACCACCGTCATGATCAAGCAATTATCATTAGTTCATTGTTCAAGTTTTTCTTGAGAATTCACGATGTAATTATGTTATTTGTTTGAGTTCTATTTTCAACTAAACAAACCCACTTGCCCAGAGAAGTTTTGGTCACATTTCCAATAAAGTTAACACATACAGGCCAGAAGTTTATGTCATTCTTTTGCATATATTATACGCTACACTGCAAAAAGTCCAGTGTGTAATAGTGAACACCGAGTTGGTGTTAAATTTTCAGTGCTGATTTATGGTGTTAAATTAACACCTCCGGGTGTCATTTCCAAATTTTAAACTGTTTTTTTGAAGAGTTTCTTAGTAACTGCACTTCTTGTTGATTTTTTATTTAAACAAGACGATCAAGAATTTTACATTAAAATACTAGATTTTTGAAAAAATGTGAAAATAAATTTACACCAAAGTAACACCAGCTGGTGTGGTCTCTTATTGAAGCTGGACGGGTGTTAAACCACTGATATTAACACCAACAAATATCAAATCAACACCATGTGGTGTCATTTTTGAATTAACACCAGTACAGTGTCAAAATAACACCAAGTACAGTGTCAAATTTACACCACGAAGTGTCAGGTGAACACTTTTCAACACCATCACAGTGCATTTTCAACACCTGTGGGTGTGGTCCTTTATTGAAGTTTGATCGGTGTTAGATTTAACACCCGTGGTGTTAAATCTAACACCGATGTTTTTACAGTGTATGAAGCACCAATTCTTTGAGAGAGAAGATAGGTGAATAAATGAACATGTCACGGCAAGAGCGATCTTCATGTCAGAGATTAAAGTGATAGTATAGTTTTGGTTGAGATGGGGATTCAGATTTCAGGTTTTTGCAAAATAATTAGAAGAATCTTACATGAAAAAAACAAAACAAAAATAAAACAAAACAAAAAGTGAAACAAAGTGTCCCTAATAAAAGGGGTCCCACCTTTTATCAGGACCTCTTTTGTTTTTAGATATATCTCAGCTATTTCAAAACGGATTTTCATGAAATAAACTTTTTTTCATCTTCAAACATGTCCAATGGTATGCACTTAAATATTTCGTGTAAGAGGCTTTTAATTATCTTGCAATATATATATATATATATATATATATATATATATATATATACATATGAATCTAAAATCGGAATCCCTATCTCAAACAACTATCCCTTTAACATGTCCCCTTTCAAAATACACTTTCCGTGATCATCTCCACAACAGGAACGCCACTGGCTGTACACATACTGCATATACATATCGAGCCAAGTAGAGCATATTGATTGAAGGGAATAACCATGCAGAACAAGCGAAATTTGGCAGACAGTCAAATATTATTAACAGCAGCCCCTAAATGAAGTGTGAAGCAGATTCATTTCGAGTCCTTGTGAGTATAACAGTACAGTACAAGAGCACGATATACTGTATAGAACTTCCCTTCACTATATCATTAGACGTAAAACGATTCTCTGAAAATAGACACAACCGAGGAAATTCTGTTCCAGCTATTAATGGAAACAATATCATCCTTCCTTCTATAATACAGGATGGGTGAATAATGACAGCATATAATTATAGGGGCCATTTTCTTATTATCTGTAGACCGCGCTGATGCTATAGGGTAAACACACGAAATCATCTCCAAAATTACCCAACCTGCAAGCAAAGCATGATAAATAGCAACAAATCTTATTTTCTTTTTTTAATGTGAGGTAAATAACTCGGTTATAATACTGATATCATGAAACACCATAATGATATACAATGCATCTGTGTTTACCCTTATGAGTCATGATGAAAAACGTGTTCAAGAACTGGTAGTTTGATTCCTCTCGTCAGCGGTCCGAGTGGAGAGAAGATCCAAACGAGGATTAAAGCAAGCGAAGCAAATACTAACACCTTTGGTATACTTGTTCCCCTTCTCTAATAGAAGAGAATAAAGGAAGAAGACTGAAAGTTGTGTCCTTATCACCGCAAGCAACGCCAATGTGAAAAGTTCCTTTTACCACCTCCAGCTTTTGTTCACCAGAGCACCTCTGCTTAGTCTTGGTCTCTCGCTCCTCCTTTCTGGTCCTACTTCTGCAGGTCCGCTTGGACGGGGGAAAAAGAGAAGAAGAAGAAGGGGCTGTGCGTCACCCTTGGGTAGCTCAGGCGTGAAACACTTAGGTAGTGGTCATTTGTCCGGCCAAGTCAACCGTAGCGCGACTAATCTCTGTAGCGGACAGAGCACGGCATCCAGAAGAATAACGGGACCCGCTCCTGGCTAGGTAGCCCCGCCCACTCCTAAGTACTCGAGCAAGGCCCTGGCCCTCTGCGTATAGGGTTCTCTTGGCAACCCAGAGTCCAGCCAGAGTCGCCATCATCCATAGCATCCATGTTTACGAGCTGGAGGGAAGGTTTCGCGCCGCTCATCAGGTCGATATTGTTTGCGAATAAGCCAGGCTGTGTGGAAAAAAAGAAAGAAATATAACCGAACAAGAACAACAAGGACAGCAGTCCTCCAATGACAAACAGAACCAAAACTAATATTCGTAAAATCCAATGAATAGAATATAATGTATCTGCGTTATTAGACCACACACTTATATACCTCCAACCTATTTACACTAACGTATTGATATATATATATATATATATATATATATAATGTGTGTGTGTGTGTGCATACATACATACTTTTATACTTAATTTACTAATCAGGAAAGTATAAATATATGAGACTCCTTTACAGGAAATAATGGTTACATTGTTGTTATTGTAACGCAGTAAAATTATTGATATTTGACTGATTGATTATATTAATTGACAGTTTGTGTGCCTATGGTATGTAGTTTTTTTTTTTTGTGTGTGTGTGTGTGTTGCAATAATGAAAACTTCAATAGTTTTTCTTTTTGGTATCCCATGTACGTGTTTTAACCTGCCATTCGTTTTGAATGAAACGGTGGACCTGTTTTTTTTTTTTTTTTTTTTTTTTTTTTTTGTCTATGTCATTCTAACACTGCCTTGATCCTGAATAAAGTCTAATATCAAACAACAACAATTGTCATCGTGAGAACTTATAAATTCGTGTACTCAGCTCAGCTCAACAGCATTTTCCCTTTTGAGCAATTCCTGAACCAAGTTGAAAATAATCATTTTTGTTTAATGATGGAGCTACATCCCGCAAATCTTAGGAATTTGTGTATGTTGAAATCAATGTTAGCCAGATCCGCAGTATAACTTTGTCTGACATGAAATGTAAATGCAATCAATTAGTGAATTAATTATTCATCTATTCATTCATCCCTCTATCCATTATTCTCGTCTCTTAATCAATCAGTCAGCCAAGCATTTTATCCAGGAACAGGAGCGGTTCATGCAGTGTTCATTCATCACGGCGTTTCTATTCAAGAATGAAAAGGACATGCTAATATCCCTTAGGCTTCTTTTTATATAGAGCTACTGGAGAGTCTGACCAGCTAGGCAAACTAAGGTAGATCCTTTTTTTTTATTATCTTTTCGTTTGATTAAACCCTTAAACCATTTCATAGATTTGAATGATTTTAGAGTGATTACTTTTAAAAATTCGATTTAACTAGTAATATAGACAATATATATATATCATACGCACATATATTATATATAATATGTATCATATGTATATATAATACATACTCATAAACAAAATGCTTGTGTTCGTTACAGCACTAGAACTGTGCGAAATGTTCCTATTTTACATACTGTTAGAACAGAAAAGAATGTCTAAATGAAACAAAGAAAATAAGAGGTTTAAACATCATCTAACAAGCAATACGAAACTTCAAGCAGTCTAACTTAATGCTAACAAAGACAATGCTGAGATCGATCTCTGTTTTCGCAACAACTTCGAAATAAATAGCTTCGAAAAAGACCGACGACAGGGGAACATTAAACATCTATATGACAAAGAATTCATTCATAATCATGTGTTGCCACATTTTTGTCTTAACGTCAAATCTATAGTTGGTTATGCCGCCTCATAAGATGAAATGCTCTGGTCGCTTAACGACAAACTGCATATGACAGAAACAAACAAACAAACGAATAGATAGATAAATAAATCACCCGACGCGGTCGTCACTATTCTTTTTTATTTTTGTACTGTATTTTTCTACGGTCTAAAAAAATGCAGAGCGTGTGCAACAATCTAATTTTCAAATCACTTTTCTGACCAGCCATGAAAACTGCAACAATGTGTTAAGTGGTAATTAAACCCCAGGATGGTAAGAAAGAGTTTTTGCTAAATAATATCTTTGTGTGCAGTTATTGAATACGATATTAATGTATCAATGTTGATAAAGTGAATATTACATTTCCCATATTTCCCCGACCAATATCCCAGCCTTCTGGGATAATCTAACCTATTCTCAATGGTCAGGTGTTTTGGCACACTGGACCTGAATGCCCTGTCTCTTTTTAGCAATTCTTCATTATTGATTCACTTTCACAAGAATGATGAAAAATGACAGTGACAAGAAATTAATTAATCGTGATTGAAAATTTTCAAGACTATCGTGAGTATAATAATGCAAAAGATTCAATGAGTAAAAAGTTTAACGATTAAAGTTAAAACGTATATACCGATTTAACTACCAACATCATAAACAGCGCATGCGGTGAATCGCTTCGAGTATCGTTCGTTTGACAAAGAAAGGATGCCAGAGCAAATTTAAAATCATTACAATTCATTTAGGTTTCCAATGATAATCTTTTGGCAAGCATGAAATGCCTTGGTATGGCATCCTTATTACAGTTTTTCTTGAATGTTATTAAGTTTGTTTAATGAACTCAACGAAGAACAGTAAAGAATCACACTTACTTCCATTTGAATAATGACCGAAGTGCTACTTTTCAAAGTTGATGATTATGAAGTTTCAAGGATATACATGATAACTTGTTTTCAATTCATTTCACTTGTTGGATTAAACGACATGTGGAAGTTTGTTGACAAATTTTCTTTTAAAAATCGTCATCAACGCGGGACAAAGAATGATATGGAATAACACTTAATCTTTTGCAATTTGTTTACTCCCTCGTCATTGGTCTTTCGGTCAGAAAAACATGATGCTCCAAAGTGACGCTATTTAGATGTCAGACAAAGGAACTAACTAAATGGCTCTTAAACGGTACGAGCATGTTCCCGGCATCTATTCAATTAGACAACTTTGCCTCCTAAAGAAAGGTGCCTTAGAAACGAGTTTGAGTGATTTACGTCATTACCGACAACCACGGGATATGGAACAATTGAGCCCTCCTTTTGGCTGTTCACCAAAATCCATACGGGACTCGATTCGCTTCGCCACGCCATATCTCTCCCTCTCTCTTAAATAGGACCGTTATACCGCGATAGATGGGTTCCTCAAAGACCTTACTTCATGCTTGAATCGATAATCTTTGTAGGACCTTCGATGTGTGACAATTTTCATGCTTATCTTGTTAAGTGACGCGGCTTTCTTTTCTGCCTGCTAACAAAGGAGAGTGGATATAACGGTTTTGGCTTAGCAGACTAATATAACTTTAGAGGGGCTTAGGGAATTATCCAAAATTGTGTCGATAGGGATTTGGTTCCTAAAAAGAAGAGACTTACTAGGAAAATTGTTCGCTGGTTTTGTGCTTGACCATATCGCGATCGATGCGGAAGATGCCTGTCACATCGCGGGAATCAATTTAATTCGCTAAAAATACGTGGGTTTTGTCAGAATTCAATGGCCTACAGTAGTTTTTAGTGTGAAAATGCATCAGCGACTTGCCCACAGACAATGACGCATCGGTCAGGTTTAACGTCGTGAAAGCTTCGACCATCGATCCCGACACTTCAAAACCGGTTGTTCCTATATGACAAGTGTTGGCCTAGGGGTGTTGTGTACCTGCCATTACATCCACTGGACACAAAGAGACAGTGGGAATGAAGAATGAAGAATAAAGAGTATAGAATATCTCCTAATGCACAGGAACAAACCAGCTGTGAGATCGACAAAGGTAATTTGGGGATAACTAAGCAACTCCTGAGAAGAAGAACTTGTTTCAGTAGCCTCCTTCAGTAACAAGAGTTAGGAAGAAAAATAAAGATGAAAAGAGGAGGTCCGAAACCAGAGAGTGGAGGACACGGTGGCTCGGCAATCGATGGGGGCAATTAAAGTACCCCACGCTGATACTGGGGTACCTCCCAATCCCTTAATCGGCCCTCAGAAAGGATGGGGGCAGTGCAGAGGATCGATTAATAATAATTAATCCACCCTAATCTGTCGTAAATTCTTCAGCTCGAGTGTCACCTCGTACAACTTCGAGCATCACAAAAAACATTTACACAAACCGGAAAATGCCCCCCAAAAGAGGTGTCTTCTTCACTCGGTCTTTGTGAGTTTCATGGACTTATCCTCTTAAGAGCCGTGTTGCCTTTTTCTTTTCTTGTCTTCCTTGTCTTTCATTCCCTTACGAGAGAAACCGAATCGTGTGATAGTAAGAAAACCTTTGGGAGTTTGTGTGAAGTACATGGTTGTTTATTACTTGTTCATAACAGGATGCTAAATTTCACTAGAGAAGTTAAATGCAGAACTTCATTTAACGAACAACAGATATGGCATCACGTCATGTTTGTCTTTAAGTCAAATCACGGTATCCCCTGTGATTTAAAATTAGTAGAAAGTGCATAGTTATCCGTTTCCATTCATCTGTACTCTTTTCAAGCTAGCCTTTCTTTGTTAGCACTACCTTGATGTAAGATACTAATAACCTGCTTGGAATTGTTGTAATATAATGAGGAATAAGAAAAAAGTATTTTCCTGAATTCAATTGTTAGCTCAATTTGATGAAGATCATGCAACCCACGAAAGACAGTCTATGAGCTCTTCACCCATAAAGTAAGATAGTATTGGTAGGCCCTAATTAATTCACCAATATCAGTTGAAATAAGTCATTTAAGTTGTTGCCTAGTTATTGATATTGCGAGAAAATTACAACCTATGTCGAGATGTGTTTTAATGGCTCATCGGATCAGGTTATGGTGGGTTTTTTTATATCTCTTTTTTGTCTCTTTGTATGGATATATATATATATATATATATATATATATATATATATATATATATATATATATATATGTATATATATATATATATATATATATATATATATATATATATATATATATGTATATATATATATATCAATTTATATCATATATATATATATATGTATATATATATATATATATATATATTTATATCATATATATATATCAATTTATTTTGTAGACTCACAGTGTCTAAAGGCAAACCAATCAGTCCAAACCACACAAGTGTCGTCACAGTGGCAAGTGTTGACACCTCCTGATGAGTTAGCCCGATTCCAACGAGATTTTGAAACCTTATGGACTTTGCACATTAACCCTTTTTATGCCAATAAGTCAAATATGCACAAATTTCAAACAAAAACTTATGGACAGAAAATAAATGTGGCATACAGACTTCACAGAGCGTTAACCTGCAAGTTCCAGAATGGAATGGGGTGAGATATTAGGAAGGGCGTGATCATTTTAACCTTACACAGAATCGTGACCGCTCGCTGAAAAAAAAAAAAAAAAGATGCTGATAATTTGAATCAATTGAGAGTAATTGTATGATAATACATGGTCATTTATTTCCTTTTATTACTGCTCTACGGTAGGGTCGTGTCACTAATGCACTCCAGCTTTGCTAGGCAGCCATTTTTATGCTCTTTCTTGGAGGAAGGGAGATATAGAGGGTGTAACATCTTCTCGAAGAATGTAATCGTTGCGCAGGAGTTGAACCTTGCATGTTACAGAGTCAATCTAGAATGATTATGCTAATCTGCTACATCTCTCCCATTAGGCTTGTGACGTCACATCATGAGAGAGTGTACATAGTTATTGTGAATGATCATTCTCACAGCTGTGAATATCTTGTAAAGCATGGTGTAAACAAGTTATAAAATTGATGCCCATGTCTGCTTAAGTTTTATGACTCCCAAATAAGACCATGGATAGAAGTGAGATTTCATATCTTGCTAGGTTTGACTGCAATATCTGTAGATGTACAAAGAGAGAGAAAAGAAAATAGAAAAGGGTGGGGTGGAATTCTGGGAATGGAAATTGAAGTAAATATTATGGTAATGTAGTTTATTGTGCGTTAACTCATGTTTGAAATGATTCTTGTGAAATTGAGGGCCACAGGGAAGCTAGGAATTGTATTTCCTCCTTCATCTCGTGACGGCGTGTCCTCCACACGCTTCGCTGACTCGCAGAATTGAGTCGCAACACAAAAACCGATTGTGGAAAAAGATGTTGCGATTATACATCAAGTGATTCTCAGACAATGCGAGGACAAAGGGATTCTGGCTTGGTCCTGCCTCAAATCAGATCAAGTCGAGCAAAATCCTCTTTTTCCTCATTATTTCACTCCTTTTGTGTTGGCCATCTTCCTCGCTTGTCTCCCTTCCCTAGTTTTACCGCCCAAGCGCACACTGGAGGACCATGTACCCTTTGCGCTCCCTCCCAGCAGCTTTGCTCAGTGTTCCGATGAAAGAATCCGCGAATCTCCACAAAGCGAGTCTTCTTCGTCTGATCCGATTTTCACCCCGTCTTGATCAGAGTTAAGATGCTTATGCGGAAGACCGCTCCACACCATTTTTGTCTTTCTTTCCGCGACAAAACAGCAACATATTTAAGATTATCAAGAACAAAGAGTATATTACCATGGTCCAGTGAATAAGAGAGTTTTGACAGGCTTT
Source organism: Diadema setosum (assembly GCA_033980235.1). Classification (NCBI taxonomy): domain Eukaryota; kingdom Metazoa; phylum Echinodermata; class Echinoidea; order Diadematoida; family Diadematidae; genus Diadema; species Diadema setosum. Next base: position 34,477,498 of record CM067066.1, on the reverse strand, counting down.
TCTCCGATTCATCGTCCCTGCACCTACTGTCTGGAATAGGCATAAAGTAATGAAAAAAGAACAAATGTAACATTCTTGAAATAAGTACATCTAAGCTGTTCCTTCTGGCTTTCAATAAGTATCGAACATCTGCTCTACAACAGCTGAGAGAAACCGTGCCGTCTGTAGGCAATGTCAAAAGAAATGAAAGAAAGAAAAAAGATTTAATGCATCATTACAGATTATGCTTTCGTCAACGTTTTTTGCTTTCGTCAACCTCTGGGCTTCTTTCCAGCATGTGCAATGAGATCAGTAAGGCAGCAAAGATCCGTGTATACATTTTTATGCGCATGTGTGTTTGGTGTGTGCTCAGTAATGACTAGGGTTTGAGTGAGTTCTCGCGTTTGTTTGTTTGTGAGTGTGTGTGTGTGTGTGTGTGTGTGCGTTTGTTTGTTTATTGTGCGTGTGTGTGTTTGTGTGTGTGAGGATATTTTTCTCATTTATTGATACGTTAATGTTCTCCAGCTATTGCGTACAATTGTCATTTCTGCTGTGAATTGAAATTGCAGGAATTGCAATTATAACACATTATAATTGTTTTGTTATTAGATTATTTGAAGGAACTCCAATAGAGATTTGGGAAAAAACACACACAAAAAAATGTCTACAAATGTGCTGTCGATTTATACATATCAGGATGTTGTGTGTGTGTGTGTGTGTGTGTGTGTATGTGTGTGTGTGTGTGTGTTTCTGGCTTATTGCAATGCGTATAAACTCTATGTCATGTTTGATTTTAACTTCAAAAGTGACGACTTTATGGTGTGTGCTTTATTTTTGTAGTATGTTTTCGATTACTCTTCTCAGATATGTTTGTGAGTTTCTAAAAGTTTGTTTGATATCATCTATAACAGGGATAACAGTATGTTTGACGATTGCGTCGAACTATGGAACTTTAAAGAACTTTTAAAAGTGAAAAGAAAAGAGAATGAAAATACGGTGAGTGTTAGAATATTTCTACTCTGTCGAAATCATTTCATTAACATTTTATTTCATTTTCATCTTGAATGCTACTGTCTTCCATTTTCAATTGCTTAAACAAGGAGCTATATCGCTTATTACTACGTATTACGAGTGTAGTCAAGTTATCATGATAGAAAAAAAAAGTATAGTGACGCCAGACATGTACTGTAAGTATATGTATACCTACATATCACTTGTGTTCAAGTGAAAATGCACCCTGATTTAACAGAATTGTTCTGTATTAACCGAGGAGATGGCATAATTTCTTCTAACTTGAGCGTAGCATTTGCACATCTGTTTACGTTTTTCTCAAACCAGTTTATTCTTTGCAATTGACTCAAATTTGCAATAAGAAAGACTTACATGAGCTAATAGTTGCAAGCAACATTCTGTAACATCGTTACGAAAAAGGGAATGCTTGCTTTGATCGGATATCCTGTTACTTGCAGCTATCTATTTATTATACTTAAAATTTGGTATGGTAAACAGAATTTGAGGTCTATTACATTGTCACTTCAGAAACAATATTATTTTCAATAGAATTTCTGAGAACTAAATAGAAATAGAATTTCAATAGAATTTCTATATGGACTTGCAGATATCTCTGGCTATCAAATTAGGCCTACGTGAAAGGGCTTTTCACTTCTCTTTGCAAAGCTATATTGTTTAAGCTGGTCGAATAAAAAAAAAAAAATCTTTAAGAATGCACAATCTAAATTTGGGTTTAGCTATTCATTACATTCATGGCACTTGAAAACAAGGGTTTACAAATAGAATATGTTGGTGGTAATTTGAAGATTCACAAATAACGACACGTACTATGCTGTAGTCATTGAAAAAGAAATGATGAGATGATATATTACAAAGTTTGTGATGTAAATAAAGCACAATGGAGCAATAACTCCGGTTTCATCCCCCCCCCCCTCAAATAATGATAGAATTGACATTCAAAAGAACGTTTTAAAGGATTTTTGTCAGAATCTTCGGACACACTTAAAACCTTCAGTCGTATTCAAGTGAAAGAAACAAAATATCTTATTTCAACGGACCCATTTTCAGAGCTCTAATTGGTATATCCTCGGCATACATGTTTCAAATAGGTGTACTTAAAAGACCGTTCGTTTGGCTTTCCGGCGTCATTTAAACAGACGACGTTCCAATCAATTCCTGTCCACAGTGAATAACGCACTGGCGATTATTATCGCAATTATAGAAGCACGTATAGAATCCAGCTGGGGTGCTAATCGATAGCGTTCAGGTGATTAGATACATCTGGTGGTCATCCATGTAACAGAAAAAAAAGATAGACAGAGTGAGGGAAGGGAGAAGGGATGAGAGAATGAAAGAAAGAAAGAAAGAAAACTTATATGTGTGTGTATGGGGGGTTACATACATTTTGGTATACAGAAGTTACTGTATGTGCAGCTGGTGGTCATTCTTGTACGAGAAAAATTAACAAACAAACAAACAAACAAACAGAGAGGGAAAGGCAGAGATGTGTGTGTGTAAGGGGGGGGGAGGGGCGGGGTGCCACGTCAACTATTTACACAAAAAAAAAAAAAAATACCTGTCGATCTGACAGCCCTTATCCGGTCTTTATCAGTCGTGAAAAAAAAGGTCGTTTTGATAAATTTTTGAATTATTACAACCTGATTACATAACAGTGTACGAGGGGGAGGGGATCCTTATTCAATTTGATTCAATTCAATATTTTTTTTTTTTGGACAAAAGCATATAGACATCACTTTTTGGTAACAGAAAATAAGTTGCGTAAAACAATGTAAGATAAAAGAGTGTACAATAATTATATAACCTATAAAAAAACGATAATTATACATCGTCATGAAACTCAAGTGATCAAAGAGAAGTAAACAATACGCAAAATTCGAAAAATTGAGAGACCCACTATTGAAACATGCTCTTTGTTTTCTTAAATGGGATGGCTAGTAACTGATCAGTGTGAATCAGTGGGAATGCTGGGGGATGATTGTTTCAATCATTGTGGGATTCATTTAAGAGTACATTATATATCTATTGCTGTGTGAAAATCATTTGCTTCAGAACGGTCTCATATTCAAGTAATGTGCAGTTTAATACCCCGTCACTGTACAAGCATGCTAACCTGGAAACATTGAACTGCACATTACTTGAATAATGAGACCATTCTGAAGCAAATAATTTTCACAAAACAATAGATATATAATGTACTCTGAATCCCACAATGATTGGAACAATCATCCCCCAGCATTCCCACTGATTCTCACTGATCGGTTACTAGTCGTATTTGTTTCCTCATTATTTTAGTCCTGTAAATCTAATTCATTGCTTACATTGTGACTGACATTTGAGAAATTGGTACATTTCAACATGATATTATTAGGCAAATTTTTATATCAAATAGGAAATCGTGATAAGAGAGAACTTGCAAGACATTTCAAAAACTCATGCACGCAGCTGTACAAAATGTGTGGTTGTCGGGGAAAAATCTTTGATGCAATAGACCATAAAATGATGTTATTAAACTGTTTTATTGGAAGAATGGGAAAAAAAAAAGAAAAAGAAAAAGAACAGCCTGGCCGGATGTTTTCGATACGAATGATGCAAATATCTCATTTTTAGAAAGATATCTGAAACATATTTTTATGTGTCTACTTCCTTGGAAGTCACTCGAATAGCAGATAATCTTTTCAGCAATGTACATTTCAAAATCTGTAATCAAACGTAATGCAGCTGATGCGGACACACGTACAGTAATTAACATTCGCTGGTATGTACAGTGTACTAATAATATGCAGTCGGGGATATGCATAATACATAATGCATTACTAAACTTTCAGTTCAGTTCATTTAGTTTGATTATCTCTTACTGTTTTCACATTTTGCTTTATGTACCAGAATGCTCAATGCATAAAACCTTTATATTAATACCTCTTGGTCTTAGAGTTATGAACTTAAACAAATCACTACCCTTCATGATGATAGAGTGAGGCATGATATTGTTTACATGAAAACATTACACAATGAGTAGCTTGTTCATTTGCAGTTCGTGCGTGTATGCATATGCGTGTACATGATTATGACCACGTGTGTGTGCGGGGGGGGGGGGGGGGGGGGGGGCAGTGACACCGTTCATAGTAAATTGAGTTCAAGAGAATATTCTGGCGCCAGCTACGGCATATCCAAGCCAGTTCATTTTCGAACTTACTGTATTGCTTTTGCTTATACGACGTCGCGTGGACGCGTGGGAGGGGAGAGGTAGAGCGGATCAGATCGAAGAGCAGGTTTGTGGTACAACCTTTAGTATAGTAGCTGAAGGGGGACTATATATTATATTATTGCTAGTATACCTCCATAGAAAGTCGTTGCACCAAAATGAAGATGAACTTTGTAACATCTATTCTGGACCAGTATGGAATAGTCTTAAATCTATTCCTGACCAGTATGGAGTAGTCTTAAAACTCAGCTATACACACACGAGCAAAATTACGATGGAAAAACGCTACCCCATTTATACTCGTTGATTTTGAATTAGAACGATATGAATGGTGACGATGATGACCATGTCATTATCTGCATCACCTTCACCATCAATGGCATCATCCAACTGCCACGGCGATAACTATTGTCCTCACGAAGCACTAAAGGAAAAAGCAATTTGTTTCGGATTACGATGTGTACCGGAATTTTTTTTTTTTTCATGGATAGACGCTGTCTTTCGCATCACGTTGTAAAAGGATAAAAAGTAATCTGTAAATCATTTGGTTTACAGATAATACATTTACTGGATTATGTATGATAACAAATTTCCATTTTTCATAATAAAAGTGTTATTGCAGCCATGAACTGAATATAAATATTCAAATTTGTCAGCTCTTTTTTCTTTTATAGTTTTATCTTGTTTTTATTCCAAACACATTATGATCGTATGCTGTTGTGCGTTGCATAAATTCAACTCCATTTCAATGGAATTAAACATTTAGTTTTCCATGAAGCCGAATTCAGTTAAAGTTATATATTATGTAATTGTTTTAGTCATCCTACGGCTTACCTAAACTAATGAATTTTGGATGTCTTTACACCTGGAATAACCTTTCCATTTTTTTTTTTTTTTTGTTTAATAGATATACCTGTAAAACCAGGTGATGTTCTGTGAATGATAAAAACAAACACACCAATGATTTCAAAATTGTTGGGGCCGATTCGGTAATAGTTCTAACCCGCAGATAAATTATTTATCTTGCAGGCCATGGTACCATCAGTTATTATTCACATCCATTCACATTTTTTTTTATCCCTCACTTATGCGGTCCCGATTTTGAAAAGAGATTTCGCACACAAGCTTATGAATGATTAACATTCAATGCTCGTTAACTTCACCCGTGCCACTGTAAACAAAAGAACAAATTTTAAAAAATGAATGAGACTCACAAAAGGTGTTCCCCGTCGTGCAATTGTCTCAATCGTCGAAGTTTAATAGTAATTGAATCGGTATCACCTGCGATTCTGTCTCCGCCACTACAATTTCCCGAGGCAAAATATTGCAGTAGTCACCGCTATTTTTTTTTTTTGATTTTTGTTTTTCTTGAGCCTGTCTACTACCCTTGTACGTGCAACTCATATGCCTTGATAGATCGGAGAGAATTTCCTGTCGTCTTTGATGTATTCCGACGTCAACAATTGAGTGGGCTGGCTCTCTCGACGGGAGGGGGGGGGGGGGGTAGTACACGCTACAATTGCTCGCATCAACGCCTATGATTATGCTTGTTTCATAAAGCGAGATGCCATCCGGTACTTGATGTATTTTCTTCTTTTATGTTTACCGCGTGAATAATGCTGTTTGCATGTTAAAATATTTGATAGAGGGATTAGATCAATGAACGTATTATTCTACCGACATGACGAAGTTATATTTGTTTTGTTGTTATTGTTGTTCCTGTATAACTGAGTATCGTTCTTTGTGTATGCCTGTGTTAGTGTTAATGTGTATATGTATGTGTGTGTGTGATTATTTTGATAGATTATTTGAGCGCATTAGCCTTATCATAATTACAATTCAATACTTTCGAACTTCTACATCTTCTTCTTAAACCTCCTTCCGTGTGGGCAGGTGTGTTTTTTCTTCTTTCACCCAACCTGTGACTACCTCGGTCGAGGAACCTATCCTGCGTTCATGCGACAGATCACCCTGAAGCATAAGCCCTTCGTGTTCTCGCATCCATTCTCACAAGAACGCCGGGCTTGTGAGATACACCGACCAGTTATCAATCTCCCTACTTCCGCGCTTTAAATCTCACCCTAAACTACTAATAGTATATTTATTATAAGCACCTCTGCTTTCCTATCTGTGCAACACATGCACTGAGACGACGCACGGCGCGCGTCTTTAGATGAAATCGAACCACAAAGTCCCCTTCGGCGACTGCCATTCTATTTTGTAGGAGCTGTTAGGTCTACCATTGTATGCAGAGAGAGATTGTTAATGAAATTTTAAGGTGTATCAATCAAAACAAAAACAAAACATCCTTGAAGACAATTTAGAGGATTAGACGGTCGTTCATCGACTTGATCTATGCTTCACTTTCAAATATGAATGTGTAAATTTCGTACATTGATGTTGATCTGGAGACGCAAACCTCCTTAACCATGTCAGAGCATTCGAAGGACTGCGTTTTTTTCTATACCTCACTTTTCTCTCATTCGAGGGATCTTTTCTATTTATATGCAGACTATTCAGCTTTTCAATAGGTTGCTCCAGGCAGCTATTGTAAGTTCTATATAATTGTATAGACATTTTATCTTTTACGTTTCTACCACCCCCACCGCGCTGTTATCTTTGTCGTGTACCTTCAGATTGCATTCTAGAGATAGGTAAGGTTGCTTATTTTAACATCTTTTCCCAATTGTATCATTATGATATTAATTACCAGTTATGTTTCAACTTCATATGTTTCAGTTTGTGTGTTGTTTGATACGTGAAACATAATGAATCTGCAATAATTTATTTTATTTGGGAAAGGAGATAACAAGTCCCAAAGCATTAAAAAGAAATAGCTATTGTTATAGCATACAGGCCTATTTCTTTATGTAAGCCAATCTTATTATAATGCATGAGACACAAAACATTACATCAGCTAATTCACATACACGATCGTCAAAGATATCAGCAATCGCAAAAAAAAAAAAAACACGTGAAATTGAAGAATCCTCCGAAGTATCCTCATGTTTTGTGTGATCGTCAACGACCTTATATGGGTCAGTTTCAATGAATTATCAGCATGTCCATCCTTAGCAAAGAGTGGACATATTCCCCTCATATACAGAGAGATCCATCTTTTCTGTTCGACAATGATACCCAGGAAAATACTAATATCCAGTAACACAATTAAACCGACGTAACTGGCCTTGGCCGTTCATGTATCACGTGTTGTTTTGATCTTACTAAATTTCAATTTGTAACACGATAAAGCAATTTTCATACATACGACACAATACTACAAACTTTATACTATGACAAAAGCAGCAGTCGCATATATGCACTCTAATATTATCAGGCTTTAGCTATACCGCGGTATGCGCACACAAGATGCTTATATTGGCGATCTTTACATGCGCAACATTCATGGAGCCTAACTTATTCTGTCATCATCTCCGATAAAAGGTTAATTAACTGCTGGAAGAGATGTAATACATGCGTGTACTGAGACTAATAAGTAAAAAATGATCTTTAACTACTATTTCGTCACACTTTTTATAATTATATCTTTCTTCCAAGTGTATCTGATTATTCATGTTCTTTGAAAAAGATAAAATGACTACAAAAGAAACCCTGAAAAAATCGAAATAGAAGAAAACGATCGATTTGTGGTACCACAGGGTATCAATATGATGCGGCATGGCTCGTCACTATTGTTTATCCGGGCCTAAGTATTCGTTTGGGACAAGATTTGGCTCAATATTTCGCTTTAAAAAAGGGGAAAATAATTGCAATTGAAAGGTTCTTTTCTCCTATTGCATGTTGCCATGGTGTTCTGAAACGACCAATTTCAAAGGCATGCGTCCCCACCCGCTTGACTGCGGGTGTAGGGCAATTACCCCCTAGGCAATTACCCTTCCCCTGGCCCTAATCCTAATCCTAATCCTGAACGTAATCCTAACCCTAACCCAAAGTCCTAACCCTAAACCTAACCCTAACCCTCATCCTATTGATTGCATCGTAACTTCGAATCCGATTTCCTCAACGCTGAGGTTGTTGGTTTGTCTGTTTGTTTTGAATTAGGTGGAACATATATCATATTACTCCACTTTGAGAGCTAAGAGTAAGAAGGAGTTGCAAAAATGCTCCATCAGATGATTTATTTTCTGAGTAATAATCAGACTTTCGTGATGATGGGTCACATTCAAGTTTCCGGTTTGAGTTTTAAGATAACGTTGAGAGTTTTGAGATGCTTTGAATTGAATTTACTTTCAAAATTGAACTTTATACTCCGTTTATGTTACACGTCATTCCATGACAAATGCTACTCGATCTTAAAGCTCATTACCACTAGAAGCACGGCACACAAACACACACACAAAGAGTAAAACATTCGTGAAATGTGCTCGTTTATCGTAAAGCCACCTGATATAAAGCACGAACTGCAAAACAGACACTACAAAACAATAGAACATCTAAAACTACAAATGTGACGAAAACTTACTAGCATAAGAATGAATAGATAGAAAAATACAAATGCCAGTGTGGCAGAAACGATTGGCTAGTATAGGCCTATACAGAAATGCTGAACACAGTTTCTTTTTCAACAAACTTCCCGGAAGGAAAATATATTTCTAGATATATCTGTTGTGAAAGACACAAAGATGGTGTTGCAATGAGGGAATCTTTACACCATTTTGTTTTCACCGTAACTAGGAATAATTCAACGTGAAATACATGCAGTAATCACATGTTGGAAGAGCCCAAAGCGCCCCCTTTTTCCCGGGGGTGGGGGGAGGGCAAGTGGTCTGAGGCTTTGCGATTTCTAATGAAAATAGGCACTGTTATGCATTTTGATATTGGAGTTCCTCTCTCCTGCTTGTGTCTTTCGCGATATCTTTCGCGATCTGCTAACGATTCACACGGAGTCATATCCAATTCTATATGATATCATATTTCCATCTCTATCATGTCTATTGCTGCCGTGAAAAGACGCCGATAGCCTGCAGCCACAATATATATATATATATATATATATATATATATATATATATATATATATATATATATACACAAATAGGCATGCTTTGTTCTTAAGACAGAACTTTATTTCGATGATACATTTCCCTGTTTCATTGTTTTGTGAATATTCTTTACAAGATATGTCTCCAGCTTACTGATTATCACGTGGTAGGTAACTCATGGATCCAATATCAGCATTTTTGTTTGTTTGTTTTTTTAGTCATGGCAAAGGCAATCAGTAGGAAAAAAAGAACAAAAAAAAGGCAGAGGATGGCTTTAGTTTATATTTGCGAAGGTAATGGGCCTGGGAAGAAAGTTTAGAGAAGAAATGCATTGTGCCTTATGCCATGTATGCTGGTGACACATCGTGTTTTGAGTATTTTAATAGTGGCTTTAGACTCATGGAAATTCGTTAAGTGATTTAATTCATGAATGATGTAATGGCTTTGAGATTGTCTTCGTTTGTGTGATTATTTAAATTGTGTGTGTGTGTGTGTGTGTGTGTGTTTTGCTGTTTGGTTGTATGCGCATTTATTCCGATCAGTTTTCCAATCGTAGTTGCAAACAGGAGAGGAGTGATTAAATCTGTCTCGAAGAACTAAAGTCGTTTGCAGTTAGTACTGTCTTTCAAGGTCTGGAATAAAGCCGACATAAATAGACCAGCACGCTCCCACTAATAAGGCGGCCACGAAAGACGTACGAAAAGGGTTAACAAACTTTGTCTCGGTCTGGAAAAGGTAGCAACGGACAAAGCCAAGACATTTGACTTCACACCTCGATTTCATGTAGGCAGCAGGTTCTATTTTCTACTTCTCCGCAAACACGTTTAAGCGCAAATATTTCAACACCCTGGAATCGTCTCATACCAGGGGAGGGATGAAGATGATGGGGGGGGGGGGGGGTTCCAGAACAACTTCTGGAACACGACATGCTTCCAAGCGTTTGGGAGACAAAACTGCATTCCTCTTCTCTGTAATATGAAATTAATTGTTGGTCGACTTATTGACAACAAAGAATATTTGTACAGAATATTGTTACATATTATTCCCACAGGCACCTGAAGTATGAAACCACATTATACAGGTTTTCAGGTAAACACTTCATCTTTGTCCGTGGAATACAGAAGGAATTGAAAATGTTTGATGCGTGTCTCATTTTATCAACCCTCAAGGTTAAAGTGGCAATTCCTTGCAAATTGCCCATCAATTCTGAAATTAAAAGCGCTTTGTGACAATCACTTTAAATTAAAAAAAAAAAGATACTCCAGGGAATATTTTGTTCTCCTGACTGAAATGATACGTCAATGCCAATTAAAGGTTTAACATTTTATATCAAATCTGCTTTCCTGCATCTGTCGTTTTCCGTTTCCTTGTCTTTTTTGTCTGTATTTATGGTGTTTTGGGGCGCAAAATATCCACAGTTTACAAAGAAAAATAACCAGAATGTGTAGGTGGTGCAAAGATATGTTTCATTGCACACTTCAATTTTTCCTTGTGCGTATGACTATGACAAAAAAACAACAAAAAACGGATTCCAAAAAGTTCTTGCTTTTAATTTTTTTCATGTCGTATATATATGTTTGGTAATATTCATTTTGTCTTCTAATTGCCTAAACATAAACATAAAAAGACAATTCAGTCCATCTGACGACAATGCTTTCTTGTAGTTTTAAAGAGGAAACAATGCATTTGATACTGAAAAATAATAAGCAGAGTCATGGAACAGTGAAAGTTTCACCATAATGAGAGGAAAATAGTCATGAATGTTGATGATAATAATATATCAATTATAGCCTCATCTAAAATGTCTTCATCTTAAAAACAGACATTTTGAAGTCTTTATTAACAATTTCTATGATATTTTCATTGCTTTTTTCTAATTGAACTATCTTTGCACATTCACTGGAATTCCTCTTCAAGGACGTGATCTGTCGTGTTTGAACCGTTTGAACACCACGAGCTGGTTATTTTTCCTTTCCTATCTTGAGATTTCAGCAAAATATCTCACATGAGTAGATACCGCTTTTTGAAGAGTCTGAAATTATACAATCATGTCATGCCAGTGCACCACGCACAAAAGTGAGGCTGTGTGTGCAGGGGCGGGTCCAGGAATTCCGTAAAGGGGAGGCGCCTTGACAAAATTAAAGGGGCGCACGCGCCCCCCATTTTTTTTATTTCTTTTGTTTTAACAGAAAATAAAGCGGGGGCGAGCGCCCGGTGTGCCCCTCTGGATCCGCCACTGGTGTGTGTGTGTGGGGGGGGGGGTGGTTGTTGTTAAATCTTCAATAATTTGATGTCATATCTTTAAAGGGTTGTTACGCACATGCACTCTAGATTTAACAAGATTTCACAAGATGTTTGTCTGCATAAATACGATATGTTGTCATCCATATATGTGTTATATATATATATATATATATATATATATATTTGTGTGTGTGTGTATGTGTGTGTGTGTGTGTGTGTGTTTGTTTTAAACTCACATCGAAAAGAAAGAGAGGGGAATAACATGTGCAATCTGTGTCGCATGAAGGGGGGCATAATTCTTAACCGCAAGATGAATTCGTAATTGGGCCAAGATTAAAACGTCCCGACCACCAATTATTAACAAGAACAGACCCAAACACACACGCACACACAAACACACACACATATATATATATATATATCGCGTTTGCACAATAAGACAGCTGCTTGCAGAGGTTGCAGAAATAGGAGTGCAGATGTGACAGGGTTCCGAGAAAAAGGATCACAAGCGCGGGTTATTTCTGCATGGCTGCCCGGAAACCGGTGCTGTGGATAAAGGAGCAGTATAAACTTGACCTGCGAACGGGTGCTCAAGTGCTGCGAGGTGTTTGTATAGAGCTCTGAAATAAGACATATTTCTGAGAAATGATGGGAGCGCTACATCACCTATAAAGTGCAAAGTGAGGTTTTATCAGTTTTTCTATTGCGGCTGTTTTTTTTTTTCGCCTGGCGAAGCATCATTTTCCAGATTTTTTCCTCTTTTATACCGTTTTTTACGAAATAAATAACAGAAGGAAAATGTGCAACATAATGCTTATTCATACTACCAAAGGCGTGATAATTATAGTTACCTTAAGAACCAGCACTGGTGTATGCTTGTGCTTTCCCAAGAGCAGAAGCTTGTGATCGGTAGAATATAATTACGGGTATTGTTTCTCTCGTTTAATGGTGAGACATAAATTTGTTCAAAATATATCTTTTTGCTGCTTAAGGTACATCGCTAATGGATTTCTGTTAGAATTATTATGACATGACATCTCGTAGTCCAAAAGAAATTTCCCATATATATATATATATATATATATATATATATATATATACATATATATATATATATATATATATATATGAATTTTCCACGTGTTGGACTTCGAATATTATTATAATATCATGTCATAGTAGTTCATAAAAAACCTTGTTGGAACAACACATGGCGTACTCGAGACTCCTTCTTCTAGAAAGGGCGAATCGCTCCAAAGTTTGTGTGCCGAAAGAAACTGTTGGTAATGACAGCAGGAACTTGGTTTCTGTTTTATTTGTGATATTTATTGCATATATATATATATATATATATATATAATATATATACATATATATATTGTCTATTGTTGGAAAAAGACGAATGATACGTCTTGAAAATTGTTACATCAGGCCTTTCCTTCGCCACCAAAAGTTTTACCGTACTATCAATGCGAGAGCCCTATGTATCTAAGAGGCCCAGAAATTGTCAGAATGTTAGAATACAAAGTAAGATGTTGTTACAAACAATGAGACATACGTGTGAATATGAAAACGAAAGGTTAAGCCCTGTAATCGTCAGTAGAATTATGAAAATGTACACAGTCATAATAAACACAATAAAGCTGCAAAGATCATTATGTAAACTGCTCATTTTATTAACTACTCCGACAACTTTCTGACTGAATAAAAAGCAAACACTTTGCAAGAAGACAACATTTCGACAGAGCTGTTCTGACAGTAAAAAGATACTCCAATGTTCTCGTTGAGACAAGAACCAAAAAAAAAAATAACATGTTTTTTTCTGAACGAATGCTTTTCTTCGAATCCGCATTTACTGCCTCAACCTTTGTTACATGTCGAGTTCAGATATTGCGGTTTCACTTTGGGAAAGAGAAAAAAATATCCTTACAGAGTAAAACACGCATTTTCTTTTCATCAAAATGTTTCCTAAGACACAGACACAGTACTAAACTATTATACATTTGAATGTCAACATGATGAATATGAATTCCTATCCACATTTTTTTGTAGTATAACAAAGCTAAGTTATTATTCATATCATGTCATACGACATACTAAATTATAATTTTGAGGAAAAAGTGTCAGTAAAAGTTGGTTATATGCTTTCTATACTACAAATCCAAATTTCTCATTGTGAAGTAGCACGTCTACGATAATACGAAAAGAAGCTAATATCTAAATATCATCAGCAGATCAAGTGCGATGTGTCATCATACTGTTTTGTTTATAGCATTCAGTGCTAACACATTTCTCGAGTAATTACTTTTTTTTTCACTCATAATTTTTCGTTTTTGACAAAATAATGCCTCATGATATACTTTTGCATTATACTTTGACTTAAACTTTTGACAATTCTAATGGGAAACAGTGCGGTGGTTAGAAATAAATCGATGAGTTGTTGTTTTTTCTCTGATCATTTCAAGTAACAATGAAAATAATTAAATCTATTTCAATTATTGAATATCATGAGCAAATAAGCCCTAAATCGGTTTGCACTATCATCCGAAATTGAAACCTTCATGGACCATCAATGAGCATGGTGAGATGATTCACCTGAAGTTAGTAAGATACACCTAATAATTCAAACACACCATATCACAAGAATGATTGACATTGAAAATTTGTTCCGTTTCTTAAAAAGAGGGCGCATTTTAATCCAAAGGCAGCTTGGACAATGCGCTACAAAATCATGGAAAATAAATCCTAGTGAAATAAAATGTTAGTTTTCTGCTTCTTTTCATCATCTAGGATCAAAGTGTTGTCACAAATCTGGGTGACTCTCGAGATTGGATTAATTCTATATGATATCAAGCATTTATAAAGAAAGAAATCGGATCACCGGGCAAGGCAAGGAAATTCAAAGTAACCCAAGAGACACTATATGAAATATCTTTGGAAAAAGACAAGAAAAACTAAACACAACTGAGCCACTTCCAAGTAGAAAACTGAAAGTAGGTACTCCCCAGAGGGGAAAAAAGGTGAAATTTCATTTGTCAAGGCATATGTTAGGGCTTACCACATAGAAGTAAATGGACGCTGATCAACAGTTAATCTGACCACGTAGAATTAAAGGGACGCCGATCCACAGTTAACCATCTTTTTACATTATGAGCGCTATTAAGCCCTCTCCCTCTCTTTCGACCGAATATCATTTAGGAAATACAGAAAGTAAGAGTACAGCACATTCTGTCTGTGTGGCGTGTCTGCAATACTCCTTTCAAGACATTGTTTGTCGGCGAGCAAACACGAGACCGACAGCTTGAAGTCGGATTTACCACTTTATTTTTCTATTCTCTGTTACCAAAGAAAGTGAAATGTATAGGTTTTTGTCGAAAAAAAAAGAAATAAACTTTGAATTGCTTTGAATTGAATTAGATTAAATTCAATTCAATTCAATTCAATTCAATTCAATTCAATTCAATTCAATTGAAGTAATCTTCTATGGATGTGTCCAACCGCTGCTGGAAGGGGACTCGTGTCTTGAGGATTTGCATTAGGAAAACTCCGGTCCATTATTGTACCGTTAAATCAATTATCTTATCTTATCTAATTGTTTTGTAGAAATTAATATTTTGCTCATTCATGATTTCGAATCGTACTCACATAATCAAATTGTAATAGGCCTTTACTCTAAAGAATAAACTACGAAATGGTATAAAATCGAATGCTTTTATTCTTGTCACTTTGAAATGGGAGTTTGTTTAGGAAGAGAAGATTGTGAGAAAATGTTTTTTTTTTAATCACACTGATTATTTTTGCTGTGTAAAATGTGTTGATTTGAGATGTATAACAACATCTGTATCAATAAGTTTAAATGACCGGCATACACAATTAACAATTAACATAAACTTAATTTATCTTTTAATAATCATTGAGAATAGTGATATGAGATATTGTAGATGTAATATTTGTTTTTGTTTTGTATTATAGGTTGATCTCATTGTGCAATGGTTAAGATGAATAAGACTGACCTTTTGTTGTTCTACGCATTTTTTTTTTCTTCATGGCTACACTGTATCTTGTGAATATTCATGGCCCTTTGTTAACAATGTCTGTAATTCAGCCTACGGGCTGCGATAGATATTGATGACTAAAACACCTTTTCAATTCAATTCAAATTCAATTCAATCTTCGAACCATTCATAATAGCACTCAAAATGTGAAATTTGAGACTCAAAATTTACCACTTGTTTTTTTTTTTAATCTAAGTAATTCTAAAATGGTAAATCCAGCATTTTGAGTGTAACATGTATAGACATTTAAAATATTGGTTCAAGAAGTGACAACATTTAAAGTGTTGGATTTACCATTTCATTTTTTTTTTTTTTCAGAGCGTAGAGTGTACATGTGAGATATTTTACACAGTAAGCATAGGTTGTGCATTCATTTCCCCATTTTTTTTTTTGTAGACATGTCAACATTTAAAGCGCATAAACAAAACTAAAGGACAGCTTAAGGAAAACGGTTTGTCCTTTAACGTATCAAGTTAGATTGCTTAACTATTTCCAAGGCATAATAATTTTGTATGAGACGATCGAACCGAGGCGTTGTGCACGTGTTAAGCGTGACAAAAAGACGTTTTGAAAACAGGCCCTACTCCCTTTATATGCAAAACAAACTCAAACAAGATGCTCTGACATCTACCTGAAAATGAAACAGTCGCGTTTCCACTCATTTTTTTCTTATTGCTGTACAAATTACATTCCCCTAGCTTATGACTTGGCATTCTGCATTCGGCCATAAGTTATTATTCCCCACTGTATCGCAAAGAAATTGCAATTTATAATGCTAGCAAACGCCGAGATAAGCAATGCATTTATAATACTCTCCCTATAAAGAAAAAGGCGAGCGACTTTGGCGATTGTATAACAAACTAGAGGTCTTTGTGTGATATCTATGACTGTAAAATTGTTGTCAGGTTGTGATAAGGATCTTTTACACAAAATGAGCCCTACGAATTGCATTCTCAGTATTCTAGTCATGAAAATACGGCTAGAAGAACAACTCCCTAACTTTCCTTTCAGCACTAGCACCACGTACCAACAAATGCTATGACATGATATCAACATCAACTCATATTTCCATAATGAAAAGTGATTTTATTAATGAAAGTACTTCATGGAACAACTAGGAAATGCAAAGATGCCATAGTGACTTGTATGGATATCATACAATATTACAAAGACAATTTACATTAATAAAAAAGAAAAGAATAAGAGCACCCAATAATTACACGTCAGTAGACGAACTCAATTTCTGCTATAATACTTCAGTCCTTGTCGTTCTGCTGGCTGCATACCTCACTATTCTCTCGACCGTATCTCGGATAGCTTCTATCGTAAAGGCTTTTATATCTTCATCTCGGCCGGTCGATCGCCTACTACTTGCGTGGTGCTGAGTGTGGTGTCGTCCTGCATGAGACCTTGAGATTTCGGGGTACCGTCTATGGCGCGCCGGGCGGTCCGGGTGGCTAGACCGACGAGAGATCCGGGAAATGAGGAATGAGGAAGCAGGTACAGGCACATAACGGGGTCTTTGCACGACACGAGCGTCGAGGGGTCGTTCGTGATAGCCATCATAACCTAGGTCATCGGCGAACAGATTTTCCTTCGCACTCGTTCCAGGATAGACGTTCGTTCCACGTTTTCCGTACCGGGGAGGGAGAGTGAGCGGTCGATCTCCCGCTGTTAGTTGAACAACATGAAATTGAGAAAACACTGTTAGGTTGTATACATATACATACAAGAAAAAAAAAAAAACCCACAGAATTATTGATATGCTTTGATTTAAATATGTCTTTGAATTGCTTTGTAGAGGTTTGTAGAATTAGTTTCGCAATTACTCCTATTATCAGGTGATTATTAGGCAAATAGGCCTACCTATCAAATTGATATTCAGTACAGCATAGTTGGTGCTTTCATAATTAGACGTTTCAAACTTATTTTGAACTGACAGTGTAAAACAAATGATATAAAAAAGAGATAACAATCGACTGTCGACACGCCATGAGTTCAGCATAGATGTCGAAAGGGAATTCCAGTGCAGTTGAAAGTTGGCCTAAAAGAAAAAGTATTTTTTGTTGTTTTTTTCAGCACAACAATGAGAATTTAATATTATGAAGTTTCGCTAATATTTCAAGAAACAGTTCTTGAACAGTAAATGTGATTTTACAAATAGTGAAGTGATGTTGTCATCCCCTCACAAGTGGCCTAAAGTTTGTACATTAGATTTTGACATTTCTATCCTTTTTTCATTCAAACGCAATTACGCCCTAGACTCAAATTCTGATATATCTTACTTATCATTATTCTGAAGTTATTCAACCATGAATAACATCATGTTTTACACTTTAATAACAGAATCACTGAATTTTCGTCAATTCTCTTTGCACACGATGAATATAAAATTGTAAGGTGATTACATCATCAGCTCATTCATTTCCATATTCTTATCAACAGTAGAAAACTGTTCTGTAGAAATAGAGAAATTTCACAATTTCATAACTTCTCTAATTTTTATCAGTTTTGATCAATTTTTCACTGTTGTACTCGTAAGATTTCACTCCTATTTATCAGACTAACTGGAATTCTTCATTAAGCTCAGTATGACGTAGGTAGATTACTGGAGTAGGTCCATCTTACAAACGTACACTCTACTGTATTTTATTCTGTCGGAGTATAAAGCAGCCTTTTCTAGTTTACGGGATTGCGCACTGGTTCCAAGGTGCTGAAAATGCGCAGCTGTGCTAAGTCGCAGTTTCCTTTCATCCCCTCACTTAGCTTGTGTACTAGATGACTACGCTGCTTTTGACAAGACTATTTGGTATTCATTAAATTCTAATCCACTTGATATTGTTTTCTTCCATATTCGAAAACAAACTCGTCTGTGATGTTCTCTGATTATATCAGGACAATGGCCTACTTTCATTTCGCTTTACCATCTTATACAAGCGCCTGGTCATTAAAAAGAGGCTATGCTTGTAAAACCCTTGTAAGCTCTTAGCTTGTAACAGTATTCACGTGTATTTGCATCTATTAGTTCGCACCTAAAGGGATAAACGTATGCATATGGTGGGGCATAATGGTACGATGAAAAATGATAACCAGTGTGGCATGTTGATTTAGGCCAAAGCAACCGCTATATCAATATCATATCTTCAAATCAAATGTTTATTCTGTCACTAAATTGTCACTGTTGTGAACTTGTGACGGAAAAAGGAAATGAATTTCTTAACGAGATATCAGTTTTCAATAAACGAATCCATTCTCTCATGCATGGTGTAAAAAGCAGAATAAAAAATTCCGTGCCTTTTTTTTTTGTTGTTGTTGTTGCTTTACATCACATCTACGTCCACTCAGTGAATGCCTTTCATTGTCCTTTTATACCAGTTTAAGAAAAATCACCTGATGTTAACTTTCTTCGAAACAATGCTGTTAGAAACCTTGTGATGATTTTGAATCACATACTCTTAATTTCTTGTGGCGTTCTACCGGACTCGCTATGA
The DNA here is from genome assembly GCA_033980235.1 of Diadema setosum. Classification (NCBI taxonomy): domain Eukaryota; kingdom Metazoa; phylum Echinodermata; class Echinoidea; order Diadematoida; family Diadematidae; genus Diadema; species Diadema setosum. Next base: position 34,458,492 of record CM067066.1, on the reverse strand, counting down.
GGTCCGTTGTTGTTTATTTTATACATCTTAATGTCTTCAATATTAGTCTGAGTTATTGTCTTTTACATTATTTGCTGATTACTCAAATATTCTTCTCGCATGATATAAAAGAAAAGAAACGGAACTTATTTCAGTTGGATGGTTACGATCAAACAAACTCTCTTAAATTCTCTCCACGCGTATGTAAGAGAGCAGAACATTTTTGTAATGTTCTCCCGTTGGAAAACATTTTCACGTGACAAATGACAAACGATACCAAACGATTGAACGATCATATTTTTCACGCAATCGATAGGATAAATTTGCCTATTCCATACAATGTGAAAAAGCAGATGACTTATTAATGATGGTATTTGACACCCATATATATATATATATATATATATATATATATATATATATACATATATATATACACATATATATATATACATATATATATATATATATATATATATATATATATATATATTTATATACATTATATATATATAAGTCCCTCAATAGCATTTTAAACCCTTCGGGTGGAACATTCGGTATGTTCCCTCCCCCGCCAGTCATCATCTATATAATGTTCCCTCTGTTTCCCACGCAATGTCTTATCGTTTCGTTTGATTATTGCTACTATTTACTACTCACGAGGGGACTGCATTCTACAAGCTAGGCTTTTTAGCAGTCCCTCCATTTCCGACATCTCTTCTTTGTTACGATTCAGTTACTGTTTGCCCATGCATTTCTTTAACTAAAAGTATGTTTTGTTTGGTTATATTGTTAAAAAACAAAAAACAAAAACAAAACCCTGATATGCATTTAAATCTTACTTGAATATACAAAAGTTACATTGTACTCTATTTTGATTATAAATGTCATATATTGTATACTTTTGTCAGAAATGAAATAAAATGAAATGATATGAAATGAAATATACAAATAATTATGTGTGTGTGTGTTTGTCTGTGTTATTCAGTAACACTGTTACCACTTTACCTGATGATATTCATTTTGATAGTGCACCACTTGAACTTGTTCAATCAATTAAATTCCTTAGTTTATAGACGATTAACTGTCCTGGGAATTTCATATTAGTCATTTAGATGACTGTTATCAAGAAATTTAAGCTTTTAGCGTAGATTGAAAGTATTTTTTTTAATATTATTAATGACTGTGTTATTCTACCTCAATTCTCCCTTTCATTACTAATGGTATTCTTGCCTCGGCAATTCATGTAAACAATATCTTGATAAATTATCTATAATTCGGATGAAAGCGATGAGAATCATATGCAATGTTAACCTATTATCCTCATCAACTACATCATTTTGTAAAAGTAAAGTTGGTCCTACTTAAATTGAATGATTTGTATAACTTTCGTACTAGTCTAGAAATTCCAGCAGCATTATCTAATCTGTTTATCAGAAAACACGATCCGTGCGAATGACATTAGTTTACACTAATTCCATTGTTCTGGAATTCCTTACCTTTCAATATAAAACAATTTCGAAGTCTATCCTCATTTAAGAACATAATAATCATTAAAAAGGTTATTTGATATGCAAATATGGGTAACTCTCTTTATTCTCTCTCTCTCTCAGACTCATTTTTCTCTCTATCTATAGTTGGTATATGCTTGTCAGTATGGTATTATAATTCTAAGCACTCGATATATTATAATAGCTATTTTTTCTCAATATTTTGTGGCAGACAGCTGTAGTAATCTCAGATGAAAATTGTTTATTTCACTGTAAATAGGTTTATGAAAGTGAAATAAATTAATAATTATTATGAATATTAACAACATTTTGCGCACTTCTGGCTATTACGTCATTTATGGGTAACAAGATGTGGGTGGTTTTTTTTTTTCTTCCTCCATAAGAATTTGTTGTACGTTTTGGCAGTTCAACAAGAACAAATAAAATTTTTTAAAAATGTAACGTTTCAATGTATTTTTCTTAAAGTTTCGCATTGTTGTTTCAATGTTTGCATATCATTTGTGGTTACGTGTATTATGGAAAAATGGGGAAAACCAAATTATATTACATTGTAATGAAACCATAAGTCATGATTTTGAAATCTTTGGCGTTGTCTTGAATGCTGGTAAATGAAATTACAAAAATTCATCTTACACTAACATAAATAGCAAAAATGATAATGAAAGACTTCCTCGTTTGTTTGCTAGGCCTACACCTGTTTCGCACAAATGTCCATTTTCATGGGAATGTCAATTCTTTTTTTTTTTCGAGATATTGCATGGAATATAAAAGGAAATACATTGTAAAGATTAATCATGTTAATTGTCGAACCCTTTTCACACATACTTCTGCCATTTTACGTAGAAAACATTGCAGCTGGAATAAATCCTGCCCCTTTTTTGTGATAAATTCTTAAGGAAGGCTTTCTTCTTGTGGTTGTTGTTTAAAACGATAAATGCCTTCAAGATAGGGAAGACAGCGCAACCCGTCTATGTCTTGTTAAAATGAGGTTAACAAAGCATAAAATGACTCGATACAATATATAGTAGTATCTTGAAAATGCACTGAAAATTTCGTGGAGTTGTTGTCGTTGTTGTTGTTGTTGCTGCTGCTGCTGTTGTTGTTTTTACAAACGTCCATGTGACCTCCCTACAATTCATCTTGAAAGTCTATTTGATTGTGTGTAGAAATACACTCACCTGACTTGTTGGAGCCCGAAGTACCGGGTTCGGGCCTCTCTCGGCAGGCCGCGCGCAGGTACTGGGGCAACACACGTAGGGAGCATAGACTTGACAGTGAGTCCTGATGGCTCCTAGCCGCTGCGGACACAAATACCAGGAGGAATAGATGGAGCATCACCGCCCGTTGGACCGACAGGTGTATCTGTTATCCGTTAAACATAAAAAAGAAACAAGAATGATTGAAAACTGACGCCCTGAGATATGGGTGAGTTTGTATGTGTGTGCGGGGGGGGGGGGGGGGGGGCAGAAGAAAGAATGTTATATCATCTTCTTTTGATTTTTTTTTTTTTTTTATACCGTGCAATGTATAATGACGATGACCGCCTAAAAGCTGGCACGTACACGCACGCTCTCAGATACCAAACAGTCATTAATCTTTTTTTCTGTTTCTTTTTTAATAGGAAAAGAAAAGACTTGCTCAGACGCGCTGGAAGGGGGAGGGGCTGTGGCAGGGGGCTTAAAGGGGCCCTGAAATCCAAATGCACGTTGATTTGTGTTGATTTATGATACCCTCAACATCACTTTTGTGGTGAAACGAATATCTAGAAACATTCCATATATTTTTAACAATTTTTTCTTCTATTATTCTTCAAATTACTTGGGAACGCCCACAAAAAATCCTTCCAAATGTTTAACAAAAGACATTGGAATGCACCTTCCCCTCGACTCAGCATAACTTGCATGTTCCCTCGCCATGTCTTTTGTTAGTCACATTAATATGACAGAAACATGCAAGTTATGCTGAGTCGAGGGGAAGGGGCATTCTAATGTCTTTTGTTAAACATTTCAGTACTTTAGCAATGATTGACAGATGATATCATCTCAAGAATATTAATATTGATTGGTTTGGAAGAATTTTTTGTAGGCGTTCCCAAGTAATCTGAAGAATAATAGAAGAAAAAATTGTTAAAAATATATGGAATGTTTCTAGATATTTGTTTTACCGCAATAGTGATGTTGAGGGTATCATAAATCAACACTAATCAACATGCATTTGGATTTCAGGGCCCCTTTAAATCATGTTGTTTCATTCTCTTTGCACAAATAATGTGCACTCAAGCACACACACAAACACTTGGCACATACCTGAAATATAAGTTCATCCGTTATCAATGAAACTTAAAAGGGGGGAAAAACACACATGCACTTCATGTCAATGACCTTAAATGAGACACTTGTTATTGGCGTGGGTGGGGTTGGCGAGATCATGCCATTCCACCCCTTTGTAGATAATATATATACATACAAGTTTGTAATATACACGATAACACAGTTACCTGCGTGTGTCTCAAAACTGGAGGTCGTCGACAATATGAGCATCCTGAACACATAATGCTCTCGTTGTTGCTGTTGTTGTTGTTGTTTAACCCCCAAAGGAGGTATTAAGTCTAGTTGACGATCGTAGATGTGATGATGTACTGGTACTGCTCTTAGTTGTACAGTGTAATAATCTACTTCCATCGTGCAACTTTGTAACCCTCCGAACGCGAATGAATGTTAATGACATTCAGACGTGATCAACACAATCTACTAGTAATCAACGCACACAAGCGCTCAGAATAACAATTGCTGATTGGTGTTTGCATCTCCAATAATTTTACATTTTCAATTTGTTTCGTTTAGCCAAAGCACTATACACATACACTCGAAAATACATGCAGATCTATACAGTCACGCACACACAAACATTGCCAGTAGGCGTTAGAAAAGCGTCGATCAAGCTTACGTCAATTTGCTACCTAATCCGTGAATAAGAAAGCCTGAAACTTTGTCCAAAACAATTCTGTATTCCATTTTCAATATAATGACGTGCTTGCCAGTTCTTAAGCAGTGAGTCAATCAATTTCTGGTGCAAGTTAATATGCCAGATGACATCGCTATTTTTTTTTCATTTATTCATTTATTTGTTTACTTATTAGGAGGAGCATAATTTCACTGCTGATTTGAAGAGTCTCTGATTAAGAATTATCTCGTATCCCCATAGGTGGAGAACTGCCAAGGTGCTTTGCTATTAAGGGAACCAAGACTTCCATGATAAAACCACCGAACAAATGGAGCTATAGTAGCATCGTATCAATTATTCTGTGTCAGAAATAATACGTAGCATGGGTTTAGGGAGTACCGTTGTGCTTGTGAATGTGGCGCTTCTCTCGTTGACAAAGAGTTTGCATCCGCTCTCATTTTTTTTTGTAGCTTTTCACATGAATACTGGCACCTCGTCTTAAAAACAGTTTATGCCCTTAACTGATACGCCCATGTTCCCGCAACCCCCATATCAACTGACTCCTATAACATTGATGAATGCGTAATGTTCAATCTTCTTTTGTTTTTTAAAGTACTGACAAAAGTGTTTTCCGGCCAGCTTTTACATGAATTATGGAAAAGAAAAGTGTTAGTCCGCCAGTTGAATAGATAATATGTTGAAGTGGTGCCCTCCACATGGCTTACACGGCTGAAAGAGCATGTAGTTCAAATGAATTGTTTTTCTGGTAGACGTACTCGCTAACTAAGCAGCGAGTCGCAGGTTACTTTGGTTAAAGCTGCATATGCGCTGCTAAGGAGATCTATGGCTTTATCACCACAGATAGTATGTCAAAGCAGGAGGATAGACGTTTGTGACGAAGCAATGGTACCTTCGTCCAATTAGCAATGTTGCAGTGCGTAAAATCTGTCAGGTACGAGCTTATCGTTTAGGTAAAAACAAGTCTTCTTTTCGATTGCCCTTGAACGAATTAAAAAGAGTATACACGTGTTTCAGATCATTTAACTATCACTAAGACAAGCTACATTCGAACAGCGGTACTAATACTCAATAAAACATCGCATTATACCGAGCCATAGAATCAACGGGAAAGGTAAAGCGAGGTTAATACTAAAAGCTAAGCATAAGAGGAATGCAAAACCAGGCAGACATAAAAGTGAAAACGAGGGCGTTCCGTCTATGACTCGGTTTAAAGCGACTCAAAAGAATCTTCTGCTTAATGTCAAGTCAGAGCACAAGTTATGCCGTAATCTGAACTATGACATAAGCGATAAAAATGTAATAACCGCCCGCTACACGTAAACGTAATCACAGAATCTGTCGTGCATGGCGAATGGCTGCATATTGTATTTTTTACGGCCAAATGTAAGGAAGATTTAAAGGGGTTGTTAAATATGTTTGGATTGAATTCAGACAACGTAGTCATGGTAGTGCGGATCTTTGCTTGCACCGCGTTCAGTTTGTATATAGATAATCTCAGAAAGAGCGAGTATTGTTTATAGATAATCTCAGAAAGAGCGAGTATTGAGGAAGCTGACTATTTATACTGTGGGCTTTACAGATCTGTGACGATTTAAAAGATGTCCTCTACATTATACTTCTCATGGTGTTACAACGTGTCAAGATACAGCACCATTTTAATAGATACGACAGAGGAAATAGAAAAGGTAAAAGTGTTCGTACAGCTTCGAATTAGTGACAAGTTCAAGAAGCATTATTCATTTGGCTTGGTGAAAATGAGAATAGCTTCCTTGTCAACGTTTCCATTTACTTAACTAGCTCTGCTGCATGTAGGATCCTTGCATTAAAAGAGACAGCAAACAACCACAACATCGCCTAAATAGTTTTTTTTTTCCTCAATGTCATTAGGGGAAAACTATTTTCCCTTTAGAGAAGGGAGATAGAGTCCGAGGTAAAATAGACTTCAGACGTTTTAGTAGAACAAACCAACTATTATGGTTGTAATGGAGAGTCGATGAATACTGCAATAAACTGTATAAAGTTTAACTTGTTTACAGAAAGGTGAATGGCACTTAGCCTGCAAACCAGCAGTCGCTGTAAAGCGAAAACGACAAGAGGCTTGACTAACACAGTAATGAGAAAAGTTGAAATCTGGTCAGCCTTTTTTTTTTCTTCTTTCTTTCATTTATTCCATTAAGATGCTGGACTGCCAACTTTGTTCGTGTATTGATTGCTAATATCAAAGTAGATAAATAAATAAAGACTTGTGTTATCATTCAACGAGGGCTACAGTTTGTAACGAATGGGAAAGTTCCCCATTCAAAGGGTGTGTACAGTTCTGGTTGAGGTAAGGATTTAGCTTTTAACGTTTTAAGAGATATTCAGAAACCGTTCTATGAGATGTCAAAGAACATGCGATTGTTAGGGTATCAAAAGTTTATTTGATGAAAATAGGTTTTGAAATGGCTGAGATATCAAAAAGCAAGGTGAAACAAAGAGATCCTAATAAAAGGCGATGCCTGTCGCCTTTTATTATCACTTTTTTTTATATCTCAGCCATTTGAAAACCAATTTTCATCAAATAAACGTTGAATCCTTCTTAAAATTACATGTTCTTTCATATTTCATAAGAGGATTCTCATTATCTCACTTAGGAATGTTCAAAACATGAATCTCCTCCTCAACCAGTACTGTACAGTCCCTTTAAGATGTACATTATAGTATCTTTACTCCCCCCCCCCCTCCCCCAATGAAGGCAAAAACGAGCTTTTGATATTCAGGTGTACAGAGACTTCCATCATCCTCTATCTGTGTAAAATTCGATCTCGAAGTCGCTCGAAATTTTGCAATGCCTGGATTTTCCTACTTAAAGAAGTTTGTCGAGTGCCACTCATTATCCGCCAATGCCACAACTTGACCGAACTACAGCACTCTGCTTCCCAGAACAACTTCATATAGCGCATACTGTCCATTTCTCATGCCACTTTGAATTTCTTCAAAATAATCAGTAAAATTTAGTTCAATTCAAAAATTCAATTCAATTTAAAATGATTTCATTTCCATATAAAGTAATACAAAGTAATGTACATAACGCTTACATGAGTACATAATATTTAAAGGAACTTTGAATCACGTCAGTTTCAACAAAACATGAATACAATTATTATAATGATATCAACTCTGGTTTGGATAAATAAACAAGTAAGCAATACAATCTTAATTTGTAACTCTACATGGAAAAGAGGAATTCACAAGAAAAGCACAGCTTGTAAAGTTTGTGAATTACTCTGGAAGGTGAGGGCATCTCAAGATCTGTCAAGGACTCCATGTATAGAATTTTGATATCCTGATGTCAGGCGAAATAATCAGGAAAAAAGACTATGACAAAGACAAAAACAAAGGTAAAAGTATGACTTAAAGCTCGATAAATCAAATTGTCGCATACAGATATATACATTTTTCGAAGCGCATTGACGACACACTGACGAATACACGTTATGATATTTTTAGAGAAAAAAAAAAAACTTTATCTGTGTGACGAAGTGTGCAGATCGAAGCTCATGAAGTATTTGTGAAAAGAACCGGATGGCAAAACAAAGTTCTCATTCGTCTGCAGAAACTGTTAAACTTTACTCTAAAATGGAGACATATAAAATAAATGTTTGAAATAACGTTGTGATAACACGATTTCAGTTGGATAACGAGGAAAATGCGAAAAATACGTACAAACACACGCAAAAGGTGCGCCGGAAGAATTGGAAATATCAGAGCATACACAATCGTGGTTGTATGCGAGATGATCGTTAAATTACATCAACTGCAATATATTGATTCGTATGGCAGTAATCGATCGCGAGAGAGTAAATTGCATGCAGCAGCTTGTTAGCTGCATGCCATCCAGTAATGTTGTTAAAGATTGAGCACGATCCGATCAGTACAGTATTCACGTATTATACATTCTACCAACCCACTGCTGAACGAGGAGGGCGATTCGGGAATAAGACTTGTTTACTACGATCGAAATTGTCGTACACTATTGATCTCAAAATGCTTAAAAACTAATTACCCTAGCAAATCTTGTCGAACCGACAAGATTCTGGGAAGACCCTTTAGATAGAATTGCAAGCAAATTCCAAGTGGTGGAAGACGAATTTTTAGCCCTTCCGAGAACTACGCTTTAGCTTTATGGCTTGTTATATAAATGACTTGCTGCTGTAAGACGTGTTCTGAGATTAAAAATGCAATTCTGATATCACTTATCAAATTTTTAGATACAGTTAAAGGGTATGACTAGTAACTGATCAGTGGGAATCAGTGGGAATGCTGAGGGATGATTGTTCCAATCCTTGTGGGATTCATTTAAGAGTACATTATATATCTATTCTTGTGTGAAAATTATTTGCTTCAGAATGGTCTCATATTCAAGTAATGTGCAGTTTAATGTTTCCAGGTAAGCGTCCCTGGTCAGTGACGGAGCATTAATCTGCACATTACTTGAATATGAGACCGTTCTGAAGCAAATAATTTTCACACAACAGTAGACATTATAATGTACTCTTAAATGAATCCCACAAGGATTGGAACAATCATCCCTCAACATTCCCACTGATTCCCACTGATCGGTTACTAGCCATCCCCTTTAAGTTTTTTTTTAATATATATATATATATCATAGAGAGAGAGAGAGATAAATCTTATCTATTGATTATATATTATAATGTTTATTATGTTTATTCATTCATTCATTCATTCATTGACCTTGTGAATTCCCAAACTGATTTCATTGTAAAATTATCAACTTGTTTCATGTGTTTGTTTGTTTTTTTGGTAAAGCATAGCTCAGTCAGACTTCAAATACTGCTGTCCCTAAATGTAAAGCATGTTAGCCCTAAATAACAATCCTCCTCAAAATCTTTTGATTAGGGCTAACTTGTTCATTGACAGGAATGGTAAATATACGTTATGGTAACAAAAACTTATTTCTCTCTACATTATTTCGTCTAATTCACTTCCACAAAATGCAATAATTGCAGTAAGACATTCAAATACAAGTATCCTTTGCTTATTGCATAAAATCAGTACAATATTGTAGTAAAGGGAAGTACTGTGAATTGAAGTGCAATAAATGTTATGACTTTTATGACATCTTTTTATACATTATTCTGTGGTTTGTGTTTTCATGTCTTGAGCAGTAGAGGCGATTACTATACATGTAGGCCTACCTGATGATATATTGTTCTTGATTATGCAGTTTGATGACAACCATGAGCTTCAGTGTGTAGATGACACAAAATGATATTCATTCGTAGTTATGCACACGAATAGTGCAATATCACTTCTTTTGCTGTTGGTTGAAATAAATGAGGATTTTTTTTTTTTAAATTGCCTATAATGAAATGTGATTAGTTTTTCGATTTTTTTTTTTTTTAATTCCTACCCGACGGGAATGGGTCCTCCTCCTGTACCCCTCCCTTCTCCTCCTCCTTCTCAACGATCGCGCTGGTTCATTCGACCTTTCGCATCAGATGATCCCATACAGATACCACTTACCAATCATGGCATCAAATCAACATCGACATCGATCCATTTGATATCACTCTATCACTCCCGCTTTGCAGAGGCTTAATGCAACAAATCATATAATCGCCTTTCCAGCCCCGACGACGCCTCTCCAGCCCCGAACCCCTTCAGTCGAGTTTCCATCCGTACTGATCTTCCCCCGAAGATGAAGCGTGAGAGAGGGAGACTGGCAGCAACGGCATACAACATCAGGAAAAACAATGACCTATCGACGAGGATAAAGGTAGTTGGAACCAAAGTCATCCTCCAAACCAGGAAAAGCACACGAAATGGAGGGAACGCCGACCGTTGGACTGACTGGAAGGAATAACATGTGAGATTAATATCATTCGAATTTGTTTTACTCTTGGATATTACAGCCCGTCTCTAATGTGAATTGATATTATTTTCGCTCCATTCATATTTTTTTCTCTATCTCATACTTCAAACAGTACAATAAGTATCACATGTAACTCTAGATGCTTATTACTTATTACTTTTATTTTCCTGCCGAAGTATTTGGTGACTCTGAATCTCTGTCTTAATTATCTGTTCTCATGTTTTCACTTCAAACCAGTCGTCATGTGGCTTACCCCTAATTCCCCCTAAATTAAATGGTAAATCATAAAGTAAATCTCCCCTAAATAATACTGCAATTTATTGTTAAATTATATATCAAATTATAATAAAAATCCTCCTTTTGTATACAGTGACTCATCTTATAATTCTGTTGTTGTCAGTTACGAGATCAACTGAATTGTGAATTCAATACATTGCTGTTTGTAAGCCTCACTCCAAAACTGTCACTAAAGTCACTGACGCGATACGTAGCATGTCCTCCACATTCCTCCAATTTCGCATGTTTTTGTCTGAAATCATCATGCTCAAACTTATAATTACCCCATGCAAAAAAAAAAATACTAAGTAGTGTATGTTATCTTCTTTTTTAATCTGCCAATGAGGAACTAAATTTTGTGTTATGTTAACGTCTTATTTTCATGTTATCAAAACCGATGTCTGTTATGCGTCCAGTTAAATTTACGATTTGTATGTATACATTTCTGTTGTGTATCTCCCTTGAAGAAGGATACTGAAGGCACTTGGGCGACTTACAGTAATTTCCCACATGATTCTTCTTTTCCCAATTGCATACAGAGTGCATAGAACTCGTCCATACACCCTCCATTGATATCCACTTGTGTGTATTCCTTAAGATTGTTTCGTTTGCCCTATACTCATAATGTGTTTAACAAATTCTCTGCATTATAAGACACTGTGGAATCAAAATAACACTCACTCTTTGTGCAGTTCTTAAGGGTCTATACCCCTCAATTGAAGGTCTCGGTGTCTTTTGAAACCTGTTCCACTCCCCCATTGGTATTCACACACACACTATAAGACGCATTTATTTCATGTATGTATACATGTGTACTCCTGATTGGATTCTAATTGTCGTTTTCCCAATACTCATAATGTCTTCAGTTGTATCCGTTTTCACAATGCCCATGGATTTTTTCCCCAATCATATGCAATTGTTTCAACCCGAGTTAGAAAACGACGAGAGAGTCATTACGTGTATGTTCTCCTTATTCATCCCTTACAACCCCCCCCCCACACACACACTAATCGAGTGCAGTCACCTCAACCACTCACTTTACATGCTTTACAGCCAGATCAAGCTGCATTTTGATCCGTCCTGTATACCTCCCCTGTTATGTAACATTGCGCGTGAACTGTTTTCAAATTTTTCTATATACTTGTTATGTAACAGGACGCGTGAACTGCTCCGCATATTTTTCGTACCTTTTGTGAGTCAATGCCCGGCAAAACTTGACCGAGAAGGTCGTTTGTCTACCTCTAATTCCTCGCAAGTTCACCCACCTTGTAAAAACTGAATTGCATATGCATGCAAGTGTTTAAAACAGTCTAGCATTTCACATGCCGTTTTCTTTTTTTAGCACATGCCTATGAAATATTCGTCTATCCCATCTCCGTCCTCTTCACCCTCCCCAACAAACACTTTGTTTGTTTCATTTCTTTCTACTCTTTTTATGCATGAACGCCTATAATTTCCACTGTTTTCCCCCACCTTGTCAAACAATACAAATTACACATGCAACCAGTGCGTTTAAAACTCCGGGAGGGTTGAATCGGGAGCGGAGGTGGGATATGCAGTACATCCTTTTCTGAATAATAGGATCTGTTTATTTATTCATGTATCCAAATATATGTACAGCGCTTTCCCTGAGATTTTGGAATGATCTGTTGTTGTTTTTGTTTCCTTCCCTTTTGTACGTATGGTTTTCAGTTCGCATACAGCTGTTGTCCCATCTGCCCATGCGAGAGTTTTCAGTAGTACAGTACTATATATTGTCCACTCATTGCAGCAGTTGTCCGACATACGTAATGTCTGCAAATTAATTCAAACCTGTTCCACTCACGACTGGTATTCTCACACTATAATAGTCATGATGATAATATTCTATGTATGTACATGTGTATCCCCATTTTGATTCACCTTGTCGGCATTATCGATCCCAATACCCATAATGTTTTCAGTGGTATTCTTTTTCACAATGCCCATGTTTTTTTCTTTTTTTAAATCGTATGTATCTGTTTCAATCCGAGCTAGAATACGACCAGAGGGTCATTACGTGTATGTTCTCTTTATTCCCACCCCACAACTATCGAGAGTAGTCACCTCAGCCACTTACCTTCAGATCAGCTATAATTTTAATGTGCATTCTGATGCGTCCTGAAAACCCCTATGTAACCCCTGTGTACCCCTCCTTGTTATGTATCATTGTACGAGAATTGTTTTCACATTCTTCATACTTCTTTTGTAAGCCAATGGAGGGTAACACTAGACCGAGAAGGTTGTTAATCTGCCTTGGTTGCACGCAAGTTCGCCCAACCAGTAAGAATTGGATTGTATATCAGGGAAGTGGGACTGTGTTAAATCAGCCTCAGCATTTTACATGCTGATTTATTTATTTATTTTTTTTTTTTTGTGACGCATGCTTAGCATGAAATATTTGTCTATCCCTCCTCCGCCCTCTTCACCTTCCTCAGCAAAATACTTTGTTTGTTTTATTTATATATATATATATATATATATTTGCTCTTTTTACAAGTGAGCGCCTATAATTCCACTGTTTTTTCCCCACTTTGTCAAACAATAGAAGTTAGTTTCCATATATATATGCAACCAGTGCGATGAACTCCGGGAGGGTTGAATCGGGAGCGAAGGTGGGATATACATGTGGTACATCTTTTTTCGAACAATAGCCCGGTTTATTTGTGCATCCAAATGATAAATGACGCTTTCCCTAGGACTCAGGAATGAAGTGGGTTTTTTTTTTTCTTATTATTACCTTGTCACCTTTTGTAAACATGGTATCTAGTTCACTATACAGCTGTTGCCCCGTCTGCCCCTGCGAGGGCTGTCAGTATTATTATGTTGTTCACTCATTTCAGCAGTTGTCCGACATGGCTATTGTGTAATGTCAGCATATTATTTTAACTTAATTATTCTGATTCTGTGTGAACGCAGCCTTATGTACAACCTTATGTACGATGTATAATGAATGTTAGACTTCCGGGCCTTAATAATATTATGATACTACGTAATGATCCAAGAAATGAAAGGGGTTTTATTTTTTACACGCATTTATTATGCATTCACTATATTTTCATCTTATAAATCTATCATTATTTCCTATAAACAACAAATAATTTTTCCAAATTCGGGAGCTATCTCTATCTCCATGTCCGTTTATATGCTTGCACTGGTTCTGTCAAAGTTCTTTTACAGGCTTTGACTATTTGTGTGTACGCTTTCTTCCTGTGTTGTTAATGTATTCTATGTTGTTTGATTATGTTGCCTAAGGTCTATGTTTTCATGAATTTGCCTACTCGCTGTACTATCCGTGAACCCGGAATTATTCGTGCATCTTTTGTGCCAAAAATTTTCATTCCTCTGCTAACTCGTCAGTTGACATGCCTTCATATACCTTATGCCTCTTTTTATGGCTAATCGACTTAATGTAGCATTTGATTCCCTTGATGATGATGAACTCTTTGATCTGTTTAGACGTTCCCCTTCGGAATTGAGTCGGAATAAGTCACAATCGTCTGCTTTTTTTGACGATCTTATTGCCAATAATGTCAACTCATCTTCAAAAGATATATACAATGAATTTGATTTTGAATATGACTCCCCTCAAATTCCTTCTAAATATGTAACTGTTGACCAATTTAAAGATTATACAAAAAGTTTTTCACAAAGTATATTTTCCATGTTACATTTAAATATAAGGAGTATTAATAAACATTTTGATGAGTTACAGATATTATTAGATAATCAAAATAAACAACAAATTTCAGTAATAGGTTTAACTGAAACATGGTTATCATTTGACGTTAATTTGCCGTATGCATTAAATGGTTATGATTTTATTGTTAATAATAGAGTAAACAGGACGGGTGGTGGAGTCGCTTTTTATTTATCTAAAAAATTTGAATTTAGTGTTTGTGATGAATTGAATGTAATAAATGAAATTGTAGAGACTTTGTTTGTGGAAATTTGTATTCCGCAAAGTAAGAATATTATAATTGGTATTGTTTATAGACCCCCAAGTTCAAGTTCCAAAGATTTTTTGAATTGTATGACAAATTTACTAAAAAGTCCTCTATTTATTAATAAAAGCACTTTCATAATGGGTGATTTTAATATTGATTTGATTAAGAATGATGATAACACATCTCATGAATTTCTAGAAATGTTTTTGTCGGCCTCTTTCTTGCCATTAATTTCGAAGCCAACTCGTGTTACAAATCACTCCGCAACCCTCCTTGATAATATTTTTTCTAATTCTGTGCAGATTTTAAATTCTGCTATAATTTTATCTGATATAACTGATCATTTCCCTATTATAACATGTTTTGATCTTAAACATTTGGTTAATAGGTTTCAGTTTTCTTCATTCAGACGTAGAGCTTCACCGGAAAATTTGGCTAGTCTTGGTGCTTGCTTAGATAGGGCTGACTGGTCCAGTGTTTATGATAATGATGATGTAAATGCATCATTTGCAAATTTTTCAGGGATTATGAATAAATATTTAGATGAATATATTCCTAAATTAAAAGATAAGTCAGTTAATTATAAAACGTCTCCTAAACTTCCATGGATTTCAAAATCTGTTCTTCGTGCAATAAATAGGAAAAATAGGTTATACTATAAATTCAAAATGAAAAAAACTGAGAAGTCAAAAAATAAATACACTTCGTATAAAAACATTTTAACGAAGATTATACGGTTGGAAAAGAGGAAATATTATATGATTCAGTTAGAAAAATATAAACATGATATAAAGAATACATGGAAGGTATTGAAGCAGGCTATGAATATATCAAAAAAGAAATTAAATATTACAAAGTTAAAACATGATAATAAAATTGTTGAAGATCCTAATGATATAGTTAATATTTTTAACTCTTATTTTTCAATGATTGGGGAAAATCTGGCAGAAAAAGTACCACAGTCAAATACGCATTTTTCTACATTCTTAGGTCAACCTAATTCTAGTTCTATTTTTTTTGTTCCAACAACCAAATATGAAATAATAGATATTGTTACTGCAATGAATAATAAGCGAAGTGCTGGTTATGATGATATAAGTAATTTTATTTTAAAGGGAATTATATCATCAATTGCTGACCCACTTTCACATATTTTCAATAAATCTATACTAAGTGGTGTTTTTCCTGAATTTATGAAAATAGCTAAGGTTTTTCCTTTATTTAAAAAAGGAGATGAATATGATGTACGTAATTATAGACCCATTTCATTGCTTTCATCCTTATCTAAAATTTTGGAAAAATTGGTGTTTGTAAGAACAATTAATTTTCTTAATTTTCATAATGTTTTTACAAATTCTCAATTTGGGTTTCGTCAGAAACACAGTACCATTCATGCCCTTTTGAAGTTTATTGACCACGCCGCGCATACTATTGATAATCATTCTCATCTTATTGGTATCTTCCTGGACTTCTCCAAGGCCTTCGATACGATAAATCATGAAATTTTATTATATAAATTGTCTCATTATGGAATACGGGGGAAGGCCTTGGAGTGGTTCAGGAGTTACCTACAAAATCGAAAACAATATGTATCTCTGAACGGGAATGACTCAAATCTAGAATTTATTAAATGTGGCGTCCCACAGGGTAGCTTATTAGGACCTTTACTTTTTATAATTTATATCAATGACTTTTGTAGATCATCTGATATACTCTCATTTATACTTTTTGCTGATGATTCCAACGTTTTCTTTTCTCACCGAAATCCAGATACTCTCGTACGCATTGTTAATTCCGAATTGAAAAAAGTTACTCAGTGGATAAGAGCTAATAAATTATCACTTAATCTCCAGAAAACTAAGTATATGCTTTTTAGCAATTCCGTAGAAGCTTTGCGCACAAATATCATTTTTGATGACACTCTGCTAGAACGTGTATCTCATATAAAATTCCTTGGTATCACAGTGGACGATAAACTTTCATGGAGACCGCACATTATTAACATTAGTACCATAATTTCTCGTAATATTGGTATCATAAATAGACTCAAGTCTCATATTCCAATGTCCTCTTTGTTGACCTTGTATTTTTCTCTAATTTTACCGTATCTTAATTACGGACTCCTAGCATGGGGTAGTGCCCATCAAACTTTGCTAGATAAATTACTGTTACTGCAAAAAAAGGCACTTCGCATTATTTGTGGCGTCCCACCACGTTCCCATTCAGAGCCACTGTTTAATAAATATAAGATTTTGAAAATTAAAGATTTGTATTTTTTACAGCTTGGTCAGTTTATGTTTAATTACAATGCAAATGCACTTCCCAGTATTTTCAATTCAATGTTTCCACGGAACCAGTTTTTTCATAATTATCCCACTAGGCAATCTAATGAGTTTCATTTGCCCCTCCTGAGAACTTTATTAGCCCAGAGTACATTTATATACACCGGTCCTAGATTTTGGAATTCATTAAGCTGTGAAATAAAAAATTCCCCTTCTTTGCATTCTTTTAAGCGCAAGTTGAAATCATTTCTCTTAAATCCTCTCTGATATATTCTTTATCAGTTAGATCTCATCAACCTCAGGGTTCATTATCCATCCACCAATCTTTCGATCACTGGCTTCATTATTGCGTAATAGATTACGTGTTTTATTATGTAATAGCCATCAAATCCTTGCACAGCTACGTCCAGTACCAGCCCTCTGAAGCACATTTTCAATCACCCCCTGTTCCATTTCCCTAGTTCAGCGTGTAGGCATTCTCTCTTTTTTCTTTTCCTTTCTCTCTCTCCATTCTTTCCGTCTTTTTTGTCAAGTCGTGTCATGTCTTTTGTATTTCTCCTGTCTTGTTCTGTTCTGTCGTAGTGTGATAAGTATTTGTAAATAAGTAATTCATAAGTTTGTTCATTTTTTGAGTGGTTCACAACATACAAGCTTGCTTTTTAGTGGACCTCTCAGTTCTTTTTTTTTTTCTCAACTGAAGCATAACTTTGTACTTTTTTTCCAGTATGTGTTCTTTCGTTATCTGTATCATTTATCTTTTGCAAAGTCGAATGTTATGTTTATGATGTAATTACAAATTTATTATGCGTTATGTTTTGTTGGAAAAAGAAGAATGAAAAATAAATGAATTGAAATTGAAAATTGAAATTCATACATTCATTTATATCTAATCATTTTACATATTATTTCCTCTCGCTTTTACAGTTAATCTCATCGAGAATACAAAAAAAAAAGATAAAAAAAAAACAGCGCCAGGAATGTTTGCTTGGTAATTACACTGGGCTACATAAAAATACGCCTACTGCGTGGTTTTCTATGAATTGCGAGCCTGGGCAGTAAGTGATCATAGACCGCTCGAGAAGCGATTGCTCTACCTTTTCATCATACTCAGCATAATTGGTCACTTTGTGTCTGACCGCTTGCTGGAAAATATCCTACCTTAGCTTGCCTGAAGTCCATCCTTCTCATCAATTACCGTTATAAAACAAAACAACCATGATTGTTTCAGTTTAAGTTTGTTTGATTTTCCACTTGTATGAAATCTTTATGACAAATTCACCATCTCTGACCATCATTCTCACTAAAACCCATTATAAGTGTACTTAATGAGTATAGTTAAAGAAATATAATACGTTTACTATACAAGAATATACATCGCATCGCATCTTAAAGTGCAGGTGAAGAAGACCGTCATCAGTAAGCAGTTTGCTTAACTGGGATAAAGGCCTCTGGGCGATATAGCATCTTGTAATTCTCTTTTTTCTTTTTAAACTGAAGGAACAAAACACTGTAATCCGAGGAGGATAACACAAAGGTAATATAAAACAAAACGAGGGGAATATGAGGGGACAATTATAGAAGGGGTTACGTGAATAGGAAGAAGTTTAGAGAAGAGAAGGGATAGCAACAGTGTTTAGAGATTTGAAGTTGGATTATAATAAAGTAAAAAGAGAATGGCTTTGCCTGTAATACTTTGCTTTCTGGACTTATAAATATAAATCAGTGAGCTAGATTGCTAATTCGAGTGATGCATTTGTGATACATTAACTTTTTTTTGTAAGATAATTTAATACACTAAAGGGAAGGACTCCGTCTATGATCAGTGAGTTCCATACATCAGTCATATATATATATATATATATATATATATATATATATACATAAATTTGTATATACATGTATATATGAATATATATATATATATATATATATATATATATATATATATATTATATATTATATTTGTACTATAATAAGTTTGGGATTTTCTAAATGATATACCTATAGTAAGTTGCGTGAAGAGAACGACATGAATAGACGATAGAGTTTTTAAAAAAATGTATATCTTTAAACATTGCAGGGAGCTAATTACAGGTATATGAATAGTGCAATTCGCCATGAATATAGTGCAATTTATATCACGATATCACTTCTCTTTCAATCCATCTGTAGATTTTTATCTTCATCCAGCCAGTTTTTTTTCCTCTTGCTTTTCTTTTTGCTTTTCCTTGTTAATCTAACACACTATATTTTGACTAAATCTACTACATTATAGAGATTAAACAATAAGTACTATGAATCTATGTCTGGCCCATAAATACTTTATTATTAAGAGCCTTATTATTAGTATTGCTCTTCATTTATCCGAGGATGAAATTCATGTCCAAATTATTGGGAATACGAACGCCTATAGAACCTTTGGGAATTAAGGACTGGTAAAATAAGTCAACATGTATGAAATGTTTCATGTGTTTTTGAACATCCTATACTGGTGTGACGTGTTTCTGACTTGATTGTGAATGGGAATGTTGTGAAAGTGAATGAAGTTGACGGATTATAGGTATGTTCGGAGGAAACAAATTCATCGATATGAAATCCCAAACAATATCTCGGTGTTTCAAGTGAAAAAAAAAAAAGGATGAGAAAGAACAAGTTGTTATAGAAGTGTTTACACACTGATGTTTACCCACAGGCCATGTAGACGCATTCAATTTGCGCCATGTTTCCTTTGTTCTCAGGAGAAAAGGCGGTTGGAAAGTGACTTCTGCACTCAGTTACTCCATCATGCTCTCAAAACATCCCAACACGGTGTTTATTGAGCTCTCGAATAATGGCCCATACCAATGAGTGGACTCCTCTCCCTTCCCCCTTCCTTTCTGTCTCTGTGTATGCTGGTGTAATGACTGACCGACAAGAAGTGAACTGGTGGCTTGAGATGCTAGCTGGAGAGCGAACTATGCCATCAGAGTTCACGTGTTATTTGTTATATTTGAATAAATAGGACACGTGCTTGTCAGATTGAATATTCTTATCTTTTATGTGTAGATATCATAGAGGTATGCTCCCTTCTGTATTTGATAATAGGATATGTTTCAAACAAACTCTCATTTTCACATGTATTCCAGTCGTTCTCGAAGTAATTTACGGTATCCTTACACTCGTTTGACAGTACGATCCCACTCTATATTGGTTCAACGGTGTAAATGAATGGAATTCGATAAGTACTGCTTTAAAATGCAGCACAACTCAGTTGAAGCGCTCTTTTTTTAATAACAGTTAGCCATGACTTAGTAGACAATGTTCTTTTTACCTATCCTGTCTTCTGTCGTTATGTGTACTGCATGTGTGTGTGTGTGTGTGTGTTGTGCAAATGTGTGTGTGAGCGTCTTTATGATATGTACGTTTTTATGATATGTATGTATGATATATGTATTTATGGTATGATGATCTTGTTAGGGCTTCATACAGAATTATTTGTTGCCATATATGTTGCCATTGTAAAGTATGTATAGTATTCCCATGTGTAGGTACAAGCACAAGTTGCCTTCAAGGATGCCTGGCTCTCATAATAAACGCCACTGTTATATGTCTTTGTGTTTTATTTTGACGAATGAATTGCCTAAATTAGCCTCAATCAAGTCACACTACATATTGTTATCGGTTATTTGTGATATTTTACGTGTATCCTCCCAGTGATGCATATTAGGGCCATTGTTATTTTTTACATTTATCAATGATGTGTGTGATATTTCACGTATAGTAAAATTCATTCTGTACGCTGGTGATTCTACTATATTTTGATAGCTTCGATACAAAATTTGAATAATGAATTATTGAGATTGTCAACGTGGTTTCGTAATGATAGATTGGTTGTTAATATTGAAAAAACAGTAAGAAAAGATTTAAGAATTTGAATTTTGTGTTGTAAAAATTAATTATGGAATACACGATAATTATGAACAGTTCTGTGTGGATTGTTTTTTCTCTTTGGGTTTATATGACTAATCACTATCACTTTAATAATTCTGCGACCAAAATATATTCTTTTGCTTCTGTTTTTGTTATATTTTCATCTGTTTTATGTTGTGACCGTAAAACAATATTGCTTCAACTCTTTCACCAGAAGTTACTTCTTTGCTCGTACGGAAAACTCGGTATATATATATATTTTCCAGCTATGTGCACTCATATTAATTGATTTGGAGATATTTGAGTTGACCATGAATGGTTCTGTTTGGACAGTCTCTTTTGCCTCATTGGTTTCGTTCTCCATTAAGACTTTTATAATACTTCGATCCTTCAGTTTGCCTTATCTTATTCATGATCTATAGTTTTACTTTACAACATTGGAGCTTTCTTCCCAAGCAACGACCAACGGGTATAGTAAGCCCTATTTATATCCAAGTACATTGTATAATTCAAACATAATCTCAGTGGTCGCAGCTATATTTCAGGAAGTTTAATTTTGTTACTTAAGTATTATACTGCATCAATCATTGACTCGCTGTTGCAGGGCAGAATCACACAGTGTGTTCATGCATGTTCTTTTGATGAAAATGGAACTTCATTCCATTTCGACGACTGGAAAACATCTTTTCGCATCTATATGTAGCTATACATTAATCCGTATAGTCTGTGTGTTTATTATTCCTACGAGATCCCACTACAGGAAATATATCGTGTATTTAAATCGTTGCTTGACTCAATTCAGACTACAAACTTACGATATGCCTTCTTTTAGTAGATTTCTTCCCCTTAAAATACTCTGCTTCCTGCAGTGGTCTTCTATATAGAATTATCTTTGCACTCTATCGTACTTAGTTTCATTACGTCACTGTGACCAGAATAATTTGGGAGTAAAGAAATTTCACGTGAAACAGAAAAAAATTTTACCCGACGAGCAAAATGTTCCTTTTTTTTTTCAGTGGTTCGAAAAATTACAATTTTGGAGAGTTACACTGAGACACAGGAAGTATTTCAAACCGGAAGCCGAATTTTTGACTTAGTATATCCTGTTACCATGTCACAAAGAACTCTGAAATCCCTATAACAGGAAGTGTGAAATCTATTTTTTACCCCCACAACACGAGGATATATTATTTTCGATTTGTCAAGTAGCCATTTTACCTTAAAGGAACACTTCAAGAGATTGTAAGAGAATGAAAATAGAGCCGTTTCTGAATACGAACAACTTTGTTACATCTGACGTTAGCGAACCGAGAAGAAGCGACGATATATTTGACTGCTTTTATCACGCCACTTGCGTTTCCAATAACTTCAGTAAGCGTCATTGACGATTGAAAAGGAGTCGGTAAGCGATGCCCCAAATCACTCTTGAAACGCACGCAAGCAGAACCAATAGCCTCGCGTTGTCATGGCAACGTTTGTCAGCACCTGCTTGTCCTAATATAGCAGCAGATGAGAGTAGGGCGATGGCTCTCCTCAGTCATTGCCGAGGAAATCGGGGAAATTGCTCAGCACGAGCACACGTCATCCCAGACAGAAGTCTCCCAAAAGCACAGACCACAGACAATTTTAGGACACGTGTCATATTTTCATAAGTCAAACGTTGAAGCCAGAAAGGGGTGGGGTGGGGAGGAGGGGCAGAACACTTGAGAACAATCAGATTACGAACTTGAGCCATCCAAAATAGACGCAAGAGGCAGAACGTTGGGGGGGGGGGGGGGTTGACACTCGAGAAACAGAAACTCATATGGGAAGTCCAGCATGACACCGATATGATTTTGATTCGAGAGCACACGTACATCCCGTAATTCAATCACTGTATGGGATGTAGACTGCTCTGACCGGAAACGAAAATGGACCTAGGAAACCAATATTTTAACTGACAAAACGCCATATATGAGTTTACGCTAAAGCCCTGTTTATGGATGTGACGTCATAGGAGAACTAGTGTGTGCAAAGTGTACCATGTGCTTGTGTCTCTGCGCCTGAGTGTGTGTGTGTGTGTGTGCTGTGTTGTGTTTTCATTTTGTGTATTTTTTGTGGGAATGGCAAAAGGGTTTTGTGGTCAGCGACGTCATTGCATGTATCTGAGATATGTTTTAATTGGAGTCTGACGTCATCCGTCGAAAGCTAGTAAGGATTCGGAGAAGGCATGTCTTCGATGTCCGACATTACCCCTCGCCCACATGCTGAAAAAACAAAGAGAGGTGTTTTTTTTTTTCTGAGTATTTGGGACAGAATGAAATAGTGATGAAATCTTCTCACAAAATGCTTGAAATAAAATAAACTACAATCAATTCCCTTGAACACTTCCGAAATTATCGTCGTGCGTGTGCCCTCAGACAGAAGTGCAAAATTTGTCAACATACACAATAGCAGAAAAAAATGCTGCCGTTTTACTTATTTTTCTTGTTTCTGTACCGTAAATCATTCAAAGAGCCACAATAAACACGAGAAAGTTGAGCACCGTGGATAATGTGATATGAATGCCTACATGCGAAATTTTTTAACAGAATAGGTTACTGGATTACCCCATACACATTCGAATATCTTTGGTTTGTAAAAATTTTAACTCCTACAAGAATACGACATTTCTGATAGTACATCTCACATCCATTATCTCCAGTACACATATCATTTAGGTCTCATCAATATTGTTTCTCTTCTCTCAAAAAAACCCCAACAACAGTATTTTTGAATATTTTCTATTTTTGTTTCATACGTGTTTATTAGTCACTCGTCATATTTTCAAACTAGACTGGCATATATTCCACTCATATGATATATATATATATATATATATATATATACATATATATATATATATAAATATATATATATATATATATATATATATATATATATATATATATATATATATATTATTCACACACACACACACACACACACACACACACACACATTTGCACTCAGAACGCCTAGACAATTAAGATGTTGCCCACGATGTTCCTCTCGACCCAGGTGTGCAAAATGGTTGCCTGACAATAATATTGTAAGCAATAATTATTTTTTTAAGTTTGTCGTCGCGCTCCATTTGTATGTCAATGCTCGCTTTTACACCCCTAACTCCAGAGGCTTGTTAACTCGAAAAGATACTTCCTCACAGCTCCTAAGTTTGAAGTTTAAGGAGGAAATGACCTTTGAATCGATACATAGGAAATGGCAGCTAGGCGATGTCACTGCAACCCTAACCAACATAACGAGGAATAAGTGTTATGATGGATGCTGTTCATTAAAAACATGCCTTTAGTCACGTGGGTGTGATAGATTATGTTTAGAAGTGCCAAACAGTCCCTTTGACTCTCATTTACTGTTCATGTAAAGTGGCAGTGGTTGATTCAGTGCACAGACTGATTTCTTTTCATCCCCTGCAAAGATTCTTCGCTACATAATCATAATATTTCAGTTAATTATGTCTTTATATGATATCCATTTTAATCCAAACTCCAACTTCAGTGCTGCAGCCTCTCGCCGCATTGAGAACGAATATATGTCCAGAAATAATTCAGAGGCATCGCTTTCTGGCGACGATTATCTTCCTCATTGGGTGGTATAAAAGAGGTTTCATGCGGGGAAAGTATAGATGGAATAAGGCACTTTAAATCATGGCTGCATTTCATAAGGAAGACTTGAAATATTGTCCTACCTAGTCGACGCAGCGTGAAGACATATTACAAGTCGGACATGATTGATGACTGCGGTGATTCATGGAAAGGTTACTATGGCACATTCGTCAGTAATTCAGATATCAACCCTTGTTTTCTTCTACAATGCATTGACGTATTTCACTTATTTTGTCATATTACATGAAAATGAGTTTTGCTTTGTCGAATCAAGCCTTTCGCCGGCTGAGTGATTCTGTGCAAAAACATGTTTTCTCTTTCTGAAAAACGAGGACTTCCTACTTTCGTTCTGAACTTGCTTTGTTTAACCTTGATACAATTTCTTTGCTCTTGGTTCTAAATTTGACAATAACGAGTGATATCGCGGTTTAATACATTTCCTCTCATGAATTCGACTGAATAGCATCGAGACCTTTTTACTCAATGAGGTATTAAGTTATTCCCGGTTCTTGATTAGGGCTTAAATGTAGAGCAAGACCCTCGAAACTATGTATTAATCGTCAATTTTGACAAACTAAGTATGCGAACAAACAAACAAAGAAACACAAAACGCAGGGGAGGTTAGTTTTCGTAATAGAAATCAAACCTATCATAAATACGCTTATCAAGGGAGGAGGAAGATAACTATACACAAAGAGGTTTAAGAGTTGGAGTTCCAACTGGCTGTAATAGATTATTTGAACAGTTGTCAGTTTGCTATTGAAGTACAAAAGAACTCCACAGGTGCAATTGTGCCTTTGGTGATCGATGTTCGATGCCGTCGTCTTGCTGAGCAATCTGAAGATTCATTTTTAAGGTTAAAGGAATGGTATAGTATTGGTGGCGATGAGAGTTGATGGGCTTATAACTTTTTGTGAGATACCAAGAAACCACTTACGAAATAGTACAGACCATACCATTCTAATAGAAATTCAAAATGTATTTGACGAAATTCGTTTTTGGAATGGCTGAGACATCCAAAAACAAAGGAAAACAAAGCGATCGTAATAAAATGTGGGTCCCACCTTTTATTAGTATCGCTCTGTTTTGGATATCTCAGCCGTTTCAAAACCAATAAAAAACCAACGTTCAACAAATAAAAGTTGAATTCCTTTTAAAATACATGTCCTTTCATTTTCATGAAAGGTTTCTCATTATCTTACCAAAACATGTTAGAAACATGAAGTTAGGTCTCAATCAAAACTATACTATCCCTTTAACATAGTGCTGGATATATTTTTGGGTTTTTTTCTTTATTGAATGAAATGAAAACTCACTTAATGACAAAGCATATAAAACAATATATATTGGTGCAAGTGTAAATCAGAGCTGTTTCATGTGAAAGTATTTAAAATTGTACCATCCTAGAAATCTGGTTTTATCACTTTTCCACTTAATTTCCACAAATAAAACTTATACAGAAAAAAAAAATTATTGATAGATATGTTAAATTAGTGCCAGGGCATGCTCAATCGAGTAATTTCCATTTTTACTACTACTACTACTACTACTACTACTACTACTACTACTACTACTACTACTACTATTACTACTACTACTACTGCTACTACCACTACTACTACTATTACTACTTACTAATACTACTACAAAAGTGTCACACAGTAGGTATCTTTCTTGACTACTCCAAGGCCTTTGACACTATCAACTATGAAATATTATTGTACAAATTACAACACTATGGGATTCGTGGAAGTGCCTTGGATTGGTTTAGAAGTTACCTTACTGGAAGAGCTCAGTTTGTTAGTTTGAATAACCATGTGTCCAGTTCACGCAGCCTATAACTTGTGGGGTACCACAAGGATCTCTTTTAGGTCCTCTCCTGTTTATTCTTTATGTGAATGATTTTCGCAGTTCGTCCTCTCTGTTCTATTTCTTACTCTTTGCCGATGACACAAGCATTTTTCATTCGAATTGAAACCCTCAAGTTTTACTGAA
Source organism: Diadema setosum (assembly GCA_033980235.1). Classification (NCBI taxonomy): domain Eukaryota; kingdom Metazoa; phylum Echinodermata; class Echinoidea; order Diadematoida; family Diadematidae; genus Diadema; species Diadema setosum. The sequence continues at coordinate 34,432,092 of CM067066.1, read as the reverse complement.
TACCATTAATATTGAATTAAAGTCAGTATCTAAATTCAGGCTAATAAATTGTCACTGAATTTGATAAAGACACAATTTATGGTTTTAAGTAATACAATCACTATTTTACCGGGAAAGTTGTTTGTAAACGACGTGGAATTGAATCAGGTTGAATATGTAAAATTCCTTGGTCTTTATATTGATTGTAAGTTGATTTGGAAAGTTCATGGTGATTTTCTTCGTAAATCATTATAAAAAAAAATGTAGGTATTATATATAAGTTATAGCAGTAAAGGTATTCTTCTCTTTTATTGCCCTATATAAGTTATGGATCCTAGCATGGAGGAAACTGCTGTCCAACAAGACTTAATTTTTCATCATTGATACAGAAAAGAGCCATACGGATAATTAACATTTCTGGAACACACTAATGCCTTTTTTTTTCAGTAGAACACTCAAGATCCAGGATTTGTGTTATTTCAATATTGGATCATCATTTATCAGTTAAACTCAGGTGGTCTCCCCCACGTGGTTTTTTTTTCCGATGTTTGTTAACAATACTGAAGTCCATTCTTACCCTACAAGACAAAAAGATTCTTTTCATCTTTCTCCTGTACGGACCGTATCTGCTTTAAAAACAGTAGCTTCTACAGAACCTAATGACGGGAAATGGAAATTGAGAAAGTGATGAAAATACTTTATTGAAGACTACTAGCCTATTGTGAGTTTATTACAGCTCATTAGACAGATGTTGTGAAACAGGAGTTGTTTACAAAGAGCTTTTTGTCGAACGTGCTTGGTAATCACAGTTAGGAATTCGGAATGTTTTAGGTATTCAAGATGACCATGTCACCGATGTATCAGAAATTAGTGTCTGGAATTAATGTACTCCCTATTTGTGATGCGTAATTCGGTATATGTAGTTGGAAAATGGAAGGTTACATTGGTGTGTTTAGAAACATGAGCGAGAAGAATAATTTTCATAATTTTGTGACATTTTGCTGTAAACAGAAATGGACAGTAGGCGGATGAATATTAGTCATTTTCCAGGGGTTGAGTTGCACATGAATGCGCCCTTTGTGCTGTTCGTATGTACCGCGGGAAATTTGGACACTTGCACTGCACTCTGCACGACACACACCTCACTTCGCACTCTCGCACCGTAGGACAAGCAACCTGCCGCAATGGGTTGAGTCTGGCTGTTTTCTGCCTGTTATGATGTCTTTTGGTTTGGCAGAGTTTCTTTTGGACAAGACAAACTTGTTCATGGGTGAGATGTTCAGCCCTCCGGTACTGGTGTTCTCATGTCTGAGGATGAGGGTTCATACTTTCAAAGAGCGAGTTGCTACCTGACTTAGGGGTTTTCTTTTTTGTGTGTCGATTTACTGACACCAATAAAGTCAAGTGAACTACAATCCTGCGTCCACTCATTCATTTGAGTCCTGGGGTCTATCACCACATCATCACAGCCCCCTAACGTACCACCTATCCACGACACTAAGTCCTGGAATGATTTGGATAGAGAAATTATGTAATCTCAGTCTCTTAATTCATTTGAGCATAAACTTAAAATAGTTTTTCTGAATTCATACTTATAACTATATTTCAATCCTTTTCGACATTCTCTGTTCATACTTCGTATTTCTGTCATTGCATCTAACATTTGCCTCGCCTGCGATTTCTTCTATCTCCTGGACCTTCTTTGTGCATATTTTGTATTTCTGCTATCGTGCACTGTATCTGACTTGAACCTCGCTCGGGTGATCACTCAACTCTCCAGAAATTTTGTGCCGCGAACATTGTTTTCTTTGTCTTCTCTCTTTTTTTTTTTTTTTTTTTTTGTTCTCCGACGTTTACTAGTATACTTCACCAATTCATAAATTGTCATTCCTTTCAATTGTAAAAATCAAATAAGAATTAATCTCATATCAGCATCTGGGAATCTACACCCTACAAGCAATGCTTCTATGTAGATTCCTCATATTTCATATGTTTAATTGTTTTAAATGCTGTATTTGACAATTCACCTATGCATTTTCTCTGTTATGTTCATGGTTTATTTGTTGAAATGTGGAATACGGAACAATAAAAACAAACAAACAAGGAAACAATAATAAAAATGAAAACTATGCCCTGAACTTGCGAGGACGAGCGAAATAGACAATGACTGGATGACAAAACTTGGTACAATGTATTGCTCTATTGGTCTTTGTCATTTATACATGCCAACTGGACGTTTGATAGGCAAAATTGTATTTAACTCAAGAGTCTCTAACTCTACTGTAATTACAGTACGTCAACGGGTGTTTTTAGGAGCAGTAGCTACGTCAAAATAGTCATTAAGTCGGTGATTAGTCACTTTAATGATGCTAATACGTTAACTGTGTTTGCTTATTAGTTTCTGATTTGAAACAAGTGCTGTAAATGACCCATTTCAGAGCAGCTGTTTCAGGTAGAATCGCAAAAACAGGCAATTAATTGCTTGGAAGTTTGAAGGACGAAGAGCACATCAATAAAGTGATATTTTCTTGATAATTTGACGGGGGTGGGCGATGGAATCATAGTTATTGGCTCTCGTAAAGTCTTATGTCGGCCTTGTTTAGCTAAGGGGGAAATAATTGCATCATAAATAAGATGAAATAGTTTTTGAGGTTTTTGTTATTTTCATCTCGTGTTGAGGTCTGGATTGGTTATTCGTTTTTTCGTTTTCATGTAGCGTCACATATCTGTGATACCACTCAGAAATAGATTCCCAAGTGTGACCGATGTATTCACGTCCTGTATAAAGGCGTGATTTCTATCTCGTAACCGTACGGTGCAAATATTATGCCCCTGAGCCCCAACCCAAGCAGCTGTATTCACAATCCTACCCGTATCACCACGTGACAAAAACGGACATACGTTAAAAAAATATCCTTTCTGTTTTCATTCAAGTGGCAACTGCAGTATAATCGACTTCAAAGTTGGAGCAAATTTTATTTGAAAGGGTACGACTCTAAAGTATTCGATTAAACGGGTCTCTTTTTAAAAGAGTATTGCTGTGTAACTTCCCAAATTTGAGCGTGCATTATTATCACTTTGCGGAATAGTTTCCACCTGCATGATTTATTATACTCTTTTTTTTCCACGATGTCTGGCTTACGTGAGCAGGCGGGTAATTTCTCGCATTGATTCCTCCTACATTTTTTTTTTAATCCATGAAAACGATTATTATTTCAGCTGATTTTGTCTCGAGAAAGGACCAACGTGTTATCCAATGACTCCTTATTCCGGTATGACGTCACAGCGCCTAACTCTATTGCCTTTAGGGTAGTAACGTGACGTCATCATCAAACCCGGAGATGCAACTGACAGAACTATTTCCCTGACAATCGGCTGACAGAGTCCTTGTGTTTCTATAGATATATATGTAGGTCCCCTCGCTCTGTGGACCTTCTGACGCCATTTTAGGAATATACCATCTAAGCATTTCTTTGCTCAGTTACATCGCATGTTTCTTATTGCTGAGACTGTAAAGAAAGGTCGATACATTGGCCTTTTAGAACTTCTTGGCGACTGAAGCGCAAGAAGATATGGCTACTTGAAATCCATGTCAAATCAATGCCCATAATTCCATACAATAGGGCCTACATAATTCCAATATATAAGCCTTCATGTGTGTTCATGTGTGTGTGTGTGTGTGTAGGCGTGTGTACTCACTGCAAGAGGATACATTCTATAACTGAAACTTCAAAATATCCAGTGCTGAAACGCAGTAATTTTCCGTCTTTTTAGATAAAAGAGGAAAAACATTACCACTAGTTATCACTATAGGTAGGTACAAACCAAAGAAAACGATGAAATAAAAGTCGTTAAATGGTTTGTCGAAAGTAATGTTTAAATTTGACATCAGGCCACTATATGAAGGTGAAGGTTTCCTGCTTCGCGGAGCAGCTGAAAAGCGGAGAGCAGGCCGCCAGATGACCTCGGCGTTCTCCCCGGACTGTATGTATTGGAATTTCACGCAAGGATGCACACACGACCACGAGAGAATTATATCCGAGGTCAAGTACTCGTCGCTTTTCCAAGAGGCGTGGAAAACAGCAACTGACCATTCCGAGGTGCAAGGCGAGGGTATCGAAAGTGAGCAGAGTCAAATTAAAAGCACTTGGGTGATTTCTCAAATGATCCAAGAATTGAGTCACAGTACTTTGAAAAAATAATATATATATCTAGGGCAGAGTCATGATTGCGGATATTGATGCACTGCCACGATCAACCAAGAACCTTCTAGAATTGTGTTAAGTGGAACACGATGATCTTATTTCCGAATACACTTGGCTAGATAAATAACCTTCATGGTGCCCTGTGACTTCCTGCAATACAAAACATTAATTCTAACGGGAGACTATTCGCTTTGACGAAGCAAAAATATTGGCTGAGAACATCAGGGTTTAATCTTGACGAATGAAGGAAAGATATAATTTCCTACTCGACAATAAAAAATTTCGATATCTTTAGATCTTGCAAAGAAGTTGTTCACTAATTTTAGGTATCCCTTGTTCTGTCCAATAATAATAGTGTAGGTTATGCGACGTACAAATTATATAGAGATACAGTGAATGAAAGAGTACGAATTTGACATTTTTGGAACTGTTATCTAAAATCAATGACTTAAGTGTAATTAAAATCAAACTTCTTTATCTTCAAACACAGCGCGAATTCTTGCCAAGTAGTAAGACTGCATACGTTAAGATGAAGTAACTAAAGGTCGATACGCTATCCTTATGAATACATGGTATACCACATTATTATCAAAATGGTCTTCAAAGAACTAATAACGTGAGTTTGGGTGAATGTATTATGCGAGATCATTTGAAACTTCGCTTGCATTGGGATCATATCTTTTTTGTGTGTGGTTATTCAATAAGGAAACAGTCTTCAATCATACTATTGGTGCATTGAAATATAAGCGGGCAATCCCCCAGAGACATACGATAGGAGATAGATAGAGTAGTATTGTCCTTCTTTTATGTTCCCTGAAAATGTATTTTGGCAGTAATAAATTTGTAAAAGCGCTTATAAGTATAATCTATGACAGCAATGAATCTTCTAAATGACGAAAATTAAAAAGTGAAAACCACCAAATGAAATCAGCAGCTCATGAAATGACAAGACACAATCATCTTCAACGTAGGTAATTCTTGAAGCCAGTCCTAACTTTTCTGAGATCTTTGGAACCACTTATCGAATTTGAAAGTACTTTATTTCTTCATCATCTGCTTTGCAGTTAGAACTCATAACCACGAACTTGCAAAAGAGCATGTATGTATTGCCGCTACATATTATGACGTATCTAATTTTAATGCAATTTCAGATCAAGTTTTCATGTACGTACATCACGTACCTCATGCAACTTTGACGCAGGCCATTGAAAATCTGAGCAAATCTGAGAAAGCAATTCTCCACTAAGAATGAGAGTTCTCGCATTTTTTAAAGGGAAAGAAACAGACAATGTGCATCATAATACATTCCTTTACCAAAGATTTGAAATGTTGGGTTTGGTCCTAGTTAAAGATTGCATCACATGGTCAGACTGACGTCATCAGTGTCCTTACATAGTCCAAATTGCGTGCAGCCTCTATACGCCTATTTTTGTGTAGTTTCAAAGTGCCGACAGAAAGCTAATCTGTATACTAAATCGTTTTTAATACCATGGATCTTGTCCCCAGCTGTTGTATTAATGTAGACATTACGATTTCATGAACCGAAAATGCACTGGCAACGTCCAAGGACTAGTGGAGAGACGCGGTGAAGCTCTGCACGTAATGGGACTTTTAAAATACTAGTAATGGGAAGACAAAATAAACTCGATTACAGCTCTCCATGAAATGAGCAGCTATGCCACTCCAGGCTCCAGGGTTTGGGCTCCAGATGCCACTCACTCTTCAACGCTTATTTCATGATCGTCCCCTGACGACTCGCCCAGTATTATTTAGACACGGTTTTGTCGAGTGGTACAGTTCCTGATTAAATGCAATCTATAGCTGAAGAATTATCCCCCACTCTTTACGGATATGACCACTCTGCACGGTCGTTTGTAAAACCGCGGATTACCCTCGCATTCTTTAGTTTGTAAATTGATGGCGCTTTTTGAGAGAATGAATGGCAGAATAAACTGCATTTTGAGCTGGTGTGCAATGTATATCCGCGCTACCACACTGACCTCTATACTGAAAATATATTTATTTTCTTGATGTATGTCTAAAGTTCAAGGGTGTACCTCTAAAGTTGAAGTTGAAATATCAGATGTAAACTGTATTTTTACGTTAACAAAGTATCATGTCTAGGATTGGTACATGGATGTTTCTCTATTAAGCTTATCCCTAGTCTTGAGTATTATAGACAAGAGAGAGAGAGAGAGAAAGAAATGTCCTTATTAAAGTTTATAACTATGTTGCAAATTTACTTCGTTACAGTGAAGACTGCCACTGTTTTGGAGATATGAGAGTGTGAAGTTCTTAACGAGTAGTGTACGGCATGAATGAGAGGAAGAAAATATTCCCACTTGCACTTGAATTTAGACTACTCGGGAAGCCCTATTGATAGGCAACTCTGCCTGTATAGGTTAATCGTCATGTTCATTGCATGAGGCTTGGCTAGCTGGACGTGGACGGAAGTCCAGTCGAGTGAAGTGTTCTTCACAGACCCTAGTAGTGTCATAGTATACTAGTGTCAAGTCTCTGTTCACCCAAATGAGAATCGGCAATTTCATGTGCAGCGATAAGCTTAAACACCCACTCTTATTTATGTCAGGACCTCATGGACACTTAATCCGTTGGGCAGCGCGAATGATGATAACTCCTGTTTTGAATTTCTGCGCAATGCTTCAATGTTTTAATAGTCTGGTGCACACAAAGAGAACACACATACACATGAAAAAGGAACAGAGCTGATCTAAAATTAACTCTCTGAGAGCATAGAAGAAATTTCTGTAAATTATGGAAGAAGCTGACAAACAATGGGAAGCACATATTTAGGCTCAACTCTTCTGAGTACGTCTTAGGTGCTCCTCGGGGTGCTCCTCCAAATCCAAAAGTTAGTTTTTTGTGTGAATGAAACACTTTAAGCAAAGGAGAACACATACTAGTAATAGAATTACAATTAATTTCAACCCAAACCTCAAACATGATACCACAAGTAAACGTTCTCCAAACAATGTAAATGAATAATTTCCGATAACTTTATCTTTCTGTGTACTTTTCAAAAACCCTAAATCATGCTATTTTTTGTTGTTGAATAAGTAACAAATCTGATTTTTATAATGCTGGTAATGGTGAAACAAAAATCCCGCAGAACAAAAAAAAAATAATTGCATGAACCACAATGAAAGAAATGAAGAACAAGTAATTACAACACACGACGTGAACATGTTCCTATCTTCTATAGATAACATTTTCTAAGTTTACAGTCAACGACACAACGTGAACTCTAAGAATGACGCAACACACTCACACACAAACAAAGACACACAGAAGAATAATGCAAGTATATACGTTAGCGTTAGCTTGTGAGGGCTTTTGACAAAATTAATGTTACTAAGGTCTGCAAACCCGGAAGTGGCACAAGAAATATAAACTGCATGCCCCCTCCCCCCACTTTTAAAAACGCAACGTCGGGCTTGTAAAAGCGCTCTTAAGTCGCCGAGACACGCGCACACTCATTAATATACAAAACATATTTATCATATTAGATGATGTTGGTACATATTTAAAGAATAGTAGGTGAAGGTGTGTGTGTGTGTGCGTGTGTGTGTGTGTGTGTGTGTTATGTGACACTTCTACGCATTTACAAAACTCTCTCAGGAATATAGCATAACTTCAGTCCTTTTGCTCAATACATGCAAAAAGAATATAAAAACAAATTTCTTGCCACCAGAGAAAAGCACTCATGAAAAGTTACAAAAGCAATGAGGTAACAAACACTAATAATTGTTGTCTGACGAGCCAATATCATTCATATCAAAACTTTGCAGGTAAGAAGTTCGCATGTGCCGCCATGTGCAAAAGCAGACATTAAAAAAATTGTAATTGTGATCATTTTCTAGCTGTCTTCGAAAAAGCAAATAAACAGCAACGAACTGCAATTTTTGTTTGATGGCAGACGATCTAGATCCTTGGATTAGAGTTCGCCTTTTAGCCCAATAAGCTCGAAATCCTGTCATCTTCATACGCCATGTTTCGTAATTGCCTGTAAAGCTACCTTGATATACTCTGCTCTCTGGAATAATCAAGAATCTAGTTTTTGCTGTCACCATTCAGGAGGAGAAAGGATAACCCCTGTCAGTAGAAATCCGCCGCCCCGCTTAGATAATTACTACTGTGTCTGCTCTTGCTACTTGCAATACGAAAGAGGATATGTTTCTTATATAAACAACTTCCTTTTAGTCATAAAGCGTAGCCTCAAAGAAGAGTCTATAAATTACAGTGATGAAATGGACATCACACACACTAATGCCCTGAGTCATTAATGGGTTCTTTCAAGCTAACGCACAGTTTTAAGATAAACATGGATCCCTTGTTCAAAACACCAGTGTAGCGACATGAAACAATGTGAAAAAAAAAAGAGTTAAAGTACAGACACAGAAAATCACACGACAGTCGGAAATATGTTTCCCAACAGACGGGATAGTATGCTTATTTCTTTTCTTTACATTCTAGTAAAAATACATCTCTAAAAGATCGGGCAGTCATACTTTTTTTTTTTTTTTGCGAGATCATCCTCATCCATTTCCATTATTGCCTCAGCATCAATTTCTGTTTTATTGGTCCCTTGCAATCTGCGCTCAACCGACGAATAGAGTGACATCACTCAGCTCGTTCATACGCGATGTACTTTTCTCGTAGCCGAGATTCGCTTCCGCTACGTTGATAATTTTGCTGAGCAAACACTGCGACGAAATCTCCGGTCGCGGCTCTCAAATTAGCAGACGGGTATAAAACTCGGACGACGACGGGCGGCGTAATCGGGCGCCATTTAAGAAATTTTGTCACGCTGTCCTTCGTTACACAACCTTGAATTATTTCCGCCGAGGGACTTCAAGTGTCCAATATGATTTCAACTTTGCTCACATCCTCCTCATCTTCCTAGAATTGGTTTACCTTGTAGCTCTCAACGAGACGCCTTCAAACACAGAATCAGCCTCAAAACTAGATCTGCGTGAGCAACGGGCGTCTACTTTAATCTTGGAAATCCCTCAACGTGCGATATGTAGTCATATTACACAAAACATTAAATGTAACCGTTTGGCTGCTACTTGAATGTTGTTATAGCAACGTTGTTATAGCAACTGCAATTATTCTAACTTACAATATAATGTTGTACAGATCGAGCTTTATAAAACAGTGCCCGGGAATAACCTAAAGATACATGTCTAATGAACATTGGGTTGATATTCTTTATTCCGAAGGTCTGTTAATCCGAAAAAGAAAGAAGGTGCGTATTGAACTTTCCAAATTACGAACCTTATGAATGTTTTCATTTTGTTGATTAACGAACTTTTTTTTTCATATTCAGATTAACGAAACTTTGAGATAATAAATCTTATTTCATTCTTGGATTAACCGTCAGAATAACAACCCTATTTCACTTTCGGATTAATGAATCTTCGGAATAAAGAACATTCGAAATAACGAATTGTAACCGAACATTGCACTACTATACCCAAATCTACAATTCCTTTACCCGCACACCCGAATGTCCTGTCATTTAAGTCCAAAATATCTACATTTTAAACTGAACTGAGTTGAGGTCTTTTATCTTCATAGTCCTCAACCAAATACAATACAAATCATTAGATAAAAGTTATCAAAATCATCAAAATATGTAGTTCAAAGCGTAGAAAATAATCACAAAAGTATGCTTCATGATATAAATGAAAAGGTAAATAACACAAGACATACGTTTAAACAAATGACGTAATGAAAACTTTTTAGTCCGTTATAAAACTCTGTAATATGTTGGAATCAGCTAGACACAATATTTGCAAATATCACCAGTTCCTTAGATTTGTTTTGAAATGACTGCTAGGGAAGTATTGGATGCTTAAAAGCAAGTATATATAGCTACGGGACCTGCGGCTTTAAGTTTCCTCCGATGGACTAAGCAACGAAAATAAAGTACCTAATTGCATGGGGCAACAACTGCCGCAGCCAGAGGATTAGGACCAGGAACATTATTATTGATTGTCCAGGGTCTTTTTCACTCAGCTACAAGTTTTGCGTAAGAAATAGGCAAAATTCTTGAAAAAGATTTATGCACACAATTAATGATATTCAGTTTTTGCTTATATGATAATCAATGATGATCAATACAAAGATAAGTTAAAATCATGTTTACTTGACTCTGGTAGGCACCTTTATAATTTAGGGTTGAAGAAAAAGGAATATAGACTGCCCGAACGCCAAAGGATGAAAAATCAAATCAATGTTGCTCTAAGCATCTACCATATGAGGTTGTTTCACTGTCATACCCAACAAGTAAGATTTTAATATGCTTTTAAACATATGAGAGAATGGAATAATAGCCACTTCACCGGTGAAGTCATTCCAAAGTTTATGTCCATCATAAGGCCTACTTTTATTGTTTCCTGGACACAAACTGTTCTTTTATTCGGCAAATGGCATGATAAGCATGACATTTGTCGTTCCTTCTAAACATGGTAAAAAACGAACCAGGGAGATCATCTATGTATATCTTATGCAATCACACATTATCGTTAATCAAAAAATAAGTTACCTACTTTGAGAACTTTATTTCAAAAGAATAATATGTTTGTATGAGCATGATATGTATATGTATATATATATATATATATATATATATATATATATATATATATATATATATATATTCTTGTCAATTATTATAATAGCACGTTTCAGAACGGCAAGAGCCATATAAAGAAGAAATAATGCAATATTTCACCGCGCTAAAATGCATGGTGCATGTTTGAGTACTGAGTTAATGTGTGGAATAAAATATAAGTATTACCTGAAAGTAATTTACCAAAGTGGTTAATGTGGGACTTCCATGAAAGGTCATTATCGACATATAGATCAAGGAATGTGGTACAATCAGCTGTATATAGATCAACATTATTCACATAAATCCACATAAAAAAATTGGCAGTCTGTATCTTCTGTAAACTATTATAAACAATACAATAGATGATAAATATGAACAGAATGCACGGTGTACACACAACAGAAAACTAACTTCATCTTTAATCAAAATGGCATAACTGTTAAATGAATATGTTTTGAGCCAAACATTTTGGAAGGGGTATTTGTACACTTATTGACTATGATTATACCTTCTGTGTAAAAATGAAAATGATTTGTAGGGTTATTTTTGAGTGAGCACACATTCAAGACAAAATAATTAGTCACTTTCCGAAAGGCACAAATGTTATATATTCTGATGACAGTTCTTTTAATAAACTGAAAGATTTTGCAGTTTTAAGTGGGGCTCGAACCTTGCTATTTTGCACAAATATTAAACTCACCTTTAACCTCAAAGAAAAACGCTGAAAGTGTCAGGATAGTTGAGAGAGAGAGAGTAAAAAAACTGATAATAAAACAATAACAGCCTTTAAACATAAACCAAACCGAAAATGTTTTATAGACCCCCAAAATGACTCCTGTAACTTAAAGTTTTTTTTAGTCCTTAACATGTGCTTACTCATGTCTAACTAAATAGATAATTCTCATTTTTGCACTAAAACTTAATCAATTAGTGCAAAATACCCTGCCTAATTATTGTGCTTACAACCTTTCCGTTAAAAAGCTACGCAATGTCAACTATTTTTTGATTACTTTTTGCTGTGTGCATATCAAGAAAAGTTTGGGTTTTTTTTAATATTTTCAAGCATGCGAGAAAAAAAATGTATTGATATCTGCTTTTATAACTTTTGTACAGTTGAAGAGAAAATACGAACTATATGCTAATTTCAGTGACTTTGTTGGATAATTAGTGGAATTGTAATGTCATAAAGATGATATGATTTGAAATTGGTGCATTTCATGTACAAAGTCATTGCATATAGGGGCTAAATGTCATCCACTTTAATGCTCAGAGCAAGATTACACTCTTCAATCTTGTCTCGCTTGGTTGAGCTTTTGTACTGTTTTCATCTAATCTTTAGTAATATACATATATATATATTATTTGTATATAATTTGCTGTTCAATTATACAAGCATATATATATATATATATGTATATATATAGGTAGATAACCCCCCCCCCCAAAAAAAAAAAAAAAAAAAAAAACTCTTACACCTTGTCTTTCGGCCACATCTTTTTGAAGCATTATTTATACCAGCTTCGATTTGCTGTATACGCCTGTTGCCTTTTGAACACTACTTGCACATGACATGAAGAACAACCAAGTACAAAGTGAGCGAGCAACCTTTCTTGGCATGGCACCACTGCTGTAAGCTATTTCTGTTGAAATTGGCTATCATGTCTGACCAGCTGAGAACAAAAGATATAATTTCATTCCAAAAAAAAAAATGTTTTTATTGACTCATCAAACCACTGCTGGTCAGTTTGCAACTTTTGAATTCAGACTTTATCCCAAAATCTAGAATACTGCCCTTTCCCCTATGAAATGATTATAACAAATCCAGTCTCCATTTAAAGAAATTAAAAAAAAAAATCTGATAGTACCAAGTATGCATTAATTTTTTTTAAAAGAAGAGAGTAACAATCGATCAAACTCAAATTTCCAAACTGATTTGAGGAGTTGACATAATATCAACTTTTGGAATTTGTGTAGGCAAGTGGCGTATATACGAGGCCTGTGCCGTTGAAGTTTTAGTTGCATTTTCTCTCACTATTATGTCATGTTTAATCTATGTGATTTGTGCATGGGTTCTATTCTGTTTTCATTCCCTTTCTTTTGTTTTCACTACCTACATAAGGTAAGACAGAAAGTTACCTGACAAGTGCTGTGGCACCGTAAATTTTGAACCTCTGCTTCGGAGAAATGAGTGGGTGAAACTTTGGCAAGAGACATTTCTCAGCTGTCGTAAATATATAGCATCAAAGCCGTTTAGCCGCTTCGACATGGCACTAACCTTAGTGGGAATGTTCGGTACTAATGAAATCCATGTTTAGATTGTGGCTGAGTCCATGATGTAGTTCAGAGTGAAACGTGGATTATGGTATATATAGCATTATGAGGATAGCTCTCGGCAATGTTTGAAAAATTCATATTCTATACAGAAAATGACTGGCCTATATTATTGATGTATGATATGCAAAAATATTGATCCGATGCCATTATTGTAAGAGATATCGAAAGTAATCCAGTAAGAGTATACGACACTTTGTCTAGTGTCTATTCCAAATAGGTATTACCTATTGATGATTATCGTTTAGTTGCCTTGGAAAATGCAGTGGTTTGTTTAGATGATGTCGTCCGTTGGTGATTATGTAAAGTGTTGCCTAATATTTTATTGATAGATTAAACATGAAGAAGAGTAGTGAGTGAAACCCATACAGGAGTGAGTTAGATACTGCTCTAAACACACACACACACACACACACACACACACACACACACACACACACAACGGCCCAAAAAACAAAGTAAGAGTCGAACTTAAACTATACAAATTATTTCATAATTCATGATGATGATTAAAGCACAAGGCCATTAGTTTTTTCGATGTAAGAAGAAAACAAACAAAAGTCTTCAATAATTCACTTTACCTTATTGAGGTCGTAGTATTTTCTGTTACAGTTCGTTATTCTGAAGATTCGTTGTACCGTAGGTTTGCAAATGAAATATGGTTAGTTATTCCGAACGTCTATAATTCCGAAGGCTCGTTATTCCGATGGTTCCTTAAGAGGTTCGTTATTCCCATGCTTCGTTAGTCCAAAAATAAAATATATGGTCCGTAATTCCGAAGGTTTGTTAGTACGCTGATCTTTACATTTTCGAATTAACAAACCTTCCAAATAGCAAACCATTATCATTTTATTTCATTTTCGGGATCACGAACCTTCGGAACAACGAAACTTCGGAATAAAGCATTCGAAATAAAAATAAGTTCGGATCAACGAACTCGTATTATTTTCGGATTAACGAACCTCTAGGTATGGGGAATTTGTGTGTGTGTGTGTGTGTGTGTGTGTGTGTGTGTGTGTGTGTGTGTGTGTTTAATAAACAACCTTCGCAATAAGGAACCTTATTTCATTTTCGCATTTACGACCCTTTGGAATAAAAAGAAAAAAAAATCACCCAATCTTTCAGGCGATACTTACTTTAGATTTTTTTCAATGCAAGAGACAAATTCACGCACTCTCACTCTATTTCATTTCAGTAATGTAAATTAAGAATCGTATTTCCCTTCAGCCCGTGTATATTTATGATACTTATCAATTGAACAAAGTTATATAGTCGGGCGCAAAACTAAACTTCAGCCCACAAACTCGTCAATATTGTAAAACAATAAGGAATGTGCACACCAACATTCACTATTTCTATTCATAGTTATCAGTTGTTTTCACTTTAGACATCACCCCGAAACTAACGCTCACTCATTTTTTTTTTAATGGCATAACATCATCATTTCTGAAGAACGATTTTCCATCACGTCATGACGTAAATTTAGCCCAAGTCTACCTCTTGTCGAACTACCGCATATGCCAAGGGCGTTTGGTTTTCGGATTACTGCCCATGATTACCAAAGTTTAACGTATAGTACCCTTGCCCACAGTGTCACATGAGCCGTAGAGCTTGTTGTGATTTGTCAGCATACGCGAACACTAAGATAATGTCATTTTTAATCCTTACGAAGAAAAAAACAATAGTATTGATTTCCACATGATATGTGACCTATTTTCAACTCAAATGACTACATCAAATTAAACAGTCACAATTCTTTATGAACTCTGAAAAGCAGACCTCAGCTAGCGTCTAATCGATTGAATAATGCTGGGTATCCCTAGGGTCATCTTTCTTTCATAAAAACCGATCAAACAGTGTAAAATCCCATGTGTAAAGGCGACTGTTTCATGAACATACTTTGTGGAGGAAACTCTTCTGGACGCGTGTGCATGCTTTCCTTACAAACGTTCAGCGTAACAGTAGCTACAGGAATGAAGGGAAAAGCCGCAAGCAGGAAATAACAGCCATTGATCGCGCGATTTAAAATAGACCTTTGCAAGATTATACCTGCAATATTGCTCCGATCATACCGGAGGAGGTTTGCGGGGGGGGGGGGGGGGGGGTGGATTCCCGGCTATTCTATCAGGGGACTATGGGTATAGGTATAAGCAATGCGGTTTCGACATTAACACCGTCGTGTGGTCTCATTCAATATTGATTTGTTATTTAATTCCCTCTACACGAATTTCTTCCTTTACAGTCTAATTTTAGCAAAAATGGAACTGTTGTTTGCGTGTTCCTAACAGTTTTTGATCATATGTTTCGGTTACTTTTTTTTCTTTAACGAGTAATGATGAAAGTAAACAAAAGAAATTCAACTTAATCCCCCTCTTGTTGCATATCTCGGTTGTTGGTGTGTGCGTTTAAGTTTCTTTGAGTTCAGAAAATACGAATGCAGTAATGTCGAAGTCGTGTTTGTGATGATTTGGCATTCTTACTATAAGACACTTTCTGCCAAAAAGTGCCCTAATTCATCAGTTTAAATTAGCTGGAAAATTGTCAATCAGGTTTTTCACACAATGACAAGAGGTCTCATTGGAATTGGAAATCTAAAATGTTTCTTGACATCCTATAGCATCAACGACATACATGACTGAGGTTGTATACCGTTGTTCTGAAATAAAAGTATGTATAAGTTTGGTACTGGTTGTTAAAATCACAGAACAAAAAGTTCGATAAGCAACTTTACTTTTGTCATCGCTGAATCTATTGATTCATCGAGGCTATTGAGGCTGTTTGGGCTTGTTTGTCTAACTACAAAACTTCCATTCTTATTTAGACTTTTTGTATAGTTCCCAAAGTTCATACAGTACCATTTTGATAAACCATTGAAGTTCATGTTTAACACTCAATCGGGAAAGCAGATATGATTCCATTGATGTATAACATATAAACTGTTCACAAAGTGATATGTTAAAGGGATTGTATAGTTTCGGTTGAGATGGTTCTTGAAGTTTCCATTTTTTTATGATGAAAAACATCTCATGAAATATGAAAGAGCATATGATATTGTAAGAGGAATTTAAAGTTTGTTTGATGAAAATTGGTTTTGAAATGGCTAAAAATAATGTCCAAAATTAAGCGATCCTAATTAAAGCAATCCTAATAAAAGGTGGGACCCACTTTTATTAGGATCGCTTTGTTTTACTTAGTTTTTGGATATCTCCGCAATTTCAATACCGATTCTCATATTAAATACAAGCTCTGAATTCCTCTTAGAATTGTATGCTCTTTAACATATCATAAAGTCATTTCTATAAGTATCTCGCAAAAAGTTAAAGGCTGAATCCTCACCTCAACCAATACTATACCATCACTTTAACACTTTGAAATATAAAATACACTTTTACATTATTCAAACAGTGATAACTCGACTCTTTATCGTAGAGACATTCCTGTTTTTAGAAAAAAGTGTAAATTAGCATTCTATTAAAAATTCCGTGAGTGTATCTGTCATGTTCCTCACAATCATTTCATAGATTTTATGTTTGATGAAATGCCCTTCGAAAGCTGATATACCTCACAATAACGCTATTCAAATCTGCAAGAATTATTTACATGTGATCGAAACAAAAAGAATAAAATTTGAAAAAAAAATACAAAATTATTACATACTCGTATGAAAAAAAAAACACGAAAAAGCTATAAATTTCATTTAGCAATTTCAGTCTTGACACCGATTTAGATTGGAACGGTGTGCGGGAAGTAATGTTCAAAATCCGTAATATAACAAGTGAACTATGCAATTTCAAAACACTATTATACGCTGGTTTATATAGAAATAACTTATATCCTCTATATAGTGAAACCTTTTTGAAACTGAAAATGCTACACATCTATATAAAGACACTCATTTAACGCATACACAGATAACATTGTA
Source organism: Diadema setosum (assembly GCA_033980235.1). Lineage (NCBI taxonomy): Eukaryota > Metazoa > Echinodermata > Echinoidea > Diadematoida > Diadematidae > Diadema > Diadema setosum. Next base: position 34,415,015 of record CM067066.1, on the reverse strand, counting down.
TAAAACAGTTCATTATCGAGCTGACTTTGTTGCATGGACATGTATATACAATAGCCATGAGATGTGGAATACTTTCGGAAATTAATTACTCGAAGATAGAATTTCAGAGGTAGTACCAATGCAGGCTTAGAACGTTTAACCAATACTGACGTTTTGTATTCTTCAATATGCGTAAACAAATGTAACGCTTATCAATTCAAACTAATTGTTATGAATAACATGTGATAGTTTTGTTTTGTTTTTGTTTTTTTTTATTTGAGTGTTTTGGTTTTGCAAATAAAAAAAGTCTCTAAGTTGTTCAATAAAAACAAAAAACATTTAATTAAAGAAATGGTTATCCCAAATCCCAAATGCAAGTTCGCCTATATTGTCTATAACTGTTCTTCAAAAATATTCTTGACTGACGTCATAAAAGAGCTCACTCACTTAGCACTGCATGTATGAATACCATAAATAAAACATGTATACTTTAGCTTTGTGCTAACTCAGTTAAAATTGGAATTTAAACTGTACCTTGGACCAAGACTTGTGGTGTCAAGATGTTGGCGATAAAATGCGAGTCAAATTGCGGCAAAACGAATCTCTCCAAACGGTTTAAGGCACAACGACAACAAAATAATATCTGAATTTGAATGATTGGACCCGACCGTCAGATTGGTCTTTCCAAAAGGAAGATCAAAAATGTAATGATAAAACCGTCACGCTAAAAGCCGAGTCGAATATCGAATTAAGCATAATATATGTCACAATATTTGCATTCCACTTCTGCGACCAGCTTCCGCGTTCCACTTGTCAACCAATCTATTGATTACGGATAGCAGAAAGGAAATACACTCAATACCCAGGACGTATACTGTTTGTCAGTGTAATCGTATGAAGCGGGAACATGACATAGGACTGTGTGTTTGGAAAGCACTTGATGACCATATCAGATTAAGTGAGATGTTATCGGAAATGTATGCAGTAACTACACATTAAGCGCACACATCATGTTCAATTAATGTAGTTAAAATGTGTCAAGCTGCCACGTACAACTAATTGTTACGATTTGACATGGATTTTAATTGGTCCCTTGCTCATTTTGCGCCTTGACAAAAATGGCGTGTTTGGAAGCAAGCATGGAGGCTGCCATGGTTACCATTGTTAAGTCATGCTATTCACTGTTACTGAGATCCTCCAAGCAGCCAATGATTGTCATTTATACTAGGTATACCTTGCTGCTTGCAGTGGGACAGCGTCTACCAAGTTTTGGCTCTAGTCAAGCCCCTTGTATGAGGCAGTTATGTAGGATGGTGTTGAATGTGTTTGTCCTCATCTCCACCCCTTCTTAAAAGTATTTTGCCGCAATGAAAGATAGATATCTAAAACTGCCAAATTAGTTGTCAAACCTCTGCAGGAAAAAAAAAGGGGCATTCTGCCGGAAGTGCTAGTCAATTTAAATCTTAAATCTCTTAAGGCAGACATGCGCAAAAAAAAGAAGTTACTGAAAGTGCAACATAAATCCTGGTCATAGAAAGAATAGTATGTAATCAACACGAAAATTCATGGCGTGTTCCTCTTAAACTATTCATATATGTATATGTATATATATTTATATATATATATATATATATATATATATATATATATATATATATACAAGGAGAAAGAACCATCATTCTGGTTTTGCGCAATTTCAAACTACTGGTAATCAAAGCATTATCAGTTTTGATCGAAATTCGGTTTACACCGCACTAATCACCCTTCGAAAACAGACCCCCCCACCCCCACACACAAATATAGTCTAAGTAAAACTATACAGCTTTCATTATTCTACATCATTAGGTTCTTTCAAATACTTAATCACTTATAGATTGCAGTCGTTATGCAAATCAAACAGCTGTTTCATCACAGTCATCATCCTCATTATCATCACATCATTATCATCAAGATTTTTTTTTTACCATCATCATTATCATCAACATAAAACTTTCACGGAAATAGATTTCAGGATTCCTTCCTCTTCAAAGTACATTTATCCCCCCCCCCCCCCATCACCACCATGATCCCCTTTTTTTTCGTTCATCTTTGAAACCGCCGACGTTATACGGCTGAGTTATGTGACTAATGCCCCGCAGATTTCCGAGAAACTCTTTGCTCGCATTTCAATAATGGGTCATGGACATTTGACTTGAAGGGCGTATAAAGACTTCAGAATGCCATAACTCGATCAAGAGTGATACCTGCAAATCAAGTTAACCCCCTTTCCCGCTGTTTTGCTCCTTTTCTGTGCTTAGAGCCCCCCCCCCCCCCCCCCCCATTCGTAGCGGACTATCTTTCTAATATGCAAACCATCTATTCACAGGGAGCTAGGGAAGCAGCAGGTGGGATATCGTGCCATTTTTATGCTTTCCACGTATGGCGCTGTGATATCTTTCCGTTGGCATGCATCTATCTTGTCAGTCTCAATTTCAAGGAGTTATCAATAACGGATTGCACTTAACAAACTTATTATGTACTTCACAGGGCGTCATCGTGTATTCGAATAGTCAAAGATGTCCAACCCACCCCCCCCCCCCAAAAAAAAGAAAAAAAAAAGGAGAGAAAAAAAAAGAAATCTTCCTTGAAATGTAAAGAAGCGGTCGATCCCAGTTTGGAACCAATTCACATTTCTTAGGATTGCAGCAGTGGGCCTCCTTACCTATTTTGAAGTTCACCCGTACTGTAGACGTTAATAAACGTGCAGACAACAAAAACGAGAAAAAAAAATACAGTTGATGTCGCGCTGTGCCGATTGAGGAGAAAGACCCTTTAATCCTTATGTGTTGCAGGCACCGTTCTTTTCTTCTGTCGCTATCCAAATTAAGATCTATTTATCAATAAGTGAGGTCGACAGCACACTTTTTTACATAATCATTACGATGTTACGTAAATGACTAGCTCCTGTATGTATTATATCAAAAGTATGCGTATCAATTCCCCCGTATGCATACAGTATCCGGGTCTGAGTATTCGGGTCTTCGACAGGAATAATGTAGTGCCGACCAGAATTGATGAAATATCATTTAAATAAATAATTGAACAATTTGCCAATACCTGATGATAACACTAATCATTATGTGCTTATGATATACGCACAATTACGTACACATGCACACACACATTGGGCACGTCCTATGTTCATAATTTTGAATGCAAATTACACGTATTATGTCATACAGATCATACCATTATAGACACTGAGGTTGACATAATATAGTTATGCATGTCAATCTATAACAAAAGCCCTCAAAATTATATGAACGAAAGCTTACTCTACATTTTCACGTCAAAAAAGGATAACTATCTGTTGTATTTAGCTCTAACGCTCCAACACGCCTCCAGCGCTTTTTCATAATAATGCAAATGGAAGTGATACCGAAATACATTTCGAAGCGTGTTCACTAATATACTGTACTCAAGTATAACCACAACATTTCTCTAGAGAAAGCGATGGGCAATGTGTAAAAAGGGAAGGAAATATGCTAAAGTGATCCTAACAATCCTTCTTACCTTCAAGTTGGCTTAACGTCAAGAAATACTGTAAAACAAATGACTTTTTCGCTTAACCTTCTCTGAGACAAACAGACATACATACAAAACGAACACAAAAAGAGGGTATATCAACAACAACAACAATAACAACAACAACAAACTTGGGCTGAGTCTCGCCATACAAAGTGTGTGAATCATGTTATCTGTGAAGTCTATCATATCTCCTTCGTGTTTTTCTGCAACACATAGTTGAAACGCTTTGTTTTGTTCATGTGTTGTATATCTTGAGGACTGTCAAGATGCGGTAAAAAAAAAAAGCGGAATGGTGAAAGAAACACGACCGGGCTTACCGTCATTTCGTTGCACTTGTGGCGCGTCGCAACGTCCTCAGCATGCACGCTTCGACCTGATGTGCCCACTTCCTCGTCGACAAAATGTTTTTCACAAGCGTTACAAGTACCCGAATAGATTTCCGTAATAATCAGTCCATTGGAAACAAGAAATGTAAATCAAGTCAGTGTATGGATTCACAAGAGAAACTAAGCCGTCTTTCAGGTTTATGTCCTTTTATCACGAAATGCTAACGTGGCACGCGACGGTCGCATGTCGACAGTAGTATCTAACCCAGATAATCTCGCCGACTTTCGTGGATTTCTTCTGCGGAAACTTCTATTACTGTAACTATGATCTTAAGCGGCGCGTTGTTCGAGTTCTTCTGGGCATGGCCATATGAACGTATAATGTATTATCAAAGAGAACGTTCCAGAACTGAAAAGCAGGTGGTAGCTTTCACGTCCTTTATTCTATCACTCAGCGAAATTTGCCAATGGCCCTATAAAAAACAAATCTAGTTGACGACAGTACCTTTGCTATAAGAACCCGTCAAGTTCACCAAAATTGGTTCTTGTAAACTGGAATGTGCGATTGTGAGTTTGTGTGTGTGCGAATGTGTGCGATTACATTTTTGCAAGTCCGCGTGTTCTTGTTACGCTTAGGTAAACATGAAAGTCTCTTTAGATCATACGCTTCGCTCCTTTCAACCACACGAGATGAAATCATAACCGGTGCCACCAGCCGCCCCTAGAGACCGCCTTTCCTGATGAAAAAAGGGTCCCCAAGGTACATATCTGTCCACTCCGATCCATAAGTCTGTGACTTCATATCGCCTGCAATGTGAGGCGGCTGATCACGCCTAGACACACCTCTCACTCAGTTGACTGACACCCTCGCCCTCGTCGCTGCGGACGCGGCCCGGAAACCACTTAGGGTGCGTTCCACCCACGGAGCGTTCGGTCGCTTCGCTTTGCCAGCGTCGCAAAAGATAATACACGTGATTCATTCCCGCTAATGATTAACTCCAACTTTCTGGTAACATGTCGATTGATCTGGCTTTGTCGCCCTCCTCGTCCGAGTCTTGACACGACTCAAATCGCGCCAGTGACAAGCTCCCAGTCCCACTCGTGTAATTCATTCACTCATCTGTGTATAATTTGCTCTCTGCCTCACCGGGAAAGTAGATCCTCTTGAATATTTCATCTCAAAAAAGCCTCAAACTCACCCTTCCCTTCCCCAGTACTTTTTTTTTCTTCAAATAGAGAAGGACTACCCAGAAGAAGAAAAAGAAGAAGAAGAAGAAGAAGAAGAAGAAGAAGAAGAAGAAGAAGAACAACAACAACAACAACACAAAAGCAAAAACAACAACAGAAATGCAGAGGAAATTATTTATCTTCTTTCTTTGACTGACTTAATTTTGACTAATCAAATCAGCAATATTCATGCAAACTCGTATCGAATAACGATTGACAATTTCCGGTGAAATTCTGAGAGTCATCACAGTTATGCAAATATGAAGAAAATGACCGAATATTTGTATGCATATAGACACGCACAAATCCTCAAACGGACACAAACACAAGTATATGTATGTACACGCATAGGTATATATTATGTGTGGACAGTAAAGTTCATTTCAACGGTCTCTGCATGATGTTAGCATTTCCATCAACATGCCTTAATGTTGGAATGTGATCTACTCCATAACCTTTCAGAAAAAGAAAAAACGGGGAAAACAGAGCAGAAGAAAAGTCCGTTGTACCTTCTGGGGAGCAACACGAAGTCTGATTATGACTCACGTGGCGCCGGTACAGCTGCAGAGGAGATAATGAAAGGAATAGGGGAAGAGAGAAAAATAATAGGAAGAAAAGATATTATTCAGAACAATGTATGCGCTGTGATACAGTGTGATTAATCACCTAGGATTTTCTATTCTAGAACAGCGCAACGAACAATCTCCATGAAACGTGATGATGAATATCAGTTGCATAATCACTTATGTCTGCTCGTTACTGTGTATCAGTAAGGGGGATAACCTATTCTTAAATTAAGGAGAGATACAATCTTTTTCAATATTCTCTCTTTCTCTCTCTTTATGATAATGTATCAATGTGTATAAAGAAATAGCTATACAGATGTTTAAAAGATGAAAATATTGCGTAGTTTTTAAGAGGGAGACAGAAGGGGAGAGAGATGATTGTTTATATATTATCTGGACAAAGGTATCAGATCTGGTTCAATCACAAGCGCGCTTATTTCCTTCAGACATAATCATCAAGCACGTATTCGAGTACTTCCGGCAAGTATATAACAAATGATCGGGACGCGAAGGGACGCGAAGGCAAAACCAACGAAGGTTATGTTTCTTTTTCTGCCCCTTTGTTTAGGATTGTTGCGGTCGCAGAGATAGGATGCTGCCAGATGTATAACATTTTTTTTTAGCACATATACATCTTAAGTGATGTATGGATCAAGGTAAAAATCAGACGAGATCATCAACATTTGAGTTTTTTTTTTCGTTTTGAAATATCGTTCTTCATCTTTTCGTCAATGGTGGCCCATTATTACACAAATAATGACTGCTATGAGGGGCACAGTTAAAATTATGGGCCCAAGGTGATGTGAAAACCATAACTATGCCCGAAGCGAAGCTGAGGGCATAGTTATGTTTTTCACATCACGGAGGCCCTACATAATTTTAACTGTGCCCCGAATATCAAGCTGTCATTATTTGCTTTATATACTGAAAATATAGATTCCGAAATATAGATACCGAAAATATAGATTCTAGTCTCTTTTACAGCACTCGTAATCAACGCTGATCGACAGCGCGGCGGTCGTATCATTGGTGCGTATTATGAGTGATCTATGTGTACCGGGTTGCGACTGTTTCCAAACCTATTTACAGGGCACAGTTAATTCCATGCCCCGGGCACAGTAAATCATGACGTCATTTTGATCAAAAATGGGGCACAGCTATTTTCATGACTCCACTTTTAACCAATCAGATGAGAGGAATCTATATATGAGGTATATAAAGTATTTCAGAAACACAAACACATAAAAAGACACATATCTGTCCGATGCTAAATACATTTATAACATACTGTATAGGATTATGCATTATAGACATACTAAATTTACAAGGAAATGAATGTTATGAATTAGATAAAAATGGAACAAAATTTAACGTATATGTCAAGACTTCATTTATTTCTGAACACAAATATTTAGTCCTTTGTTTATTTCTTGTTGCCGGACGAAAGACAGGGTTGAAATGTGGTTGGTAGGACTAGGTATTGCATTTCTTCATAGGTATTTCCTTTAACCCATCAAGCCCTGGAACTACATTTATGTGGCGTTGTGTTATGTTTCTTGGATTAGGAGTGTAATTCTATCATTAATTTCTATAGTATTTCATCCTGCCGAATCCAAACTCATTCTCCGTTGATCCCGATTTGCTTATATACTGGATGTATATTTTTTTTTTTCTAACCGAAATAGGAATATATATGTATATATATATATATATATATATATATATATATATATATATATATTCCTATTTCGGTGAGAAAAATTTAAAACGTCTCTGACTCGCTAAATTCACCTCTGATCCTTGGATTTTTTTGGTGAAAAGAATTGATGAATGTAAACAGATCAATTGAATCTTTGTCTAATAAAAAGATATGGAGTCAAATTCAAAGTTTCTAAGTAAAATTAGAGCAAGATGATCATCTCTAGAAGAATTACCCCATGACACCATGCATCACCTTGGAAGGAGCAAAATCTTTTCCAGGTTATCAGATAAGAAAAAGAAGAAAAGTCACTTGAATCTTCATTTTTTTTTTTTTATTGAGAAGGTGTTCATATTGAGAGTAATGAGTTTGAAATTGAACTGTAGAGTAACATCACTAGAGAAGGATCAGACTTCCCCGTATACCTCGTCGTAAGTTATCCAGTGCTATGTTTTAGGGTCAATTTTGTATGATAAAATAGATATCTTCAGTTTTTGTGTAGACTAGTAGGATGCTTGGGGGCATCAATAACCACTGCTGGAGTCCCCATTTTATACTTCATTTGCATGAAGCTGCTCGTCAAAAGGACAATTAATGCGTGTTGCTGATCTGTGCCTAGATTACGAACGAGGTCCCTGGCCGACGAAACTTATATATACACTCTAAATGAACTACTGAATCTGCATCGATCCAGCGACCTAGTTCATATAGTATCAAAAATTCACGCGCTTGCTACGAGCCAGTTGTAATAGAATACGCTGCATAATCATTACGTTGTTTCTTTGACGAAATCCATGGTACGTGTCAGTGAGTGTGTTCGATTTATTAACTTTTTTTCCCGCCATAGATATCTACTTCTCTGTAGGTTTCCCCTTGAATTTCTTAATGTTCCAATTTGAGTATGACGTATTACTCTAGAATGATGATTTTAATCCATTCCGTATTATTTCAAGGTCAGTCTGTATACAATGGATTTTACTATTCATTGATCTCTAAATGTATGTCACAAATGTAATTTGTGTTGACACCCAGTGAATGAATGAGTGAGTGAGTGAATGAATGAATGAATGAATGAATGAATGAATTAATTAATTAATTAATTAATAGTAGATACATATTGTTGACAGTAAAGATTACAGCAATGATTATATCTATGCTTTTAACGGTAGTCTGTTGGAGCGGCATATTTTTATTACCTTTCAAAATGAGTATCGTTATCGCATGGCACTCTTTTTGTTTTCATAAATATCTGCCATAATGACGATAATAAAGTCAGTAGTATCAGTGGTCGTTAAGTATGATCATCATTTTAATCGAACCTACGATGCAAACAGACCAGTAGGTGCTCTGTATTATCACTTTGCGATCAGATCTAATTTGCTGTGTAATTCGATGCATGAAGCTAAAAGCGCCATGGTTTTATACATCCCAATGGAGGTCGTACGAGATGAAGTCTTGATAACGTTGACGTCTTTCGACAAGCAATCGTAAGAGCCATTATATATGTTTCCAAAGCTGTTGATTTTCACTGAGCATGATTTGTTTAGGGTTGATATCTCCTTTGGATTAGGGTGAGCCTCAACTATTCAAACTCAATTTGACGTCGGTTCTGTTTTGAGTTCAGTGTATGGAGGGGGCGTAACAAGAATTGTGGCGATTTCTCCTTCGAATGTGGCTTTTATAGTTCCCGGGGCCGCTCCTGTGTTTTCTTTGCAGTCGTTAAAGAAGACGTATAAATAAAACCCAAGATCAATCTGCATACAATCGTTTCATGATGCGTACCACATATGTATTTAGTCTGTTTCGGGAAAAGGTCGCTTTGCCCAATTAGCTGAACCAGACTGCTTCTCCAATAAGCGAGGCTTATTAATGTCACATTTAGAAAGATGAGATTGGCAGTAATCCACAACCGATTTGTATACTCGTATAACTTATATATTTTACGACAAAGGAGATGGAAGCCTGCATGAAGACGATGATCTTGACATGACTCGTGCAAGGGACAATAGGATTTAGACAATTTTTAAAGCTGCTATCCTTTCAGTTTAAAATTCTTTTGCACGAGCGATTTTGCTGCTAACTCGAGGCATCAGCTGAATGAAGCTACATTGGGAACAAAGAGTTGGACTTGTGAAATATTGGACATCAACGCCTTTTACCAAAACGGAGTGAGGGTGAATAAAGGGAAGGCGAATTAGGCAGAAAGTTGGAGAGATTGTTAAACAGAATGAAAGAAAAAATACATATCTGTATTTGCAGCTGATTTGGGAAGATTTGTGGAAAGTTCGGTGCGATCGAGCAAGCGCTCAATATCACAATTCGATATGAAGCGAAAGAACATAGTGACATATTGCCCGTTACCGTGAGTGTGTGTGTGTGTGTGTGTGTGTGTGTGTGTGTGTGCAATTCCCTGTCTTTCTGCCGGTCGCATATTACAATGACTAATAGACAGGATAAGTACAAGAGGCATGCTTTATAATAATGCATGTTTATATGCTCTGAGTTTATCAGAGTTCTTCTGGGAAATCGACTAATCAGCCAAGAAGAAGAAGCAGAAGAAAGAATTTAGAAAGAAGTTCAGAAAAGAGAAAGAGCCGCTGATCAAGACAAATGCGTCTCGCAAGACAGTATGGAGCGCGATTTGATGATAGAGGTGTAAACATCCGCTTTGGAAATCAAAAGGTGACGAACGATACACTTAAGTCGAATTTTTCCGCCCTTTTGTATCCCCCTTCCGGATGGCCCAGTCATTGCAGAATCCTCTCACTTTCACTCCCGAGTAAAAAAGCGCGGTAATTTCTCACCACTGTGTAACCTGACCATCCCTGAGAGAGATGCACACGTTGTGGTCTGTAGTCCGGAGGGCTGCAAGTAGCCCGCGGCAATAACCACGGCACACATGGAAGCGTATAAAGCTACAAAAAACGGCAATCTGGTTATGGCATAAATGATCGAGTTTTACTCCAGTGTTCTACTTAAGGCGGAAACGACTGATTTCAGTTCGTAATCGTCAAGTTAGATTTAATTTTCTCTCTTTTTAAAAAGAGAAATATACACAACAGTAGACTTTCTTCTGCTTTACAGAAGTTCTCTTTAAAGCAGTTCTCTCATAAACAGCTTTCAATTTTATTGACAATAAAAGTCCTATTCAATTCCTAGTTTTACTCGTTCTTACACAATACAGCATAATGTAAGGAATATCCTTATATCTAAAAGACTAAAAACGACATGATGAGACTACCTTGGTGAAAGAATATTTTTACTCAAAAGCAATACGTTCCATGAAGGAAACAGATACAAGAAAAAAATGGAAAGATGTTTTCAATGGTAATATATGAAATCTATTGAACTATCTGCCACTTGACATACAGAAATCTATACAAATAAAATGTCGTATTAATACTTGAAGAAGCGAACATGTAGTCGTCGCTTTTGCAAAGTTTCCATGTTGGGAGTTTCAAAATTATGTCAAAGTATGAAAACTCTCCCTTTTTGTTCCATTAACTGAGAATAAGGGACAAAGCGAAGGGAAAAACAAAAGCAAACTTTTACTGGACACTCGGTCTTTGTAAGACCCTATCAAAAACGGGGTGCTGTTCGTTATTCCGAAGGTTCGACATTCCGAAGGTTCGTTATTCCGAAAATGAAAAAGGGTTCTTTAATCCGAACATTTGTGGCGTTATTCCGAAGGTTCGTTATTTCGAAGATTTGTTCATCCGAAAATGAAATTCGGAAAAACGAACCTTCGGAATAAGGAATCTTTGGACTGAAGAGCCTTCGGAATAACGAACCTTCGGAATAACGAGCTGTAACCTAAAATCGGTGGCCTTACGACATCGTTTGCGAAGACAACGAAAAACCGCTATCATGGCGATAAGAACGAAACTAGCAAACAAATAAAAAAAAACAAAAAAAAAACAAACAAACAAAAAGACTTCTCAGTTTTCTTCTCTTACCGATCAGGCCACTGGAAGCAAGAAAGGAACATGACAAAAAAAAAAGATACACATCTGCATGTCATCGTGTGTTCGCACCAAGGTCTGTGCTGAGGTTGAACGTGAGTGAAAAGCAGACCAGTGAATCACCGCAGGGAAGTTGAGGAGATTCGTCTTCCGGGAAAGGAAAAAATACACATTATTAACATGCACACACACACAGCCACACACGCACACACACACACACACACACACACACACACACACTCACACACACACACACACGCACACACACACTTGGGAGACGGAGGTGGCAGCACACGATATTGTGTACTGCAAAGGATCCGAGAAACAACTCTCCACCTGCATGGGTACTTTTTTTTTGCCAGCGAGTTGAAACAAAGTTCATGGGTTGTAGGAGGTCAGCTTCACGTGCCATCTTGAACTTGATGTGTTCCTTACCGCCATGTTTTTTTATAATATGATGTATATATCTAAATATCTATTTATATATGTATATATATATATATATATATATATATATATATATACATGTACATACCTACATACATATGTAATGTATTTCGCACACATTGTATTGGTTATCATTTTTATGCAGACATTATACAACTTTTTCTGTCTTTTAAACCTACTGTGTCTTCATTGTCATCTGGAAATCTGAAATCTGAAAATCTTGCTTACATCCAATGGCCTTAAACTGAATCTGAGTATTTGTTATTGGTTTCAAACCACGTGTTAAGTAAAGTCGAGTATCAATCATGTCATGTCCACATCGGTAGCACTTCTATTATTCAGGCTTGTGTCTAGGGTTTCTTCTAACCTTTTATGATCCATAACCATCAACATGACCACAATGTCGATAACTTGGTCACTCCCGCAAAGGCTAACAAATTATTCATTTTCTCTATTCACATTCATGACATGGTTTGTCGCTGCGAGATGTGTGTTGAATTTGAACATATTAAAATTGACTGTGTGGATGGTCTTTAACATCTTTGAAAGAGGAAGGGTTTTTCTTTCATCACAACCAGCATTGTGCTCTCCATAGCTGACAATTATGAAATGGTAGCCCTCCAAAGTTGGATTACTTTTTTTTTTCTTACTTTTTTTCTTTGATAAGCACTGTATAATGTATTATCTGTCTATACTGCCAGGTATCAGGAAGACGCTGCAGGGAACTCTTTTTTTTTTCCTTTCTTTTTTGGTGTTTTGATGTGCCTGAACAAAGAAGAAATAGACAATTATCCGTCTGTCCATTCTCAGTTTCGTCATAGCCAGCACGGCGATGCTAACATGGTTAGCTCCACTTCCGTCAGCAATTGATAATTAGGATTTGTTTGACGGGATCGGCGGCAAATGGAATCATCCCCTTTAGAAGCCACCACGGACAGCATGCAGCGGAATCAAAACGTGACGCATCAAGGAGACGGCAAAACAGTTTCGGAAGGACCACAGCCGTGTCTGCTGGTAAACCGCCGTGACGATTCCAGGAAGAACGGTTCGTTTAGGGTTCAGCGCGGTCATGTCCTTTGTAACAGAAATCCGTAGGTTTATATTCGTATTCCCATGAACTCACTTTGACTCTGTCCTCCTTTTTTTTTTTGTATCATCAATGAATATCTAAGCTGGTTTGTAAGTCAGTGACTGCTACTGGTGCCTGTCATTTTTATTTTTATCAATGAACTGTAATTGTCATTCTCTTCTGTGGTTTACTAATCAGATTGCCTTGAATTTCATTGAATGATGAAGTTTATGAAATGATTAAGCACTTTCAAAACGATTACATCAGTGATAAAAAGGAAAAAAAGGCCCCCTAATCAAAGACCAGAGCTATAGCGATACAAGAGTTTATGATATAAATCATAATTTTAAGGTTAGATATCAATATAGGCATATTGAAGTTATCTATTTAATTCAAATGAAATTATTGACACAATCAATAATGATTCAAGTCATTATTAACTATGATCACATATTTTCTTCTTTATTTTATTCTTTTTCCTTGATATCACTGTTTATTATGAACATCGTCATCATTTGCATGTGTTCATCATTGCCATCATACCATCATTGTTCATCATACTTTTTATCAAAACTGTTTATTTTATTGGCCTTTTTTTTATTGCATACAATTTTTACAAGGTAATTGAAAGGAGGTCAATCTAGAGGGTGAATTCTATTAGGGGGACAGTGCATTATCCAGAAATTGTACCATTGCAGCGCTATAATCCCACCCCTAAGCTTTTAGGGAATCGTATTGCAGCACAGCAAATCCGATTCGACACTGTTTTCACATCTACGGTAGACAGCCCCATCGGACTCATTAAGCTGACAGGTTATCGCATTTTGGGTTCACAATAAAAACATACTTCTTCACCGGATGTGAACAGTAACAAGCGAATCAAGAGTGTTCTGTCCCATAATGGCACTTATAACCTCTACAATCGTTTCCTTGAGATTAAAAATGTCTGTGAAAATTGTTGTCCCATCACTGAACTTTACCTACTATTTTATAAGCATGTATACTCTGAGTGTATATGTGTTACGTGTTTGTGAATTTGATAAAATGCTTGTGGAAATTGCTTTGCTTGAACTGCTGAACGTACTCGCATGCCCTTGAGAAATAAATAACGTCCTCTGAAACATATGCATTGCTAGTTTACTGTGCGAGAATGAAAAAGGCTATGGATTACCTGTGTTACCTATTTGTTCCTTACTGTAGCAAGGTATACGATAGTTTGGTATCATCTGCACATAATGTGCACGCGCAAATGTGTGGGATTTTGTTTCTACTGCTATTCCGTACCTCATTCAAGCCGTATTTTTAGCTCTTTGTAGAATTAACTCTCTCCCCCTACTCGGATGACACGTGAAGTAATTGAACCCGTATCAGAGGTGGATACGATGCAAAAATAACTTGCAAACATGCAATGTTTATCCCGTCGCCTTTTTGAAAGGCACGTAAACACGTGACCAAATACCTGTGGCCATGTCAGCGCCAACGTTACCTGCCGTAGATCCTTAATGTGAGGGTGCGCAAAAAGTCACTCATGAGCATATCACTTTCCTTTCCTATCCCCCCTCAATTCTTTAGCATTTCCAGTGAAAATCGCGATCAGAATAGAGCAATAACAAAACAACAACCCCAATTCTCTTGATTGTTAATCATGCAGAAAACCTGAGTGTCTGATGACAAACATCTTTCGTATCGAGTCAACATAAAACGTTGATGAAAAAACAACAGCAACAACCCTTAAAAGACACTTAAAATAGTTGGAAAATTCAGCAGAGTAACACAGAAAATGAGAAGGCCACCTGTAATAGTCAACGTGGGCTAAAATCTCAGACAAGATGCCTCAATCCCAGATACTTTGCGTATATTTATAGTAAATGATAATTTATCTCAATACTGTGTTCTAGCCTCTCATATAAATGCTCCAAATCCACTTCATATTCAAGATAACTTCTATGCATTCAGTAGTTCTAGCCTCTCCTGACACTCCTGATGCTAGAAATCCACTTCATATTCAAAATAACTTTTATCCATTAGTATTTCATGTCATATCTGTATATATGCTAGTGGGAGTATTGCCCTGTAACGACATCATATCACCTCATTTCAAATTCAGATTCAAATGAATTTATAAGGAATTTTCTGCATTGAATATACATTACAAATAAAATCCAGTCATTTCATCTTCTTTTTTTTTCAAGACAATAAAACATAAAGTGTTGTACATCCGAACATAATTAACATATATGTGTACAGATTGAAGAAAAGAATAAGAAAACACGTCACTTGGGAACCACTCGGGATAAAGTGAATCAAAATGATCAGACTGAATTATGGCGCTCGTATTGGGAGTGTAAATGCAGAAGACTGTCGTCAAATAAGCATATAGCTTGAAGATACGAAGGGGGAAAAAAAAGAAAATGGGCAAAACATACATCGTGTATACTTATCGAAAAATAAAACCAGAGTCATTCTGGCATCACATTGAGACAACAAAAAATGTATAGACACTATAATCTACCAAGGTGAGTGAGGTGAGTGCTGGTGCAACCGATTGAGCATAGCAGACTGTCAAGCAAGAAATAAAATAATATTAAAAAGGGGGAGCTTCAGTGCAAATCGTATCGTTTTCCGGGTTTCATCGGCTGACAAACAATAACTGGTGCCTCTGCAATTGACAAGCATTGCTTAGAACAGTGGGGGCCTGGTGCGCACTGCCTCCCCCCCCCCCCCCCATCCGCCACTGACTTTGTAACTAAGTGGTAATTGATGCCGAGTTATGAAGACACACATCTATTCAATGAAAATGCTCAAAGAATTGAATATTACCGGTGAGAGAGAAGGACGAGCACCCTCTTGCGATGAAATTATGAAGAGCTTCAGATTTTGCTATAATTCAACGCACCGAGTAAAGATAACATATTCACTACAAAAATTATTGAATACTGCCCAAATTCTGGAAAAGAAATGAATCAATAATAATAATCTCATTTTCGGAATGCAAATATGATTAATGTAACATTTGCGAATGTTCTAAATTTCTCGTCATCATTAACAACCTGTAAACTTCGAAATTTTCTAATGAAAACGAGCAACCCCCTCCCCTCTCCCCCACAGACACATGATAGAGTGAAAGTGACTGAACGTATATAATATATATATATATATATATATATATATATATATATATATATGTGTGTGTGTGTGTGTGTGTGTGTGTGAGTGTGTGTATCATATATTATATGATACACACATATATACATACATATATAAAACACTGTAAAACCAGTTACTTTCTCTCTTTCTCTTCTTTCAAATTTTGTTACAGCCAATTAAAGGGATGGTACAGTTTCAGTTAAGATGGAGCTTTAGCTTTACAACATTTTGGGATAATGATTTTTTTAGATAATGGGAAACACCTTTTGAAATATGAAAGAGCATATTATAATCCTCGGAAGATTTCAAAGTTTATATTGGTGAAAATTTTTGTTTTGAAATGGCTGAGATATCAAAAAAACAGCTACTCTAATAAATGGTGGGACCCTTCTTTTATTCGGATCGCTTTGTATTACTTTGTTTTTGGATATCTCAACCATTTCAAACGGATCTTCATTAAAATAAAATTTCAATTCCTCTACACTTGTATGCTCTTAAACATTTCGTGAATTGTTTTCAAAGGATCTCGCAAAAAGTTAAAAGCTGAATCCTCACCTCA
Organism: Diadema setosum; assembly: GCA_033980235.1. Classification (NCBI taxonomy): domain Eukaryota; kingdom Metazoa; phylum Echinodermata; class Echinoidea; order Diadematoida; family Diadematidae; genus Diadema; species Diadema setosum. The sequence continues at coordinate 34,398,467 of CM067066.1, read as the reverse complement.
ACCAACACTATACCATCTCTTTAAGCTCTCTATCTATCAGTCTACATTTGACCCTGTCAGATCATGTAAAGATGTCATAGCAGAGCTCCACCATGCTGTTACTGCGGAAAAGGTTCATCCAGCTGAACCTATTTAATCTTGAAGTCGTGGGTGTATCATGTCTTTTTAGGATTGTTGTCGATATCTTTGCCTTGCTGTTTGGAGAGGATAAAAGATTCTAAGAATACAAAGAATATCTTGATGTTTCATGTTATCAGGATACCCTTGCTTTTGTACGAGAAGTTCTGCTTGAAAAATTATTAACAGCATATTTCAAATGTGGCTAGTATTCCACTGATGCCATTATTATGATCGCATATTTCTGTTCCTAACGCAGCTCGATTTTGCCTAGCTATTTTTTAAAGGATTTATCTTTCACTTGAAACAATTCCTTCTAAACAACAGAGTGATTGATTTGAGCAGATGTTGCGATTGCAATATGATTAATTTGATTTTACAACACTGTCGATGCTGTATATGTAATTGCCTGAACTGTGTGCACAAATGGACAACTATGATAAGTAGAATAGGAGGATAATTATGGTCTCAACGAGAGGTTTTATATATATCTGTGATCTTATCTGATAAGGGTGGCACCACAATACGCGAAAGTGCCTTCCCCAAAAAGCCCCTGCCAAGTACCAATTTTTATTTTAAAATAAAAAACAGAACAAAGGGCACGTATGGATAATCTTTTAATTTTTTTTTTCCGATACACTCAAGGAGTATAACAGACTTAACAATATAAGTTGTAATTTGTCGACAAGTCTTATTAAAAGTCGTGTTTTTGAGCTCTTTCAAATATCTCTTTACACAAAGACGTGATGATATGATACAGTGACTGACAATAGCATAATCTCCTAGTAAAAAAAGATCAATCCTTTCTCTTTCTATTGCCTCTCATTCAAATGTGAACTTGCTATTAATAAAAGAGTAGTTTTTACACTTTGTTTAATCGTGTATTTTTTCCCATTCAGGAATCCAATTTTGTAAAACACTTTAATTACTGAGTAACCGAGTTTTGTTAGTATCCACACAAATAAACAAACACACACATATATATGGCATATATGAATAAATATATATATATATATATATAATATTGTATATTCACAAACAAACAAACACACACACACACACACACACACACATATAGATAGATAGATGAAGATAGATAGATGGATAGATAGATATATACATATGATATAGGTAACAAAAAGATACAATCAGTAAACTTTTTATTGAATTATGCCCAATTCATTGTTTATCATTCAGGAACTACGTCAAAGAACGAAATGAAGGAAATGAATGCTTGTTCAATGTACACTATCTAGTAGAAGATTTGAATGCGAAATTGAGATTCTATATCAGTTTGAAGTGCAACCAAACAAGATTTGATGAAACTGGATTAAGAATATGTAGGCCTACTTACTTCGGTTGGTATCATTGATGGACCCCTTCTTTTTTGTTTTCTGTCAAAATGATTATGTTGAGTGTATTTGGGATATTTGTGGATAATGCCATTGTACATATGTGAAGTTATGTGGAAAATAAAGTACCTCAAATGAGGATTACATATTATATATATATATATATATATATATATATATATATATATACATACATACATATATTGAGTAAGTTGTCCAGGTGTTAGTGTGATAATATCATAAAAAATAAAACTGAAACCAAGTCAACACCTGAGAAAGAGCGAATCTCTCGAAAATTTGTGCGCCGAAATAAACTGTCAGTGAATACAGCATGAACTGTGTGTGTGTGTGTATATATATATATATATATATATATATATATATATTGGGCTTGCAAAGAGTATAAGTGGCCGAATATAACTCATTTAGAAGAAAAGAAGGACACCAAGACAAAATGTTATTGGAAATTCATTTGTTCATTCTTTTCTTTGTAACATGATTTTCACACTGTAATAATAGGTACACAACCAGGACAATAAGAAACAAAAACTGTGCTTAAAATATAGTGGCATAGTGTGAAGAAATTTCCGGATAAGTTAAATTCATGAAATGAAATTTAAAAAAATCAGCCAAGTTTTAATTGACATAGGCCACATACTATCACGAGAAATAGGACAAACATTGCAAAATATCATACCTGAAGCTAAGTTCTATTCATGAATCAGAACTTAAATCAATATAACCGACTAATGCACATTATCACAGACGACAGAGAGTGAAAAGACACTACACTTCCAAAACATTTTTCTACAAAAGGTTTTGAAGTGCTTAAGATGATTGACCAGAATCATCATAACAACGCAGTTATTAATTTCATCCTTCAACATAACAGCAACGCTAATTTATGCCTGTCCTCATTGTAATTAAAAGACATATATGACTGCATTTGGGTGATAACCTCGACTAAAAGAATTGTTATTTGATCACAATGGATGGATTCACAAACAAGATATACTGTAAAATGATTAAGGATCATTCTATAAGTTTGCAAACGACTGATTTTGACTGGCAGTGCTCGCGACAGCTAGGTTCATCAAAGATTACCAATAAAGTCAAAAGACGTGCACTCAAAATTGAGCTTTCGTATCACACACACACACACACGCACACGCTAGCAAACTACAGGTAAATACAAATTCATTACTGTTATGACATATACAATATTGGACTAGGAATTAAAAGACATGATTTGCTGCTTGATACTGCACGTAGATTATAAAAACACAGTAACACAACAATGTCTTTGAGTTCGATAAACATTACATACACTGGAGAGAGGCTTCTATCGCTGATAGAGTATATCAGCAACGTTTTGATATTCAGTCGTTGTTTTGTCATGATTAAGTAATCCGATAAAGAAACGAGGTTGCCACGCCTTTGCATTCAAGTCAAAATGTTACTTTTACAAGCTAGTTGAACTTTTTAACATTAATGTATCTTGTGAAACGTTCAGCAAATTTCTTATTGGACGGGAAGTATTTTAATGACTCAAAAATAATTGAACGTCTTTTTATGAAGACAACTGGCCCTTAATTACAAAATGATATGATTGTGAAATCATTATTGTTACATAAAAATGGCTTCAAAAGAAAATTTAAGGGTTAAAAACAGACGAAATGTCATTCATGTTATCACTCTCCGAACATCTCTAGGAAATAGTCTAATGAAAAGGGACAAAGACATTAAAGAAAAATAATTGGGACAAAATAATAAAGTTGTCGTTTCCCTGTCAATCAGTTTTCGACTTTGATAAGAGCCCCTTTTCCAGTGTACACAGAGAGTCAGCTCTTTCTACGCACTAAAATCAGTCCATTTCAATTTCTTTTCTATTGTGTGCGAGTAACTTACATAAAAGCAGAGTTTGTGAGACAGAGATTCAAATCGACACTGAGTCTGAAAGACTTTCCGAAGATTGCGAAATTTTCCGAAGAATGTGAATGAGTCTCAAAGGAAGTCCGGAGATGCCTTCTCTCGGCTGTACAATATTGACCGTAGGCTGACTGAAACCAAATTTATTTAATAAGGATATTTTCTGGACACCTGCTGATCGACGGCCAAATCGAGGTGGGTCACTAAGGGGGCGTCGACCTGTGAAAAGAAGACGAAAAGATTTTCAAAATTCGGTCAAGCTCTTTGTTGCTTTAAAACGCTTATGAAACAGTATTGGAAGGAATACGAAAGCAAGACGAAAGTAGAAGAAACTATCTCTCTCCGTCTCTGTCTCTATCTCTCTCTCTCTCTGTATATATATATATATATATATATATATATATATATACAGAGAGACATATATTGTATATATATAAATAAATATATATATATATATATATATACATATATATATATATATAAAAATAAATATATATATATATATATATATATACATATATATATATATATATATATATATATATATCAAATATCATAATCCGTTTGAAAGTTCCCAAATCTCAGTTGATAACGCAGTGGCGGATCCAGGCGAGGGCGCACCGGGCCCGCCCCCACCTCTCTATTTTTTGATAAAACAAAAGGAATAAAAAGAAAAGAAATTATAATTTTTCTTTTCATGCCTAAATCAACAAAAATAATGTAGATCCTTAAATCACAATTTTCAATGCGATAGAGACAGCAAAAAATAGAGTTGATATATTTTGATTTGATTTATTTCCACATTCAATCAGACACAAATTGAATACAAATTTTAAAAGTACAAAGACAAAGATAGCAAGTGCAGTGAAATAAATCGATAACAGCACGCAAATAGATACTCATGAGTGATTGCATTGAGCAGTATACATACATACACAAAAGACATAAAATGAAATATAATATACAGTATTCTTCAGTAAATAACAGAAATAATTGAATGCAGGAGACCGCCATCGTAAGCGATTAAGCTTGAAATGGATGGGGGCCTCATAATCATAATACATAAGCATAAAGAATCTATGATTATATGAATATATATATATATATATATATATATATATTCAAATTATAGATTCTTTATGCCGATATAGTATATTGATATTTGGAGGTAAATATTACATAATGTATATATAATATACTGTAAATATGTTTATATAATGTGTGTGTAAAATAGAAAATTACATGGCTGTATCTAATTCTGATAGAATCGGAACATTCTACCAAAACTTCCAGATTCAGACGAGAACCTCTTTTTAAATAGTACATTAAGCATTTTGAACAAAGTGCTACAATAATCTTCTACAATAATCTGGGGAAAATTCGACAAGCTTGTCCTCGTGGGCTGGCCGTGCGTCACTAATGCGTAAATTGTACTTGTTTGTATCCTTACAAAGCATACGTCACTCGCCAAATCTTTTGTCCGGACTTCTGTTTTGCTTGAATATTACATTTGTACTCTGTGGTATTTATGATAAAGGTTGTAATTGGCTCTTACATTTTTTTTTCTAAATAGATAAAGGTGGTCTAATCCTAATGACTGTAAGGAAATCTGATATTCAGTCTATAATAATTGGTGTATTCTCTTAATTCTCTTTCGCTCTCTCTCTCTCTCTCTCTCTCTCTATATATATATATATATACATAAACATACATATATATGAACATGTGTATATAGACTATACATGTATATATATATATGAACATGTGTATATATATATATATATATATGTATATATATATATATATATATGTATGTATGCCTGTAATTTCAACCAATGTTTTGCGGTAATGGATGTTGCCTTTGTTAGATAATACGTTGTTTTGCATGGAGGTAAGTGACCTTCAGAGGTTTAGGGCATTGCTTCTTGTGACAGATCCCTGTGAATTTTCGGGATTTATTTTGTCTGTTTTCATGTCTGACTGCATGCGTCTTTTAGTTAAAGGAGACCTCCGGATAATTTTTCAGATTTTTACATTTGAACAACTATAAATCAGTTATACTGAAGACAGAGTTTCAGAATTTATCATAATCGGGATGAAGAATAAGAAAGTTTTCGAAATTTATAACAAATTGCAATTAACAAGGATGATGACATGGCAGAGTCACCATAAGAATGCATGAGTTAGGGCTCAAGGAAGAAGAACAAAAGAAGAAGGCATGCATAGATTATACACGGGTGAACTCGGAAGCAAGCGGTATTGTAATGGAATTACACTGCTACATCTCTGAAATATGTGAGCCTCCTATGTCATCATCCTTGTTCAGTGTAATTCGTTTAAGGTTTTTCAAAGTATTGTTTCTCTGTTCAAGAACCACAATTAATTCCACAAATCTGTACATGGAGCTGTTGATATAATGTACTACATGATGTGAAATTATGAAAATGATCTGGAATTCCCCTTTAAAGTTTTTTCAATCACCCATGGCGCCAAGGTCTTAACATGATCACCAAGCAAATTCCATATCATTGTCTTTTAAAATTTGCCACAGTGAGTGAACATGAAACTTTAGACCCGACAGAGCAAGTTTAAGGCTTTCACTGAGTGACTCCCCCCCCCCCCCCCCCCACCCCACTCCGGGGTAGAGGTGGGATCGAATGCCCGTTCCCAACATCTCCAGTAAATGGGATATACTTTTCGCCTGACAAAGAAAAAAAAAATATTGTTAAAAAAGGGGGGCGTATTTGACTATTCACCCAGAGATTTCCTGAATGAAAAGGAGTGTGTTTTTCACCTTCGGTCGACGTTAAGGTATCAAATGATAAATTCCGTCTTCGACCTAGGGTAGAAATCATAATATAATAATTAAATTTGCTTTGTATTTTTGGAATGTTTTCTTCGATGGTTACTTCTCGTGTTATTTTCGATCATTTGTAATATATCGTTTGGTTTCTTATGATGACTGCATTGAGTTCTGCACTGAACATAGATAATCTCTCCTCAGGGTGTAGAGGGGTACCCGCAAGCAGCCATATTCGAGGACAATGAATAAAAACCTGTCCATCAGACTATGCAAAGTCAATGTTTTCACGATCTAGTGCATAGCTTTGCTATTGTTTTGTCATCCATCGTGACACCATCACGGAACCCTCTATTGCAATGACAACTTACATGTACCCGAAATTGGGGTGGGGGGGGGGGGGGGTGGGGAGGTGTGTCCTGAGAGAGAGAGAGAGGGGGGGGGGGTGGAATTAGAGATCACCCGAGACGGGGGTACATTGAGCAGTGTTCCGGATTGTTATTATTTTTTTCTATTTTTGTTTGTTTGTTTGTTTGATTTTTTTTTTTTTTTTTTTTTGGGGGGGGGGGGGGGGAGAAGGTCTCCAAGGCAAGAAAACTCCCACGAAAAGGGGATTCAGAAATTTTGGTAGTGCTGGAGATACAAATGGAGGGAATGAGCATACGCGTACCCTAAATAACGCTGAAAGGGGGAGGGGAAGGCAGGGTGACTGTCTCTTCAAAAAAGGGAGGAAATAGAAAATGGATGATATTAACGAATACATGCATACATTCACACATATACGTACACACACAAGTATAAATATTACCACATACATAATACATTATTATACAAAGAGAACAAGCTTACCACAAAACATGGGGGTACAGTGACCTGCCAAATTACATGCAGCTGCTATTGATAGTGAGGATGTGTGTGTGTGTGCATGAGTGCGTGTGTGCTCCTGTGTTTGTATGTATTGATAATGTACAATATTCCATTCGAAATCTTACTTGAACTGCTTGCTGGGCCTCGTTTGTGAAGAGAAAAGCACGGTGATTTGCTGCTCCTTGTCAAGTACCCCTGCCAGCAATGCGATTTAGTGTTCGTCAGACACTGGACAGGTGTGAGCACGCTCGAGAGTACCAACGCGCCCAGGCCCATTGCCAAAGCAGTGCGAATGGGGGCGCCCATCTGTAAACAGACACAAACAACAAGACGTCATACTGCGCTCAGAACATCCAAGACGAGTTTGATGATCTATACCAGGGGCGGATCCAGGAATTCCGGGGGGGGGGGGGGGGGGAAGGCAAAAAAAAAAAAAATCTGGTACCACTTCCGGGTTTCATCGGCTGACAAGGAAAAAAAAGGGGGAGGGGTTCAGCGCAATTTCTACAATCGAAAACGTCATATTCTTTTCTTTTAATTTCTTTAGTATTAAGGAAAAAAATAAAGGGGGCGCCCGGTGCGCCCCCCACCCATCCCTGGATCTGATCGTCTAACATGCTATTCCACATCGTACCCAAGTTAGCTTGAATGAATAGTGGAAATGAGACGAACACAATGGTTGAGGTAAAAAAAAATTACGTGTTATGGAATTTTAGTTTCCCTCACAAATTAGTGGTATAGCCCGTACATAAGTATAGTACATTCTATTTACCAGCGTCACCCGGATACCCCATTTTGCAGAGGTGATCATGTCGTCATTAGTAAGCAAGTTCCCCATTATACCGTACTCGAATCGTCACAAAATTTCCTGTTGGACAATACACCAATAAGAAAAAGATTTATCTTTCGCAGCCTTTACAATTCATATGAGCATATTAATGACATTTGGGGAGAAAGAGGCTGAAGTTGCTAAATTATAGATTAAAACGTAATTCTAATCATATTTTTGCAAGGAAACCTTTCAAAAGTTGTGAAATGATGATATCATATTACAGCCTTCCTCCAATTTGTTTGTGTTCGGTAAAAACGGAAAACTAGAAATACCATGATTCGTTTATTTCATGTCCAACTCTGTATACATTATGGAAACCTTAAATGGTATAGACTGCCCAATAGGCCAGATATGGGCAAAGAAATTGACTTCTTTTCGATTTTCTTAGGAGTTTCTCTCTTCCGAACTTTTTTAAATACCGAATTTTCTCAACGTGACGGATAGAAGAATGCTCCCAGAATATGCCTGTAGCTTGGTAAATAAGCTTAATCTACTTCAGAAATATACCCTAACTATGTACGCTTACTTTACTTTGTTGCTCGATGTCAGAAACATGCAAAGGGATTTAGGATTAGTTTCTACTTCATGTAAAATCGACTCTCATTTCAAATAATCTTTGTCGACAATTTTTATTTGAAAGAAAAAAAAAACTACTGAGCAACTCTTTCATCTAGAAATTGTGCCATATACATGATATAGCTCAGTCGTATAGGTGAAAGTGATTATTCTCCTTCCCAGACTAATATAACTTGCCTCCTCTATCCTTTTGGAAACAAGAAAACGAAATAGATATTTGTGAATTCATAGTTTATCTCTCCAGAAAGCAAATATTCCAGGAAAGCTGTTTATCCTTAAAAGATTGTACGAGTCTTACACGCTTTCAAACTGATCTCAGTGAACTGCAGCTGATCATGCAAATTGTCTTACGATCTCAGGAAATCTTTGAAAGCCGAAAGCCTGTGCTTGTGTTTCATGAACTTCGGGTGTATTTCATTAAAATCAAATAAAACAGGCAAGCTGAAATTGCCACTCTTTCCTGCCGCGTAAGCCATGTTTGACTTTTTTCCCCCTCAGCCGAGTATAGACTGGATAAAACGTGAAGTCATGAATACTGGCTGTAAATCTGTCCAGTTGCAAGGGAGGAAATAATACACAGCCTGCACGGCGAGAGGGCCGAGCTAGATTTTGTATCGTGTTCTCCAGTGACGAGATTTTCGCTGCGAGTCGGGGTGTCAAATACTAGAAATGTCACCCGTAAATTGATGTGGCAAATCATTATAAAAAAAAAAATAACGCCGTCTAAAACACAGCAACAGCAACAAAACAAACTGAAACACATGACACGCATACACGCACATACAATGCTCGTTCATCCTTCCTGGCTGTAATTGAATCGTTCTAGCTATATGCTCCAACGCATGTCATTCGAAGAGAATGATCTGGAAGAAAGAAAAGTTTTAACCCCGACGAACAAGGTCGCCTATAGTTATCCCCTGCGCCACACATTCTAGTCGCTATATTCGTGGGCTATGACCCATTAAACATAATACTCTCAACTAATGATCAGCCCGCCTACGCTTGGAGATTATTTGAATAAACAAAATTTCTACACGTAGAAAGATTACAAAGACATGAAAACCATGTCTTTCTAAATCAATTTCGGTGGCTTATTATCTCAAGTCTGACCTCCCACACATGTCGTGCCTGTCATTCAAATTCATAACAAAAGGTGAGAGATTATAAAGATTTTCGCAAAGCTTTGCATGCCGTCAAGCGCATATATTATCCTTCACTTTCCTTTTCTTTTCTACAAGATCATTTGCATATATATATATATATATACACACACACACACACACATATATATATATATATATATATATATATATATATATATATATATATATATTTAACGAAAAGGTTACTGCTGTTTTTACTGTTGTTTTACTTACAGTAGCATTGGTCTTACTGGCAGGCTATATTATGGCGCGGCTAGTTGTAGATAAGCTGGTAAATTTAACAGAATATCATACACATCACATTGAATAATCACAGTTTCAAGCAAACCCGAATTGTCCATTCTCCTTGCATTAAGATTGATCCATCATCCACGCATAAAGGCAGAGCTACGCGGGCGCCCCTTATAGGAAATCGCAGACGTCCGTGCAGAGTTACCGTCATAATGATAATATAGTATAATAATTCTATGTCTTCTTCATCCAGGGTAGCCTCTTTATTGTTGTCACTGCTCTATTAGAGAGTCCTACCATTATTGTCCTAGCGATATCATCATCATCATTATTACTATTATTGTCATTACTATAGTTATCATTAGTACACTTATCATATCATTGTTGTCAATATCATCATCCTCATTATTATAGAGCTGTTATAATTGCCACTGAGAACAGGGGCAGATCCAATAATTCCGTAAAGGGGGGGGGGGCAAAAAAAATATTTATGTATATATATTTCCGGTGCCATTTCCGGGTTTAATCAGCTGACAAACAAAGAATATTCTTCTGCTTCTACAAGCTTCCCCTTCATTTTTTCCTTTTCATCTATTTTATTAAAAAGAAAATAAAAGGGCGCCCGAGATTTCTTGGATCTAAGAACGTTAAAAGGCGAGTTGCAAGATCTTGTCTTCTCGGAACCAAGTGGTCGAGAAGAGGGGATCTCATAACTCGCCTTCTTGCTTTCTCAGTTCTGAGAAATCGAGAATACATCTTCGATCTCGCCTCCTCGCCTTCTCAATAATAATAATAATAATAATAATAATAATAATAATAATAATAATAATAATAATAATAATAATAATAACAATGATAATGATAATAACAATAATAATGTTAATAATGATAATATTAATAATAATAATAATAATACTGATAATAATAATGACAGTAATAATAATAATGATAATGATAATAATAAAACGGTCTTATTTATTCAGGGTATAGCCTCTTCAGTGTTGGCACTGCTCTCCCAGAGAGCCCTACGAGAAGACAAAGAGTTATCTCTCCTTCTCGGTTACTTTCATAAGCTTCCATACACGTATCGCTATGTCTGCATAATAGGATCTACCAGCACGTGATCAGGAAAGTGATGGAGAAGGATGGGAATCTCCATGTTATTTGTGCAAATTTATGCGTAGGTTCTATAGCATGACAATTGAAAGCTTAGCATTGCACTGGCTTTGATGTTCCGTGCTGCTAGCCACTCTTCCATATCGTTTAGATATGAAGACCAAAAAACACACATAAGAGGTTCTTACTACACTAACCATCAATTTAGCGGTATTTCAGAAGAAATTTTGAAATCCTGTGTGGACTTTTTTGTTATAATACGTATAGGAACAAACCATTTCGTTTTTTTTTTCTTCAAATTTTTTGTATTATCAATACATCAGGACTTAAAGAAAGGAGCATTTGTATCGCATAAAAGCTGGCATTAACCATCTTGCGCCCATTTTTGTCCATGATTTTGTTTGCCAGGTTTATATCTGGATGTGAAATCTTTCGGATTAAATAATTGGCTTATGCGTGTTTCCGCGTGCTTGATATAGGTTTTCCCTGCCAATTTCATTGTTCTGTCATTCCATTTCATATCAGAAGCATTCATTTGCGTCAAATTTGCTCTGACATCGAAATACCGCCATTCCAAATTTCTCCACCTGGCGCCACCTCCTTCCGAGCATTCAAATTCGCATATGGGCAAACAAGTTCATAAAAGTATCATTCAAATCAAACCTATATGATGTCAATTAAACAGTACATTACTTGTAATGCGTTTTAAATTGAATGTTTAAAACACCCACATGTGGATATCACAAAAATGATGCCAATAAGTACATGTGTAAAATAAAGATAAAAATGCAGTATGATGATAAAAATTATAGCAAAAATGAAAATTATGAACACAATAACTTATGACGGTCTTAACACTGCTTAATGAAAATAAAGATGTAAATTAGAGATAAAGAAAGTAATGTGATGACATGACGAAATGAGGATTTTGTATTGAAGTGTGCTTAACATGTTTAGCAAAAAAAAAAAATATGGACGTTCAAATTAACAAATGCTGCTCATGATAATGAAATTAGTTAAGATAAAAATTAGAAGTCTCATTCAACGACTAGCTGGACGTAATCACTCTTGCTTATTTCTAAGTAGCACGCGTGCATTACGGAATTGAATGCTCAATTGTAAAAATCGCTAGCTCAAGCACGAAATTGAAAGTGCTTTTAAGTGCTTATCGATCCCATCGCGCTAATTTGAATGCACAAACTTACACTCAAACACAAAGTTGAATGCTTACACCCGAATTTGAACTTGTGACCACTATAATATTTTGAAAGCATTAAACTTGTAATCGTTTGGCAAAAGTTGGTGCACCGCTTCAAACGTGGTACGAATTTGATTGCACATGGTATGAAAGTGAATAACAATTTCACGAAATTGGCCGGTGAAACGTATATACTTTTACAGTTAAAGAAGTACAATTTTTATTGATTTTTGTTTGCGTGTCCTGTTTTCCATCACACAGCAGTAACTGCTGCCAAAAATATTGAACGGGAGAGCAAACTGCTGCTCGGTTTGTTGTGAATGGGGAATGATGTACACTTAAATAGAAATGCTATCTTCAAATATGTCGGAGCAATTAATCAACACCTATATACGATATAGCGCTTAACTTCTGGGCGGCACGTAACATGAGTACAAAGGAGAGGTACTTGTTTCTTCTTCTCTATAACACCTCCCTGGTTATTCCGAAGGTGCCTTATCCGAAGATTCGTAATTCCGAAAATGAAATAAAGTTCGTTATTCCGAAGGTTCGTTAATCCGAAAATTAAGTAAGATTCGTGATGTTCGCTTTTCCGACGGTTTGCTTATTCAAAAAGGAAAGACAAGAATAAGTACCCATGTTCCGTGCCGCCCAGTTATGCGCTGTATCGTGAGGTGTTAATGAATTGCTTCGACAAAATACAGCATTTCTATACAAAAGAAGCTTATTCTGATTCATACGTGAGGCATTTTATAGAATTGAAGAATCGTGTAAATGATGCTAGTACAAACTGTAGTTGTTATATCTTTAATGTCAGCCAGGATTCTGTTAATACAACTATAAGTAAAGATTTTACTGATCGGAAGTGAATGTTGGCATTTGCCAACTTAAAAGAGCAACGTAATAAAGCAACTTAGCAAAGCTGTTGGTAAAGAATACCTGGTTAGGTAAACAAAGTATTTTGAATGGATCCATGCTTAAAGCTAAAGTAGGCCTATAAAATGATATGTATATATATAATGGTATTTTTGTCTGGAGAGTCTAATTCTGTCATGTCTGCTGTTTAGGGTTTGTTCTCTTTTCCCTCTCTTCGTGGCCCTTTTTTTTTTTTCTTCAGTGGGCCAGGAGTGGATGAAGAAACTGACGACATTTAACTTTTTAACGTGACCAAGGACTGTATATGTTTTTTCTTAATACCTGAACAATAAATGAGTGCGAAGAAAGTACGTCTGCACCTGCTGCAACCACTGTCAAAAAGTGCTCGGTATTTGATCGAGTGCCGGTCGAAGCATGATCGAGTTTAGTCGAGTATCAGTCGATAGCAGTCCTGTATCGGTCGTGTAGCGGTCGAGTTATTCATGAAACTGATGAATCCTGGATCGAGATGATCTGAAATCAATCGTGTAGCATTCGAGTATAACTCGAGATGATCGGGAACTGAGCTCGGGGAAAAATCCGTCCCGACCACACTAGATTTCTATACGACCGATTCCCGATCAGCACGATCTCTTCTCGATCACTACCCGAGCTGTTGGTGTTCGGGCATCCTACTCGAATATTTTGGACATGTCCAAAATTATCGTGAAGGAAGCAGGAGCGATGCCGATCAAGGTAGATCGACCCCGAATACCAATGCCGAGCGAGCCCGACCAGGCTAAAAAAGCTTGATCGGGATTGATCGAGTTGATCTGATCGGCAGTGGGAACGTACCATTTCAACTCGTGCTAAACTCAGCTAGACTCGTTATATACTCGCGGTACTCGCAATAACTCGAAAGAAGCTCGAGATAAACTCGTAATAACTCGTAATAACTCGCCATATTTGAGTATACGCGAGTGCATTCCGAGTTTACTAGAGCGAGATACGAGCACTGCGATCGTATTACGAGTGAAGGAGAGGTGCCCGCGAGATTAGCGCGAGTTCAGATCGAGCACCCCGAGTTACAGCGAGTTTCGTATGAGTTTAGTCAGATTGCGTTGCAAGTGCATATTGACATGCCAGCTGAATAATAAATATCCAGTGTTCTATATTTTTCCATACACGTTTTCAAATGAGAGCACATCTTAATCGACCCACGCATGTACACGTACTTTTAAAACGGCCATTGTCACTGTATCATTACAACTAGCAAAAATAGGAGAGGAATATGCCCCGACCCAAGAGAGCTAAGAGTTGTGGCCATTCAGGTAGCTAAACACCGAAAGAATAATGTCATTCAAACAAGGATAGAAGTAGAAAAAGTGCAAGAAGAGAGAATGGAGACGGAAGAGGAGATCAATGACGAGCAGAGACAGGTAAAAGAACAAGACACCAAACTAGACCAGGTCCAAGCTCAAACTACTGAGCATCAGGCCTCGCCTGTCGAACTGGTTGGGGAGGAAAATGAACCCATTTTTCTCCACTCGCAAGGTTCTCCGTCTGGCACCCCAGGGAAGACGGAAAAAAAAAAGAACAAAGAAGTCCACCCCAAACAAGAAGTCCACCCCGAAGAGACGAAAAACACCTCACTGCATACACATTCACTGAAGAGCAAGAAGTAGAATAAGCAGAGTGGTACAGAGATCACGATTGTCTGTATGACAGGCGACTAAAGTCGTACAAGGATACTGCAAAGAAGACAAGGCTAATCGAAGAGAAGGCCAAGGAGTACGATCCGGTGTGCTCCGGTAAGTGAAGATGAATATTAATATCTATTATTTGGGGGGGGGGGGGGCCCTCTGGCGGCAAAACGTAGTTTCGCTAAATATATTTCGCTGAATTCATTACCATGATTACTACTATGATTATGATTGCCATAATTATCGAAAATCCTGTAAACAACTGACAACATGACATGCATAATATTTAGTCCTGAAAATTTTGACCCCCACATTTCGTTTATCCCGTTAGCTAGCTATACTTCACTGTATGAGAAACAAGAATTTAATAAAGTTTTGTTTTTCTTTCCATTAATTTATGTGATCTAAATTCCCAGTGTTCGATTTTTTTTTTTTTTAGTTGAACAGCTGAACAATTTCCTCAAGTCTATGAGGACACAGTACAGCCGTCTGACGAAACCAAAGTCTGGAAAGGGGACCAGAGACACACCTTACAGTGAGAGAGATCAGTGGATTCTCAATACATTCCGCGTCCTGGAGGGACATATTGTGAGGATGAAAGGGAGAACATTGGGAAGGGTAAAAATGCATTTGATTTTATTAAGATCTGTAATAAGCTACATAAAAATATAGAAATCGCCATCGTGCGTCTTTCTTGTAAAAGATGTTGATTTTTTTGAGTAATCTATTTATTTTTTGCACACCTCTAAGGGACAAGTAGCATCCCAACCATAAGAGAAGACGAATTAGATACTCTTCCCCCGACCAGGATACTGAGACTGATGGGCATGATGACAGCAGTGAGAATGACCAGACCACCCAAGAAGCTGATGACCCCCAGCAGAGCATGAAGCTGGTTCCTCTTACACCAACTTATCAATTGTTGGCAAGGGCAAGGGCAAAATGAAAGGGAGGTGTACAACCCCCAAGGTTTCCTCTGAAGAAGCCAAGGACAGAGAACTGCTGGAAAAGGTGAATGTGAATTGTTGTAAAGAAAAGACAGTACGGATCAAGTAATACATGTATTCTACGAACAGTTATTTTTTAATTCAAGTACATGCACGAATAACAAAATGACTAATCCACCATATTGTTAGAGGGTAAAACTCCGTTCGTGTGTTTATCATGATAACGCCATGATATAAAACCGGTGAAAAGGATACTCAACACGTACATTAAGGCCACTGCAACATTGTAGTTGATCGATTTTTAAAAATATTCTTAAAATGAGCTGCATGGCCTGTCTAATTATGTTCAGATTGATTAAAACAACCAAGAATATGAAAATAACGAACGACACACATTCACTACCAAGATGTTTATATTTTTTTATTATTATTATCTGCTATAATAATAATTCCAGAACAGTGGGGTAAAGTTTTAGGTTTTCACCTTTTGAAGCACTAAATGATTCCTGTGAAGCATATTTTTTTTCAAAGGTTAACTTTTACATCCAAACATATATTCTGAAAACATGCAAGGACATGCAGCCCAGATTTTTTTTTTAACAGTCAGTCCGCACCACGTATGCTAATGAGCCGATCCGGCAAGATTTATTCAGCACTCTCGTTGGCGATCTTTGCGTTCGAAAGGTGTCTCGTCGTGCGAGATTTTTCGAGACTTTGATAGGGATATGGTTTTCACAGTGTAGCGACTTGTACATACATTTGTCATGGCTACAAGTCACGGTAAATTGTTTTCCAGACTTTGATCTTTATTTTGATACTAATTTTGCGTATAACATCGGATCTTATCATGACTATATTATCAGTTGAATTTGCGTAAATTTTACCTGCTTTTCACGGAAGATTTTGTCGTCTAAAGTTCTTTTTTTGTTTCCTGACCGGATTAAGAAACTGTTGTTTCTGATTTTGGCTTTTTCGTAGAGAGGAAACTTAGATGCTCATCATATATTGGAGTCAAGGAGACGCAAGCATGATTTATACTTGTTTTTCCGTTTTGAAATGTCTGTAAAATTCACTCCTAAGCCGGAAGTATGCTCCACACAAAGTGTACTGTGGCGCGAAAGCGCTCTCTCATTGGACAGTGCTTGCATTCAGTGCTTGAACTACACGCGTGCCAAGAAACCGCAAGTGGCATGAAACCGTAATATGTAGCAGCGTAATGACGTAATGCAAGCGCTGAATGTAAGCGCTGTCCAATGAGAGAGCTTACTCTTGAGATTACACGGTTTCAAGCTGATCAGCACTGACATTGATGTATATTTTACTGGTTCCTGACCGGATTAAGCAACAAATTGTCAAGATATTTACATGGATACAAAGATTAGGAGATGGACTACCAGATAAAGCATTTTCATTGAGACGCATGGTGAATTTGATATTTTTTTGACGTCTTGAACGTGTACTGCACGAATTACTTTTTTCATCATTTTCAAGCTCAAATTAAGCGATGATATTTTTCATTTACAATGATTTGAGTAACATGTGACGATAGTTTACATATTTTCCTTGAATTTGATACCAAATTTGTGAACATAAGGTGTATTTTTGTTGCCGAAAGCCCAAGGACAAAATCCCCTTACGCAGCTCATTACGTATGCAAGCCTAGAGCGGGCTTGCATACGAGTTGAATAAATACGAGCGAATTATCGCTTGCTGCGGACTGACTGTTAATGAAAATTGTAATTATCATCTGCTAGAATAATAATTCCAGTACAGTTGTCCATGAGGTGAAGTTTTAGGTTTTCACTCTGGAAGGACAGAATGCTTACTGTGAAGCATAATTATGTTTAATGTTAACTTTTACATCCAAACATATATTCTGAAAGCACTTTGACATGCAGCTCATTTTTTTAACTGAACATAATGTTAAATACATGTATTACCTCTAACATCAAAACAAGAGGTTAAACACGTAAATTGCGATTTGGACATTTCATCTCGACCATACAGAAACCGTATTGTTTGAGTTAACTCCGTCAAAGTAAAATTATATGCATGCTTTCACGATAGGCATTTCTTTAAATTTACATTTTCGTCAACCAGTTGTATCCGAGTAATTGAAAATATTTAATCTCAATGTTATAAAGGAGTTACTTACTATTAACATGTGAATTTCAAACTGTTCTCAATTTCGCTGATATTGTAGTTTTGTATATATCCACCTACATAATTATGTTTGAATTGATATGGCAGATGTTAAGGAATAAAGGTTCGCAAGTACATTTTAACACTCGATACGAAAACAAGCTTTGAACACTAAGTGTTGCAGTGAACAAAAATTTTGATCAGGCATTGTCAAATACACTAACATGAATTAAAATAACGCACAAAATTATTACTAAAATTATTCAGTTCTTGGGGTTTTTCTGGGATACATTAATAGGTGATTAAACATTATGATAATGAACATTGTTCTGTATTAAAGAAAAGGAACAGTAAAGTGTTACATTACTGTCATTAATCTCAAGATCTCAAAATATGTTTTATTACTTGTGCAGAACATTTTGGTTAACTGTGATTTTTTTTTTTTTTTTTGCTTCAGTACTCTCGAGATAATTTCGTGATACCGTATAATTCTTGGTTAACTGCTCAACAACTTACTAGTTTTGTGTAACATGGTGAAATATAAACGATGTACCCTTATGAGTATTGAAGTGACTGGTATCCTTTTATTATGTTGTAGCTCCTCCAGCGAGCAGATGAGGTCAGAGATCTACGAAGGTCTTCTTTCGCCTTGTCATCTCCCCCCGCAAGACCGTCCAGGTCTTCACCAGCTAACTCCGCCATCAGCGTCTCATATATATAGTGTCCGTACTTTGGCCTCCTCAACGCCCAGGGTCTTGTCCAAAACCTCCTTTGAAGCATTTTGGTCCTCTCAGGGAGATCAGAAGATCAGGGTCTCTTCTTCTTCAAGCAGAGCGAAAATGCTTCTGGCATCCATCTTTGAGCGCCAAAAATGTGCATTTCCCGCCCCTCGATCGTATAAAACTCTTATTACTCTAATAAAATCTTGACAACTCGTTTAAAGCTCGCTTTAAGTCGTATAAAGGTCACTGCAACTCATACTAAGCTCGGTATGTCTCGTTTCGAGCTCGGTTCACTCGTACAGCGAGCATAGTGAACTCGGCGTTGAGTCTTATATCACTCATACAAATTCCAGGAAAAAAAAAATACATTTAGCACGAGTTTGTGCGAGTTAACGCGAGTTGGAGCTCGCACAGCTCGCGCACGACTCGCGACTCCAACTCGCCAAAGTGTAAACGTTGCTCTAGACCCTTTCAATCGAGGAATGTGCTCAACAGCTGCTGTCTAGGTAATTCTTTTACATTGTTACTCAACAAAAGAATTTCTCCATGATGAGAGGCGTCTGACACAATGGAAAGGGAACAACCCGGGTTGAGACATGATTGTTCTGCACTAGATGATTTATTCAACCTCAAATCAGTCCTTGATATCCGAAGCTCTATCATACCTTTATTGGCTTATCAGAATGTTAGAGTTAAACTGTGGATTCGATTAGTTGCTTACGGCATTAATGGAAAAGTCCTTGATCTTATAATTTGTGTGACAAAGCCAAATCTTGTGTGAAATTAACTTCTAGCCAATTGTTTCTCCTCACTTATTGGTGTTTGGAAACAAAAAGATATGTTGTCACGCCTCCTCTTTGCAGTCTACTGGAATGATTTCGAAAGTCGTCTCTTGGAATTCGTGAAAGGACTTGGCTTTGTTCCAAATTTAACAGCATCATTAAGACTTCAGAGTGAAGATAATGTTGTTTACCTAAGCTTGATTTATTTCATATATTCATCTGTTTATTCCTGTATTTCTTCATTTATTGATTTAATTATTTATTTATTTATCTATTTCCTCATTTATTTATGCAATTACCTAATCATAATTTCATCTACTTATTTATTTATTTACTTATCTATATTTACTTATTATTGATTGATTTATATACCTATGTTTTCATTTATTGAGTTATCCATCTTTTCAAACTTAGTAAGCCCGTTTGTGATTGTACACTGTTTTTTTCACAATATAACATAACAAACGCCATGAGCATCTTTTTGATGGACTGTTTCGCGATAGAAGTATACATCATTATTATTATTATTATTATTATTATTATTATTATTATTATTATTATTAAAAGCATAAATATGAAATATCCATAACACCTCGCGTAGCTTATGTTTGAAAATACAAGATGCAGATACAACAGAGTACAGATGTTTACATGTAAATTAACACTATACATACTTACACCATACACAACTTGGGGATTGTTACCTCCATTCATGTTACTTTATAAACGTATGTAAAAGTATTTAACTGCTGTTCAAAATTTAGAGGTAGATGTTGCCTGTTTGGGGCTTGTTTTACTTGATAATTATAGTAAACAGTCAATTTTCAACTTTCAAACAGAGACTTGTCTTTCAAATTAATGAAATTCTTCCGTCGAGATGTTTCCATTAAAGCTGATTTACAAATTGTCCTACATCGACGTAAATAAGCACTGAATTGATCAGTGTTTTAGTAGTAGCCATGATAAAAGAAACCATGGGCGCACATACTGAGTACTCGAGCAGGATTCGAACCTATGACCTCCTGATCTCCGGACAGGCGTCATCTCCACTAGACCACCGAGCTTCCGCCCGACAGCAAGTTTTGGTTCTAATTCTTATAGCAGGCAGCGGGTTTACTGCGTAATTATTCAAATACAGAGACTTGTCTTTATAGGATTATGCTACCTTACAAGCAGTAATGTCTTAAACTGTGTCTTGGTGGAGTTCAAACTCAAAAAAGTTATTTCTCATCCAGTTAATCGTCATTTAATGCTGTTTCTATTTCATTGACATTAGTAGCATTACAACAATCACTGTGTCGTCTGCGTGTAATACAATATACATCATTACTTCCAGTAGTAATATTGAGAAGTCGTTCACCATTAAGTCACGAATAAAAGTGGGCCAAGTGTTGATCCTGGCTGCACCCCAGATCGTAACTGAGCCCAAGATATATTTTTGTTCTTTACTGTCGTCCTTTGTAGCTAATATTTTGGAAAGAAGACGTGAACTATCACCATCAGCACATGTTATTACTGTATACATTCCTGCTTACAGGTTCTGATGGAGGATTCACCGAGTCGAAGGCCTTACAGGTCCAATCCACATAAAAGTAGTATGATCATCAAGCAAGAAAAGCTGCGTACATCCTGATAAGCCAAATTTTAGGAGGCTTGTTCTCCCTATTGCTATATTCCACTTTAATAATCTATTTGATGGTCTAGTACTATTCAGAGTCTGGCCTATGGCTGTGAGATATGGAAATACTCTCAAGGCCGCCTTGTAAAAAGGATCCATCTGAAACTCCGCAAGGAAGCTCTTGGCTGTAAATAATCTATTGTCAATTTCTACTGACATGATCTTATAATTATGTAAACTTGGATGCTTCCAACGAAAAATTTTATTAGATGCAGAATGATCATAATATTTGGGGGGGCCAAATTGTTACAAACAAGTGAAAGTGGCATTGCTCTTGAAATGTATTGTCTCACATTCCAAATAGACAGCACCCATGAATAACCAAAGAGTGGCTGTATTGTGCTTTAAAATCATCATAGATGTTGGCTTTAACGGTATATTACGGACGTGCGCCATATCAAAGTTGAAAGCTTAGATAACCATTTAAATTCTCCATTGAAAAATCAAATTCTTAAGTTAAGTGCAGAAATATCATTCCCCTTGAAAAATACTTTTAAATATTCCTGAAGAGTAATGTCCTTCATTTTAAGAAATCTGGATCTGGTAGTACTCAACTTCTGGTATTAGCAAGGAGATTTGGTAGTTTAATTATGAACCATGACGAAAGATATTGCACATATTGTATATTAAAACTGAGAGAATTGGTGTTGAACTTCATGCGCTCTTGGAATGCAGCTATTCAAGTTGCTTTTTTTTTTTGATGGTCCTATCCACTCATTCAAGCATTACACTTTTCTGAGATTTCAAAAGCTGGAGAATTGTCCCCACTACCAGCTGATAAACTACTATATAGATACAGTAAACTTTGTACATGATTTTATGTTGCAAAACTTCATATACATTCAATAAAAGATTATGTTTAAGTCGTTACCTGCTCCCAATCGGCCAAAAGTTGTTCCAACGCAAGTTTAAAGAGGGGTGACGCAACAGCGTATATAAAGTGTTCGGAACACCCGAGGCAATATCACCAGAAACCACAGGAACCTACCGGCAGCGGCAGTGGTGTAGTTCCGGATGATGTCCGTTATTCCGAAGATTCGTTAATCCGAAGATTCGTCATTCCGAAACACATAATCCATATTCCAAATACCGAAAATGAAAAAAGAAATCGTTGGTCCGAACGTTTGTGGGGTTATTCCAAAGGTTTTTTTTTTTTCCCGAAGGTTCGTAATTCCGAAAACTACATAAGGTTCGTTATTCCGATGGTTCGTTAATCCTAAGATGAAATAAGGTTCGTTGATCCGAAAATGAAAGAGGATGAGTATTTACACACCTTGGGAATTACAATTTGTTTCCTTTTCTTTTCTTTCTTTCTTTCTTTCTTTTTCTTTTCTTTTCTTTCTTTTTGTTTTTTATCATCGCCCTTTATATCATCTTCGGAATAATGAACCTTCTGAACAACAAACTGCAACCGAAGCTCCAATGAATCTTTCGAATCCCCCTGAGAATTCGTCGTCCGGGGAGACAAAATAAATTGGATTATTGTGACGAAATTGAAATCTGAAAATGAATTAAATGCTAGCCTTGAATGAGTCCTAACTTTTGCTTTCATCATGAAGCACAGATAATTATATGGAACAACAGAAAATATAAATCAACTTCACTTCATCTTCAACGGTTGCGCCGCAGCGTACAGTACCAGTACAAAATTCGGACTTGATTGTATCCCTAACTATAACTGAACACACACGATGCACCACAAGAGACACTTGTTTCTATGCTTATGGAGAAATAATATATGATGGTGGTGTACGGATGGTAAATTCGATATCTATACGATGTGCAGATACTATAATGACTTAAGAGAAGAAGACGCTTTAGTGTGAAAAAATATTTATATAAGGGGGCGGTGAAAGGCTACAATATAACTATATGGGAATAGGTTTCTGATTCGTATAGTCCGTTGCTTTTGACATAAATGCGTTGTTCTGTTATTTGTTGGAAATACGACAGTCAAATTAATGGTCTGCGGAAGTGGTGTAAATTATTACAACATTATGACGAATATGCACTGCAATCCAACTATTATGCAGGAAAATGACTTATCACTTCGATAGAACTGCGTTTCTCCTTTTTTCTTCTATTTTCCAGAAATAAGCCGTTATTTTGATAAGACTTTATCAGATATCAAATCAGTTTCCACTCCACAAAACATTAAAGATGTGACATGCCTGTTATTAGCGTTGATGCAACGACGGAATTCTAATTCATATATCAATTCATTGATTTTGTTAAATTCGAGGAATCCCATTACACCTGAAGAGTGCAAAACAAAAATGGTCACTTTTATAGAAGTAATTTCTGTGTAATCCAAAAGTTACATCTATTTCCACGAAGAGGAGCCAAAATGACAGAGCATCAAATCAAACCAAACAATTAGCTTCGGGGAAAGGACAAGACGCAGTGTAGGACTTTGTTCTCTTGCCATGAAAAAAAGAAGAAGATAAAACTAGGTAAAACTGCAACGACGAATTGGATTATTACCCCGAAAAAGTCACCCACAACTTCCTTTGTTGATTTCGAGACTTTAAGTATAACATTGGCTCATTGTCGAGAAATCAAGCAAGCAAACAAGCAAGCAAACAAACAAACAAACACAAACACAATCAATAAATTACAGTCCGTTTGTTTGTTTTTATATGAATTCAACCAAGAGGTTAGAATACATACAAACTATATTTGTCTCGATGCCGGAAAACGTCAGGTTGGGATATACACAAATTCTCCACCATTGGAAAAAAAAATTAGCTGTCACCTCAGTCTGCTAAAGTAACAACACTGATAATCATAATAATGACAAGAGCAATGAAAGCAATGGTATAATGGCAAAATAATGATAATGATAACAGTTATAACATGAATTAATGATATCAATAATAATGTCATAATAATCAATAATAAAGGATGTATATTATATGTCATATATGTATATACATTTATTATATATACAATGATTGCAGTTATGATAAGTTTTAGTATGATGTGAAATTTATTTCATTCAGATTTTAACTTTTGCTTCTGTTCGTTGTTGCCATAATTATCATTAAATGGCGGAAATTAATGTAACTCTGTTGGAACAAACAGCGAGAATTTATTATGACTGAGTACCTATTTATCAGGCCTTGGATTTATATTGTTTTCCTCGCCTTTGTTAAACTGTGAGTATGCGTCTGACAAAAACAACAACACAAAAACTTCAGTCCCCCGCACCAATTTGTGCAAACTGAACACTCCCCTATACAATTGCCTGCGGTGTTGCATGGAACGTTTAAATCATCCGCTTTCATTGGTAATCGAAACTCAATAAAACGTGACTACACTGCATGCGTCAATTAAACTTTCTTTTGAACATCGCCGAGTTCAAAGACAACCGTAAGACGAAATACACGGCATAAAGTCAATCAACTAATAAATCAATCATCACTGCGTAAAGTAGGTATAAACATCGGAGTGTTAACTGACGATTCCCTCCGGTAATAGAAATACGCGAGTTCTGTTATATCCATGTAAGTTACTTCCCCGCATTCATTTCTATTTACTTGTTGTTGTTGTTGTTGTTGTTGTTGTTTTTGTTGTTTGTTGTGTTTTGTTGTTGTTGTTTTTTCCCCATTTATCACGTACAATTAAATTGCATTCCACGTAAGACATTCGTATAACTATTGCGATGACTCTGCTTCCGATTTTAGGGTCCCAAAACCCAACTACTTACTACTTTGTTTCCTTGTATTGTGGGGTCCTAATTTTCCATTCCTTTTCTTTAATTCATTTTAACGCTGTCATTCATTCATTCATTTCAATATGAGTCTTCGTATGAAATGCTTTATATTATTAAGAAAACTAAACGTCATCACTGGGGGAAAAAAAAGACTGAAAGGGATGGTAGAGTTTTGTTTGAGACGGGGCTACAGGTATCCAACGTTTTTTGATAATGGTTCTTTGAGATCATGAAAAATCTCTTATGAAATATGAAAGAGCATGATTATAACTGTAAGAGGAATTCAAAGTTTATTTGATGAAAATTGGAATAATTGCACTAATTTGAAATCATTGAGATATCCAAAACAAAATAATCCTATAAGGTAGGACACATCTTTTATTTGGAACGCTTAGTTTTACTTTGTTTTGTTTTGTTTTGTTTTTTGTTGATATTTCAGCCATTCCAAAACCGATTTTTATCACATGAACTTTGAATTCCTTTCAGAAATGTATGCTCTTTAACATTTCATAAAGTGGTCTCTGAAGTATCTTGCAAAAAGTTAAAAGCTGAATCCTTACATCAACCAATACTACCAACCCTTTAATGCATTAATTATAACGCATTGTCATTCCGCTCGCACAAGTGCAGCGTCATAGCACAGCCAACGATCATCTGCCCATCGTTAAAACAAAGTAATATTATGCGAGATGAATTCACGGGGAATCTGCCAGAATTACAAAACTTGACTGAAGTGCATATGCTTTCCACATTATCATCATTCGAAAGCAGATGAAATCAAAACTGACAATTAGATTATCTACAAATGGAGCAGTGTGCAATTGAAAATGACAGACCCTGGGGGTCTTCACTCATAAAAATGTTAATGATACAATGACAGATATCGGTCTATGCGCACTGCGGCTCAAAATGTTATCCATGATAAAATATGAGTACAAACGACAATCACTTATGACTGTTCTGGAGACAGTTTTTCAACCGATCATTCCTGTTGATAGTTAAAGCTACGTTTACAGCCGTGTTCCCGGCAACCATGGCAGCCCCGTTTCAGGCCACCGTGGACAAAACGGGATGGGCTTTAAACAACACGGTGAGACGAGATAGGCAAACGCGACAGGCCGTGATTACTGTGGATGCCGTATCAGATTTTTAAACTGTCAAAAAAATTTGGCACGGCATTCCCGATGTGGTAATGAGGAATCTTGTATGCAGAGATAAAACGGGAGGAACGCATCACAACGGGGCGGCACGTAGTAGGCCGTAACAAAACTTGGAGGCTGTCCGTAGCGGGACGCACTGAAAATATTGCTAGTCTAGCCTCAACAGACGCCGTGAGAACAGCGTCTGACAGCCGTAATATGTTCACCGGGGCAAGGACTGGAATGAGCAAGACTAGAATGCGAAGGGGGAAAAACAGGAGAATGTCTTATCTACATACGGCGTTCTATGTTTCGGGCAAATGGGCTGCCGTGGCCGCCGGGAACATGATGTAAACGCAGCTTAAAAAAGAAATTTTCTAACTGACGTTCCAGTGTGCAAATCCAGTCAAATACATGTCGAATTCATGAATTTGCATGACTGTTTTTGTCGATAAATCTGCTTGCCCAAAGTTGTGTTGTCGTTTGAAACAAACCGTATAAAGGCGATATGAACATAATAATCAAAAGATAAAAAACCCCCAAGAACCTGATTTAGATTACATACATACAAGCCCCTATGTCTCAATGTCCTTTCCTCATGAAACAATGGCTAAGAAAATAACAGAAGGATAACAAAGGTAACAAAATGAAAATGATGAATGATAAGGGAATGATAAGACAAACAAAAAGCCAAGCAAGAGAGCTCTAATATGCCTCACATAAATTCTGAAAAATAATCAACGTATTTCCAGAGAAGGTACAGTTCATTGCGTTTACTTACTGTTTGGAAGATAAATCGAGTCCTGAGACTTATCGCCTATACTTTGCCGCAAAGCTGAAAATGAGAAAGCGCACGGGAGAAAGCAACCGCTTTATATATAAACGGTCACAAACAATTAGCAGCACCTCACCAAATAACACGCCGCCTGGAGCAACTGCTCGTTCTGAGATTTGAAGCGTTCCTGCCAACCCGCACCTCACATGTACTAACAACAACAACAAAATCCGGTATTTAAGCCTTCGCTCTATACCTCCTCTTCCATACCGGTACGTTCCGCCACCCTAATCGGCAAATGACCTGCCTTGCGCTTACGTTGTAAGCCTGAAGTGATGGTAATTCGCCGATTTTCAAGAACACGCAGGTTGTCATTTCCTGTAGCTGCGACAGTTTTCAGTTTCCCTTCTCTCTTTCTTGATTGACAGGGTTCCTTTTTGTGAAGCCAGATGCGAGGGGAAAAAAATATTTATGAAATGCTGCCACAAAATTATGTTTTCAGGAACTTTTGTCCTGATAATAATTACTAAATTGCTTTGTATGAAAACAGAAGAATCAGAGTAGATCAGTAAACAATAGTTTTGCGAAAAAAAAATCACAAAAAAAAATATGAATTTCAAAAATTAACAACTAAAACATATTGCCAATTTGAGTGATCTAGTTTTGGCGCATGCAGCTCTTCGTTTGTTTTGTACGTCAAAATTAACAAACTTTCATTTTTCTCAAAAATCTACGCACAGACAAAACCTATCCCCTGAGGAAGACACGCAAAACTTACTAGTATCATTTATCGATACCAAAAATACCAAAGATGACTAATCAGAGATACCTGGCAAGAACAGGTCTGAATAATTTTTTCTTTCTCCGCAGATTTATGAAAAACTGGCTATTTGTTTGTGTATGTGTGTGTGTGTGTGTATACAAACCGAATATAGAGCTGTTCAACATTATATTTTACATCAGAGTTGCCAATTTGTCTAACTCTCTAAACGTGTATTCATTACTTGTTTTAATGTGCCCGTTTCTCTCCCCCCCCAAAAAAAAAACAACAACAACAACAACAACAACAACAACCAACAACATACTGATCTACTTTCATGGTTTTCCTGTTTTCATGAAAAACAACATGAAATCGAGACGTAATTTCAATTCTTAATCGATTTCATATTATGATTATTGCATTTTTACCAGACCGGAAGTATGGAAATGAGCAAAACGTACTGAAACCTGCTTCAAGATACATGCACTGTAATGTTTATAATAGATGCTTGAGTGTTTCGTTCTGTTTCCAAGTTTCTCTAATTATGACATTATATACTTGCATCGCCATGACAAATGATGACCCATGGAATATTAAACTACGCTACCATCTGACACAAACACACACACGACCAACCAACAGATAATTTGATAAATACATAAAGAATTTTGATGAATAGATAACAGTACTCATATAAGTACGCGTAGTCAAGAAAATGTTGTCTCTCCATTTATTGAACCAGTAACACAATTACCAACGCAAATAAATCACGATTAGAAGCCAGTAACTGTTACCACAAGTCATACTTGGTATTAAATAATCGAGAATTCGCGCAGGCTGTTTCGTTATGCTGCTCTTAAAATCACGTTAGTAACACGTCACCACAGCGTCCAAAAGAAGCTTCATCCGTGACACGGATGACGCGTTCGGTGACAAGACACATACATTATTTTGTGTGATACATTACTGTACATTACATGATTTAAAAGTTCATCAAGTCGATATCGATAAAAACGAATGCGTCATGCCTTTGCAGTACAGTATATGATGTCAAGGTTAAAGGCAGTGTCCTTCAGATTATGTGGATCAAGTAAATTCAGCAAGATAAGTGAAAAACTATTTTTCTTTGTATCGCAACTGGCTGACATAATGCCCTTTAACGACGCAAATAAGAACCGACTATTCGGTGTTTCAGTAGAAGCCATGATGATTAAAGATCATGGGCATTACTTGACATGACGGATTGTGTTGTATCCAGTATTTGATAACAAGCTGCTATAAACAAACAAACAAACAGACAACCGAATATACTCGACGCAAGAATTCACTAATGTAAAAATTTTTCTTTGTACGTAGGATATATTTTTACATGAACAAGAGTCGTAGATTTCCTACCTACAGAGGTGCGGAATTATCAGGTTGATAGGACATTTTCAAAGAATTACGAGTGCATGAAATTAATCAAATCTTAATATTTATCTATGAACAGATAGTTTAATTTCACTTGTTTCAATACCTTTTTATGCGTTCGCGTAATGCACATGTCCTAGAAAAAAACAACCCATCTTCCCTTACTAGCACTATGAAACTTTAAATGGCACCGTGTATATATGAGCATCTCAAATACTCATTATCTCAATAGTATCAATACTAAAATGACAACTGTAATTAGTAATAATAGAATATTTGAATTTATATTATTTGTATAATTCTATCATGGTTGAATAACTGATTTGTCTGCTAGTTCATGGTCAAACTTCGAATTACACAAATTACATATTACTTGCTATACATTTCTGAGTAAACTGTCACTCTATAAAGGTGAATAGAAATAAGGCAACATCTCATTTTTTTTCTTTTCTCGCTATAGACATTACCTCCTTTTGTGCCTTCTTGATTTCCGCAATGTGGTATTTTCTTTTGTTTGTTCGTTTATTGCTGATTTTGATTTTCGCACTTTGAAGGAGGAACGAGACAAAGGAAAAGAAAGAAAAATCTGAACTGAGAACGCCCTCAAAATTCTGCCCCCCCCCCCAAAAAAAAAGGCGAAGAATTACAATACCCCATGACGTCATCACGGGAAGGAGCTTAAAAATAACAACCTATAAGCACGTATACAGCGCCGTCAGTTTGAATCAAAGTATGACGTAGAACAAGCTCGAGCTGAGTAACAAATGGCAGGGAAACAAAAGCTGGTAAATTTCTTCTCTTATTTTTGAATCCCAAAAGGTGCACAGTATAATCTTTTCAGGTTTTTTCGTTGCCAGACGGAAACAGAATAGAGCCGATATGCATATTACATACCTAGTTAGGCCTTCTCTGACTAAATACACAAAGCCGCGAAGACCCTATAGGCTCTTCGGGCCGCGCTCCGCTCGTCTGCGAGTGAGCTTGACTGCATGGCTGTGATGATCGCACGTTTGCGACCCATTTCAATTGATACCTCGTATTCAAAATGCACTTCGCATGTAGTTGTTGCTAAGCCTGACCAGCCTCGGGCAATCTTTGAGGTTGTCGGAAAAAGTGTTTGTTACAAAAATCTGCATAAAATCTCAATACATTAGTGAGCTGGTCTATATGCTTGTATTTTCCCCCTCTACACGAGAGTGCGTTCGTGGTACATCTGTTGCGGTCACGGCGATATTCCTCGAGGTCTCTCACTGCTATTACCTCTGCGTCTGTCGTGTTGGCGAGATACTCGGTCGATAGCAGGTCTAACTTGCACCGTACCCAAGACCTCTAGCAGCTGCTACACATTATAGCGGGCCCGGGGCCTGCTTTCTGCAGTCGGAGGGGCCGATAATAGTAGTCGATCATGAACACTTCACACAACAGTTTTTGTTGTGAACTCGAGCATAACAAGCTCACTGTTTACACATATACATGTACTCATAAATACTCATGAAACAATACATTACTTAGTTATGCTTCCAATTTTTCATTATGCTTTGATTTCTTCTTGTTTTGCTGTTTTGGATTGGTTTGCTGTGTGTATGTGTGTGTGTAGTGTGTGTGTTTGATAATCAAATTGTGTTTGCTGAATAGACCGACAGACTTGACGCGGCATTTGTGGTTCGGATAAAGGAGTCGCTTTGTTCCCCAGACGTGATCACGGAGCTGGTGGCTGCTGTAAAGAAAATGTTGTTTGAACAATAATAAGCCAAGAAGTCTGTCGATGCCGTGAAGATATAGACATACAAACGCAACAGGAATACACAGAGTTACTGAGAGCGCAGACCGGGACACTCCCGAATGAGTTTGCCAAAGTAAACAACATTCTACGTATGATTACGTGAATTTGAATTGTAGTCGAAGAAACTTGCTATCACTACAATTTAGTTGCGTGAAGGAGTTGCAGGATGAGGACAAGCACCAAGTAATTAAACGTGTACCAACATCGTTAAAGATTCGGCATCGAACTGAGAGCGCGCATGTCATCGGTAGAAATCACAGGATCACGTTCGGGCGGAGTGAGCAAGACGCTATCATCGGGACAGAAAATCCAAGGTCATCTTCGCGAAATTCGCGACTTCAAACACCAAACAGCAGCTCTACCAGGCGTGGTCGAAATTAAGAGGATCGATGATTTTCGTCAAAGAAGACCCAACAACACCTCGCGCACAACTTTTGTACTACATGGCTCGGACGCATAGACGTACCTGTTGTTTGGACATGGACTCTAGGTGAGAGAATCTACGCATTGACAGGAGATCGAATTAGTAGACGGAAGGTGGTAATCAAAAGTCAACGGGACGTCGGGAGACTAAACTCCACACGTAACTAGGTATCAAAACGCTCTACTTTGTGCTTGATACATTTGATGTCATATTGTTATACAGTTAGCTGAACTATTTGCAACTCTACATGACTGAGTTTATTATGAGACTATTACTTCTTGCTTGAACTAACTTTTGCATGTGATTCATAAGATGAGTGAACAGCGGCCTGGGAAGCTAAAAGAAATTAATCTTATTTTGTTTCCAGTCACTGATCTGCTACTCGGTGTAGACAGATCACACCTCATGGTAGGGGAAGACTTCATCGGAGGTAGATCAGATGACTCGCTTGCTAATAAATGCCCTAAGGATTGGTTTATTCAAGGTGGTCCAAGAGCCAACACCACACCATGCGTCAACTACATCAATGTACCAGCATCGGGCTCCCTTGAAGAGTATCTTGGGATGGAGGTAACTGGATTGGAACCAAAGAGATGCAGGTGCTTTTCTGATGTCGAGAAGAGTCCACTTTTTCCATGCATGAGGGTATGAAACAACGACCTGATGGCCCTTATGAGGGGAACCTACGATCGAAACGACCTCCAGACTGACTTCCCAACAACTATAATTATGCGGTCAAACGGCAGAAGAGTCTGGAAAACCAATTCTGTGGTCGTCCAGAAGAATGGGAAGACTACTGCAGAGAAATGAAGGACCAATTAGACAGAGGTGTCTCCAGGCTAGTGCCACACAGGAGCTCAGATGAGACAAGGAAGCAAACCGGAAGATGTGCTTCGACTCTCCCACACTTTGCTGTTGTGTAGGATTCAAATACGACCCCTGTTAGAGTCACTGACGACGGAAAGGCAAAGTACCAAGGACGATTTTCTGATAAAAAAAAAGGGGGTGGAGCCAATGCTTGCTTCTTCGAAGTATTCTTACGGTTCCAGAATTAAAAAAAAAAAATGAGGTTGGAGTGGTCGCAGACAAATCCAAAATGTTCCAGGTGATCAAGATATCCCCGTAGAACGCAGGATTCCATCGCTGCGTAGAGAGACCACATCACCCAATACAGGTCCATGAGCTGACAACAGTGACCTTTGGCGACAAGCCCTTCGCCCTCTCCAGCAATAGTCACCATTAAGCATGTGTTACATGAGCATGCACCTGATGATGATCTTCATAGAGTTGTTGTCGAGCAGTTCTACATGGACGAACTCAGTGAATATGTGATGGACATCAATGAAGCACTTTACGAAGTCAAAACTTGTCAAGCCCCTTGAGAAAGGAAAGTTCAACTCCAGGAAAGGACAATCCAATCGCAAAGAGGTGTGCGATGCAGAGGAGAGTGTATATATAGGTATAGTGAAACCTTTAGTGTCCTACGAACAAGATGGAATCTCTGAAATGACACATTGAGTGTCAAGTCAGTGACACCCGTCACGGATGTCATACCGACGAAGAGTGAGATACTGGCCTACACAGCGTCATTTAATGTCCTTGGTCTTCTTGCTGGAGTACTTGTACGCCCAAGGTTTATGCTGCAGTAGCTCTGGCAGAGGAGCACATACTAGGATACCCTCCTCAATGACAGGCCAGAACTGTGCACCATGCTGAAGGGTATGTCAGCAAGAATCTAGAAGAGGCAATCAACATTTAAGTACCATGTTGTATCATCCCAGACAGCTGAAAGGGTAAGGGACCACTACCAGAAGTTACCCTACATCATGGCGTAAGCGATGCCATAGACCAGAGGATGCCACGAGTATGGGCATGTGGTTATGTTGATAACACGCAAAGAGTGGTGAAGGACAGGTATCCGTCGTCGCGGCAAGGTCTAGCCTTACACACCTGAAGCAGATGAGCATGCCGCGGAAAGCACTCTAGGGTATCCTGCTGCTTGCTCGACTGATGACTACCCTGAAGAATACCGTGCGTCTTTAAATCGCCTACTCAAGAATATGGACAGACAGTTTGACTGCGACCTGCTGGCTTCATGGGCAAAGTCCTTTCGTTCCTATGTCTCTTCATCGCCGAGAAGAGAGAAATCACTCCCGACATTGGCCCCTTAACTGATGTCTCATATGTGCCAACCGATCAGAACGTAATTGACATAGTACCCATTACAATTAAGGTACACATTTCTTTTGTTTTTCTTTGTCGATGGTGCTCGGAAACGACTTCGTTACAGCGAGCTAACTGTAACCGTGTTTGTTGTTGGAAGCGAAGTTTGCAAAAGACTTTAATGATATTGGAACCTGAATTTGTACTTCGTAACAAAATTTCATTTTAACCGTGTTCATTAATAACGGGAGTGCACTGTAATGATTACTTCAATTATACTTTGGTTCAAAGTACCGGTAAGAGTGCTGTACGTCCGTATCACTTTGGAGCTCCTTCCTGAGATGAAGTCACGGAAAATCTAGTAACAATTCGCCAAGTTTTGGCAGATTTTCTATTAGCATTCCCAGTGCATTTTCTTTCTTTCTTTCTTTTTCTCTCTCTCTTTCTCTCCGTTGCCCTTTCTTTCGCCAGAAAAAAAAAGTATAAATGTCAAAATCAGCGGAGGGAAATTACAAAGAATGGTATCTATGAGAAGATATGAGATGTTCTTAATCCCTTGGTTTTACCTTCGAGACTATTGATTTAGCTCCAAGCTCAATTCTATCATTTTTAAATTGGCTATACATGTACTAAACGTAAGTAAAGACAGACAAAGGTAATGGTAAAGGTTTCATCAAGCTCCGATCAAAAGGGGAAAAATGCTTCAATATATTCACACACAGTGATATCATTAGAATGGGATAAAAAGTTGCCATGGCCTTGAAAGGACAAACACACATAATCTTCACGAAATATCCTTTGCTGACATGGAAAAAAAAAGAAAGAACTTGTGTCCCCACTTGTTTTTTTTTTTTTTTCTTCTTCTTCTTCTTTGGCTGCATTGCAATTTTATGGGGTAACGGGG
Organism: Diadema setosum; assembly: GCA_033980235.1. Lineage (NCBI taxonomy): Eukaryota > Metazoa > Echinodermata > Echinoidea > Diadematoida > Diadematidae > Diadema > Diadema setosum. The sequence goes on along the minus strand of CM067066.1, from coordinate 34,364,384 downwards.
TTGTAGTTGTGAAATTATCAACATGATTGTTATCATTTTTGGGCACTAACCAATCAGAGAGTTGATGAAATTGACATTGATGAATTGATGACATCGTGACATCAGCTGATTAGAACATGAAGTTATGACCAATTGATGAAAAAAAAAATGTCAAAACTGAAGATTCCAAAACTTCCATATTTTCAGTCCTATTCTGACAAAACCTCTACCAACTTGTTCTTCTGATTTTACTCTATGTAGCAAATTAACAGTGAAGCATACTGGAATTGCCCTTTACAAGCAACTGTGTAGGTTAGTTAAGATGGACATCAGTACTCGGATTAATAAATCTTTGTTGTTTGCATTTATTTTAAATCTCTTCAAATCACTAAAGAGGTAGATGATGAACAATATGTGAAATATATAATTTAACATCTTGAACAGGGATTAAGGAGTATAATTTCAAGTTCAACAAATTGAAAAGTGCAAAATAATCAAAAGAAAAAAAACAACAACAAAGAACTATACCTGGAATTACACATAAGACGTACGTAAAAAGCAAATTGGAGTGAGTGAAACGATCAGATCAGCCACAAGTAGTTATCCATGAATACTGATAAAAATTCTGTTTTTACCCACCATGTCCCTCTCGACCCAGGTGTATAATGGATACTGCCAATGCTAGGGTAATAATAATTACAGGGCCATCTTGGAGAACGGTGACGACATTGTAGAGACTACCTTCGACAAAGAAGGCCATATAATCATTACACCTGTATTTTTACCTCTGCTAATGAGGTTATGTTTTTTGACAGCCTTGGTTTGTTTCCTTGTCTGTCTGTCTGTCTGTCTGTTTGCAAAATAACCCCAAAGTTGTGAACGGCTTTGGATGAAACTTACAGGAAAAGTTGATAATGAGTATCAATGACACAAGGGATTACATTTTGGTAGTGATCTGGATAATCATCTTGATCCAGGATACTTTTTTTTATTCATTTTTTAATCTTGAAGGAGTGTCATTAACAAATAGAACCAACAAAAGAGGGAGTTCAAGATATGCATATTTGAGGTGTGCATACGTGCACTTAGCATGCGCTCAAGGCACAGCATGTAGTAAGCAAGCTGCTGATGAGGTAGACTTTGAGATAGAACAGAAAGGTTCCTTTGTAATAATAATAATAATAATAGTAATAATAGTAATAATAATAATAATAATAATAATAATAATAAGGATAATAATAATTTGCACTTTTACTGCACTTACTACAGAGTTTTTAAGCACCCTACATACTATAGTATACAATGTAGCATCATTAATCATACTGTACCATAGCACTGGGAAATATTCAAGGGGTGATTTTCAGTATGTGTGTGGAAATTAGCTGCTTGACAGAGGTCTGTGCTCTTTGAGTGCTTTTGTAGTTATCATTATTATCATTTATTTTATCATTGTCACCATCACTATCATTATTACACTATATTATTATATTTCACTTCTCATTTGATAAACTGGAGACTGCCACAATTCATACTATGGTGGTCAGCCATCCCCACAACATACCAACTCCATCCTTTTTATAGCATTCTCTTGACTTTTAGAGGAACAATCTGGACAAGAGATTTAGTGATGATAAGACAAGCAACAAATGGAAGGCACTTGATTTCATTTAAAAAAAAAATTACGCTGGAAATTGCATGAGATTTTTTCTACGTCATCCTATAAAATTTGTCTACAAATTATGATGAATACATGTATACTTTTGGTGTTCAAGCACAGCATACTTCACACACTAAATACAGTATCTTGAAGTGCTGAAGTGCAAGTGTACACTTAAACAGATGAAAGGAGACCTCTCACTAAAGTTCACACTCTTATACACACATCACAGCGTGCTACTATTTTCATATCTAAAGGTGACAGTAGTCCTTTTCACATGGCTGATTTGATACAGGAATATTGACACAACAAACATATACAGCACGAACTGAGAAGTCTGGATACCAATTTAAACAATGCTGTACTGAACAAAGTCATACAGACAGTAGTTCATTGGTCAATCACATTCAGTTTCTCCCCTCATAGAAGTCCAGTCTTACTGCAAGATTTCAGTGTGACATTTGCCATCTGAGCAAAAAGTAGAGGAGAAAAAACGTCCTTTCACTTTATAAAGTAGTAATCCGCCGAGAGCAGGGAGCAGTCGTGGAACTCTGTGGTGTAGTTGTAGAACATGGTCACCTCCTCTGGGTCATCTCTAGTGCGACCTTTGATCCCGTAGTCCTCCAGTGTCCTGGATGGATCCAGAGCGAGGGCGTCCTTGGTCTTGTCGTGGTAGATGAGGAGAGTGGTGGTGGAGAGGGCCAGCTCCTCTTTGATCATGCAGCACAGGGAGTGGATACTGGAGTGGGACAGGACCACTCTGTTGAAGTGACCAGGGTAGGATTTCAGGTGGTCGAAGGTCATGGAGCGTAAGTGGACTCTCACATACCTGGGGAAGGGAGTGTCAAGAGATTTAGGTCACAGTGAGTGTGACATTGATTTACCAGTATTAAGGTAATGTTTGAAACCCAATCAATGAGTGCCTGAGTCCTTAAAATCTTCCATTATAGCAATCACGTCACATTTACTTCATGACAATTTTGTAAATCATGGCAGCAGTGAGAAAACCAACAAGAATCAACTGGGAATGACCAAAGAATGATGACACTTTGCTATGACTTTCACCTCAATCTATAACCTTCAATGGGAAAAAAAAATGAAAAGGATCATTTATTTCCACCTCATCAATTACTCCAATTCCTAGCTCATGTATGATTGGACATTATTAACCTTTTTTTTCCAAAATAGTGTGACTTTCCATCTTATATAAACAATTGTGTCATCATTTTACCACATCCTATGAAAAGGCATTACCAGTGGACACTCACAGATGGCTTATGATTTCTGACCTTTGACCCCAAATCTGGTCAGTGTTATCTACAATGTCAAGATGAATAGTTAGGCCAGGTACACAGAAAATCCACAAATTTTTTTTCTTTTCTTTTCTTTTCTTAGGTAACAAAATACCTATGCACCCTTTTTAGGCAGAAGCATAAGAGAAGTCCAGCAGACTTCTTGAGTTCAGTGATTTAAATAGTTTTGTAACAAATATTGCTTGAAATCCAATCATCAGTCTTCTCGTTTATCAATCATAACATGAGATATACTCTTTTATTAAAAAAAAACAACCCCTAAACAAACAAACAAACAATGAAACAAAACACAAACAAATGCTAAAAGACTATTTAAATAATCTGCCTTTTTACAATTTTATCAGCACAGCAAGGTTCCCCTGCCTTCCATAACATGGTTTCATACAAACATGTCTACACAGTAAATTGTATTCTTTATTAGTATTTTTAAGTGAATCTACAAAAAAAGAGGAAAAATTGCACTATCCATAAGAACTATGTACATAGCTTGTGTAACTCTGCAATGACAACTGTAAAAGGAGAGAGAACTTGTTAAGATGGCATCACTTTGTCAACAACAAAAAGAATATTTGCTTGCAAGTGATATCACTGTTTTTGTGAAAACATGTAGAACTTGCAAAACAACTTATTCTTTCTGGATGATTTCACTTGAAATAGTGCAGACAAGCCAGAGATGGGCTAGGGTTCACTTTTACTCACACAAAGAGTATTATGATAAGTAATGAAGGGATGTGGTATAGCAAGTATTGTCTAACAAGAAGGGTAAAGAACCAAAAAAAAAAAAAAAAAAGTATTTGACTCAATGCGTAGTCTTCATTGTGTAATGTCTTTGTATTGTATTTTGTCTGTATCTTGGTCAAATAAATGAAAAGAATAATAATGATTACAATAATGACAATGATAACAAAAATGATACTTTAAAAATTTAACACTTAAATGATGATAAAGCATTATATAGAAATCAAGAAAAATGGTACAAAATGAAATGCATGACCATAAGAGGCTTTAACTCTCTCTCTCTCTCTCTTTGTTTTGCATTTAAATGACCTAATAAGTTTTGAATGGAGGAACTCCAAGCTTCTGCTGAAGACGACAAATGGTTGTGTAAAAACATATAACAAAGAAAGCATTTAATTCCACAGAAGATGACTATGTTTGATGTCAAATTAACTTGAATGATCAGTGTAATATTTCTTCAGAGTGTCGTCCATTCAAATTTTTTATCTATTTTTTTTTTTGGGGGGGGGGTGGAACTCATATAAACTGCTCTTCTCAGCAAAGTCTATGCACTTGGAAAAACATTGCGATAGAGAGTCTTGCAGAAGTATGCACAACTCTATTGACTGCATCTTGTCATGCGTATCCATTTAGCAGGAAAAAAAAAACAACCTTTTTTTTTTCCTTGAAGCTTTCATCTGCAAACTGCATTAGAGGTAACAAGCACTAATTGGAAATGTGGGCAGGATTAAATGTGGTACAGACGTAATGACTATAAGCGGCTTGTGGTGAAAACTCTCGGAAAGACCACAGAGCATTGCTGCCTTTCTTCCCCTCGGGCCAAAGTGATTATCAATGCCATTTTGTCTATATATTTTGGCGACCCTTTCTTCCACCTCCCCAAGCCCAATTATGCCCCAAGACATGCTCAGATCCCTTCAAAGAAACATTTCAGACAACTTACATTGCACAGTCAAAAGAAAGCTTTCTGAAAAACTTGTCGCACAGCTCTGCCCACTTTGTTAATTTCAGATGGGTGAAGGATTATAATCTTCACAGCAGAATTTGACATGTGTTTTATGTTCACATTTCATCCAGATCCAGTAAAGAAAACAATGAAAAACAGTTGTCTTGTTAAATATTGGGCACAATGAACTCTAACGTCCTGATTCGTATCAGCCAACATCACTAGAACATATGCAATGACAGTATTGAAGCCACACCAAATAGCGCTTGCAAATATACCTACTCACATACATTTTCATAATACATCTACAAACACTTCTGAAAACATTACATTTGGATTAAAACTTTCAATGCCAAACAGTGATCATGAAAATTCATAAGTGCTCATGTTCCTATGGCTCTGACATACAGATGACTTAAATTTCCTCGTTCACCACACCACGCTTCCACACTTAACAGAGTCCAGAGTGGGTCTGATGCACTCTAAAGATATATTCCATCAACCCACGGACTCTTGTGGTCATGGAGAGATGCCTTCCCCCCTCGGCCGGAGGTGCGTGCTAGGGACTTTTGCTAAGATTTTCCCTCAAATTACAGAAGATGCCAGCTTTCACCACAAACATCATACATGCCATTTGTATAAATATAGAGTCTGCCTAAGCATTCCCCGAGGATATTCACAGGCAGATAGGGCCTCTTTTTCTGTATCCTATTTACATACATCATCTTTCTTTTCCTGACCATTTCAACACAATTGATACTTAAGACCAAAAAACGACGTCACTTCCAGCGGCAGACTTGAGAGTATTGATTTGATCAGGTTTGTAGAAAGGTTGCGGGCTAAGGATGCATTTCCATTCTCAAAGAGTGCCAGTTCATTCATCTAATCACCTTCCCCTACTCTTCAATCGCTTTTTCCCCCTTTTTCTCAACACCCTCCTAATGCAACAAATATAAAACAAACAAAAAAATGAGAGCCTTGTAAAAGGTCTGCCACCAGCAACAGATTATCCTCATCCAAACAAAATACAGTGACTCGCCCCATTTGCATCTTAATAAAAACTCTGTACCAAGTTTGTGCTGAGATGAAAAGAATATCAGAGATGAGATGAGTGTGAGTGATTTTGAATACCAGGAAGTCAATAAAATTGAGGACAATGGATAAGAGGCACATGCATGACGGATTTAAAGTACAACTGTAACTAACAAGTCATGAAATAGAATCTATAATCTAAATATATATATATATACATATAAAATCCACACACTAATAGCACACATTTACACATACATATATACATTCCAGTGTCAAATACAATTACATAAGTCGTCGCCGGTCACACGAACTGACGAATCACTCGATTTTGGGTCAAATTTTCGATTTTGAGATTTTCAATCATTTCGATAGTAGATATTCCATACTACATATTCTGAAATTCTCAGTGTGTAATTCGGTGTAATTTTTACGTAGTTATCACTTTTGTAGAAGTATGTAATTCCATTTGTGAAAATTATTTGTTTTCCCCATAGACGTGTGTGTTAAAACAATCAGGCGATTCGACGGTTCGGTGACCGCGCATACGTGCGGTCACCGAACCGACAAATCAGTGCGCATTGACTTGCGTGTAATTTTTGAGATTCAACAGTTCATTGACCGCGCGCACAGTGCGCGTACTATGTGTTGACATGTGTTGACAATGACAACGCTCAATGTACATGTACATACATGTATGGACACACATGGAAAATGACAACGTTCTTTGCAGACCGAAAATACATGCATGCAGCTCTTTGATGATTTTCCGCTTATTTGTTAACAATACAATTCGATAAAAACTTCACAAGTTAGAGCAAGAATTGAAGTCTGATGTACTACAAAAATAATTGGAAATTATAGACACGAAAGTGTAGCAACCATAAGTCAAAAATGGGTTAACTTCAAACGCGATTTTCTCGAATTGTCATTCTTACGCAAACCTGAGGGATTCGTCGGTACGTGTGACCAGCGACGAAGTGTACATATGCATGTATAACATTATATATATATATATATATATAGTTGAGACAATATAGATAACAGAAGATGTCGCATGAAACCGGCAGAGTTGTGAAGCTTTCGACCGTGGTCTTCCTCAGCTTTAATGTCTGTTCGTGAAACGAAATATATGTTTTTGAGCATAACAAATCTGAAGTCATAAACACAATATATTGAATATAAGTTGAGCATGAGTTAATAGTTACATGACATACATGACATATATATATATATATATATATTTATTCATGTATACGCATAATCGTTGTGCGCATGGTAGAATGTTGTTAACCCTATGCGCACTCCCACAGCCTAGCAACAATCTGCCGTGTGCACGACGATATATACAAGTATATAAATATATATATATATATATATATATATATATACATATATATACACACACATATATAGATAGATATGTAAGGGATAGATAGATAGATAGATAGATAGGTAAGGGATAGATAGATATATAAGGGATAGATAGATATTTCTATGGAAGAAGAAATGAGTGAAAAAGACAAGCAAGAAAGGAAAATGGACAGAATACATCAAAGATAACATCCAAAGATTATGAAAACAAACAGCACCAAGTATTGGAAGTACACTGCAAGGAAGTGATGAAATGGGGCAGCCTTTATTTCAACTCAGAACTTACATCCTTCTGGCACCCACACTGTGAAATCATCAATGCAATTTCAAAGGGCTGACAGACAAGTAAGAACTTCATATGGAATGACCAAAAAGGTAACAGAAAAGAAACTAGAACTGTCGCTTTGGCGACTGGTATGCCTCCGCCATAATGCATGATTTTCCCAATAGGTCTCGATAGTACATGTGGACAATGTGTGATTACATTTTCATAAAATTGGCAAAATATTGAAATGACAAGTTTGTCACAAATATGTTGAATGTTCACCTTCCTTGACCTAGGTTTAATGGGATGAATAGGAGAGCATGTACCTAGGGATTTAAGGACTTAAACTTGACTTTGACCCATTCATACATTTAGGCATCGAGTAATTTTCAAGGTACAGGTGAGGAGAAAAAGTGCAATTTCTGAATTGAATAGTAAATTGTTACCATTTTCATCTGGCCCTTGACCCTAAAATTCACAAGATAATCACTTTCAGGCAGAACATGCATAATATGTACTAAGTTTCACGATAACTTGAGCCACTTCCGAGATATGGAGGAAAAAGTAAGTTCAGCACTTTCACTTGATCTTTGACCTTTTGACCTTTGAGGCAAAAAAAGAAGAAAAAAAAACTTTCCAGAGAATTTCGATTAGGTTACACATGTATGCATACACCAAGTGTAAAAAAAAAAAATAACCCTGCTGGCATTGCATGATAGGAGGAAAATAGTAAAATTTTGAAGTGTTGCACATGACCTTGACCCCTGACCTTTGACCCCATGAACCCTACATTCTCTAGATAACCACTTCCAGTCAGTATATGTATATACTATGTTCCATGAAGATACCTTGAACAATTTTCCAAGGTATGGAGAAAAAAAGAAGAAGTTTTAATATTTTTACTTGACCTTTTGACCTTTGACCTTTGACCTCATGACCCAAACTTTCACCAGGGAATCTTAATTGGGTAATACATGTATACACTAAGTTTCAAGAAAATATCTTCAGGCATTCAATAGATATGGTGGAAATAGTGAAATTTTATGTATTTGACCCTGACCTTTTGACCTTTGACCTTTGACCTCATGACCCAAACTTTCACCAGAGAATCTTAATTGGGTAATACATGTATACACTAAGTTTCAAGAAAATATCTTCAGGCATTCAATAGATATGGTGGAAATAGTGAAATTTTATGTATTTGACCTTGACCTTTTGACCTTTGACCTTGAGCATGTGCACCCAAAAGTTGATAGGCACAACTTCACCCCCTAATACACATACATGCCAAGTTTCATTAGGATACCTCAACAGGTTTTGATAGTTACCTTGTCCACAAAATTCATTACGGACGGACGGACGGACGGACGGACGGAAGGACGGACGGACAGACAGACAGAAGGACGGACGGACGGACAACCCGAAAACATAATGCCTCCGGCACCACTTCGTGGCGGAGGCATAAAAATGGGGAAAGAGAGATGGAAGAAATGATAGGGATAGAAACAGGCACACACATGCACACACAAACTAATCTCAAAATCTAATTTTGCGTGGTACCTCGGATGCCTTTCTACATGGTCCCTCCAATGACCTAGCTTGCAGCCACTCCGGCACAGACTGTCTCTTGTAATCAGCATGGGTGCTTCTTCTGTATCCTCACTTTCACTGGAAACAAGATCAGGGACAAAAGTTATACAATGAGTTGAAAAATTCTGCCAACTCATTCGTTGAGAGGTGTGCATTGTTTTCACCAGCCACAAGTTCAGTATCAAATGAATATTGCAATCCCTGAAGAAAGCCAACAAAATGAACACGCTATCATACACTTAATAAAGCAACAGTGTGCACACTGAGCAAGCATTCTTCCACTTGTGGCTAGGCATGCATTCAGTAAATCTACCACACATCCAGCATGCACTGTCCACTAACTCCCATACATTAATTCCTTTCAAACCTTGTTTGGTGAGGATCATAATCAAAAAAATATAAACATTTTGTATTAATATCATACTTCAAGGGGTCTAGCCTCACAGCAAACATCCCACTGGGTCATAGATTTGATATTTTGTTACATGTTTTACCTAGAAGCGAAGTGGAGTCCCTTCGAGAACTCACGATAGTCTATTGTTCCGTTTTTGTCCTTGTCCAGCCGCCTGGCCAAGACTTCCAGTTCTGTGGCGTTGCATGGTGCCTCTAGATCGAGCATTCCTGCAACATTTCATAGCAAGTTGGATGAGGTTATTAGGGAGGTATTAAAAAAAATCAACTATTTTTTTTTCTATGTAAAGTATGAGGAATACAGGCAGTCAGCTGATGATTTTGTAACCTCCACCAAGGACCAACTGCTTTGACACAGGTAACCTAAACTGGGCAATTGCCATATAAATTCTTGCTTTCATGTAGTCATGTGGAAGTATGTCTTCCCTGGATAATTTGTTTGCAAGTGTGTGTCTGTGTATGAGTGTATGTGTGTCTGTTGGGGGGGGGGGGGGTGAACTCTGTAATGAATCATTATGTCTATTTCATCATTTGTGTTGCACACATTTATCAGTTGCCTTTGTGTACATCTCAGTGTACACTTGTGATGTATCTCAAGAGACATTTCATTACAGGTAACTGATGTGTTTATGTCAGATCATTTGGATGAATTAAAAAATAAAAAGAAGAGAATGTCATGTCAAATAATGAGAAAGCTCCTGACACATTTTCTTGAGCATAATGACAAATACAAACTTTGATGAAGTTTTGACTATCTTAACTAAAAAGCCTCCTTACATTTCTTAACAAAGAGTCCAAAAAATAAGCTACTAAACTTTTTTCCAAAAAAAAATATTTGAATGTTGTACTGAATTGCATTGCAAGCAACATAAACTGCATGTGAGATGTTCTCCTAGCATCCAATATTCCCCCTCCTCCCTCCCCCTCCCCCCTGCCTCACACATACACACACCAGTAACTTGAGGTCTGCTTTACAAGTTTAAACACAGACATAGTTATACATAGCACCTTGGGCACCTTTGGGGTTTCAAAATTTTACCTACATATGTATGAAAGTAAAACTTGATTTTTCCACTGGAAAAATACTCCGATTCCTCTTACCATCCCAGACACGCTCTCCCAGATCACCCATCCAGGCACGCCCTCCCAGACACGCCCATCCCGATGTGGCCTCCAAAGACATGCCTTCCTACACACACACCTCCCTGACATGCCTCCCAGACACGCCCTCCTAGACACACCTCCCAGACACACTCCCTTAGACTGCCCTTCCAGACACGCCCTCCCGACATCGCCTCCCAGACACGCCCTCCTAGACACACCGCCTACACATGCTTGACAGACACACCGTCCCAGACAACCCTCTCACACATGCCTCCAAGACATGCCATCCCAGGAACACAGTCCCAGACACGCCTTCTAGTCACACCTCCCAGACGTGCCTCCCATTCACACCATCCCAGGCACACCCTCTCACACATGCCTCCAAGACAAGCCATCCAAGACAAACCCTCTCACAATTAATGCCTCCCAGACACGCAATCCCAGACACACCCCCTTTGACACACCTTCCAGACAAACCATCCCAGACACGCCTCCCAGACAAGCCATCCCACACACACCCTCCAAGACACGCCATCCAGACAATCATCCCAGACACATCCTCTCAAACACAACTCCCAGACAAGCCATCCCAGACACACCCTTTCAGACACGCCTCCCGGACAAGAAATCCCTGACACACCCTCCAACACATGCCTTCCAGACAAGCCATCCCAGACACACCCTTTCAGACACGCCTCCCGGACAAGAAATCACTGACACACCCTCCAACACATGCCTTCCAGACAAACCATCCCAGACACACCCTCTCAGACACACCTCCCGGACAAGTCATCCCAGACACATCCTCTCAGACACGCCTTCCAGACAAGCCATCCCAGATACACCCTCTCACACATGTCTCACAAACACACCTCCCAGAAGACACATCTCCCAGACACGCCCCTCCAGACAAGCCCCAATTTACTACATTTGCATTTACGTATTTTGGCAACAGCTATGCGTCAAAATGTCAGGTCTCAGCAGTAAGTTGTTGGCATGACACGTCAGCAAATTATCAAAACTTGATGCCATTTTTGTTCTTTGTCACTCAGTCCCACAGTATGTTTTGGAAATGAGGGGGTATGAGATTTCAGAGAAAGGACAAACCAACCTGCTTTGAACTCGTCATATGAGAGCACACCATCTCCGTTCTTGTCAAACCTCAGATAGAGCTCCCTCGCCTTCAGCTTGTGGGCGAACATCCACCGCTCCATTCGGTCCAGGAAATTCTGGTAGACATCTTGTTGGTCTGTGATCAGTGCGCATGCCTTGTCTAGCTTGAGCTGAATTTGAAAAAAAAAAACCACCAAAACAAAACAAAATAGCAAAATACTACAATCCAAACAAATGTTACCACAGTGGCACCGTGCTTTTGCATAAGCAGTAAATATTTACGGTGTAGCTATATTTTGTCAAGCTGTTCTATTGGATTCTTTTTTTTTTATAAGCCACACACACATATATTATAGTTGTTCAAAATTTCATGGATGAAACAATTGTCTGACGGCACTGAGACAATGTCAGGGGTCGTAGCGTGGTTCATCAGCAGATCTGTCACGCATCATGCCACCTCGTGAGGCTTGAAGTTGGCCATAAGCCTGGGGGCTAGACCACAGTCTCCTGCTACCACTGTGTATGTAAGTGCCACAAACCCTCTCCAAGTGTGTACAATTGTATATAATGCCAATGCCACATGAAGGCCAATATATCGTGACAGACAATGAAGATCAGGAGGACTTTGCATTCCATTTTCCACTGAACGTTTAATTTTGGACTATCTGCGCTGTTATTGGGGAAAAAAAATGATACAGTAGTAAACACTAGAAATGTCGCTACAGCGACTGGTTATACCCCCGCCAAACAACATTTCATAAGCTTTGGTCAAAACAACATTTGATAAGCTTTGGTCAAAAAACTGAGGAAGTAGTTAAATCCGCAAGATCTTTCCTTGATCTTCTGCCATTAATATGCCGTTACCATGGCAACGTACTTTCGGGTACTGTCGAAAAATGCGTCTTGCACATCTACAACCAAAGGCACACATCTGTACCAAGTTTCATGGAAATTGGGCAAAAACTGAGGAAGTAGTTTGCAACACAAAATTTTCCATCATTTTGGCTCATAATATGTGAGCTGTTACCAAGGCAACATACTTTTTGTCACTGTCAAGAAATGTGTCATGCTGACCTATATCCTAAGACAAACATTCAATATGAACTCCATGAGAATTGGAAGAACACTGATGAAGCAGTTTTGCCATGAAGCATTTTGCCCTATATTTTACCAATAACATGCCGTTACCATGGCAACTCACTTTTTGCCACTGTGGAAATATGTGTCTTGCACATTAACATATTCAGATGAACATCTGTACCTAATTTCATAAAAATTGATCAAAAACTGTGGGAGGAGTTCGCGACGCAAGATTTGTACCCATTTTTGCCCATAATATGCCGTTACCATGGCAACGTACTTTTGGGTACTGTCAAAAAATACGTTTTGCACATCTACAACCCAAGGCACACATCTGTGCCAAGTTTTATGGGAATCAGTTGAAAACTGAGGAAGTAGTTCGCGACGCAAGATTTGTACCCATTTTTGCCCATAATATGCCGTTACCATGGCAACGTACTTTTGGGTACTGTCAAAAAATACGTTTTGCACATCTACAACCCAAGGCACACATCTGTGCCAAGTTTTATGGGAATCAGTTGAAAACTGAGGAAGTAGTTCGCGACGCAAGATTTGCAACGGACCGACCGCCCGACCGACCGTCCGCTGATTCCTATATACCCCCTTCAAACTTCGTTTGGCGGGGGTATAATGACAGTTGGTGAGCAGAGCATGGTAAAAGGGTTTAGTTCTATAATGACATTCTTGTATCTTGCTGTTTATATGTATTGTGAATTCAGTCTGACAACAATGTTGAAAGTTTTAATAAATAAATACGGTACATAATACCATGAATAATCTACGTGTGTAATATAATGATAGTATAACAATCATTTCATTCCATGTCACTTTCTGTATGCTCTTATTGCAATACAACTAATACTTCATTTTCTTTTGGAGCTGTCCCACTGTATATGGGATTTTATCAATTTGAAATGTAATAACAGAATACACAATGAATTTTAACACTTGTTTGGTGTCTGATTTTTCCTGAGCACTGTTTCTCCCTTTGGCAAGCCTTTATTATTAATAACTCACAGAATCATGGATATGAATTACTTTCCTTTGAAAAATTTCCTGGGAATGAGCCTTGCATTTAAGTACTCAATAAAAGTTTTCCACAAGTTTATATACGTTGGTAGCTGTTGATAAAATCACCACACACCTTTTTCTACATTTTTTGGGGGGTCATTTTTTAATAGCCCTGGACTATCCTAGCTTTCTTTTCCTACTTACATTCTGTTGGTCCCAAACTTCTTGCAACATAAGTAAAACCTGTGCAAAGTATACTGATTGCTGCTTTAGCTCCTACCGCAAGAATGCCTTTGAGCTGGATAACAGAAGTTAGCTATGAAGTGGCTATGGAGTTGAACAAAACTGCTTACTTACCATAAATAAAATATGCCTTTTATTCAAGAATGTAATGAACACACAGTAACATAGTGTACATTTCCTACAAATCCATTAAAAGAGTCATCAGTCATTATGTAATAACGCGCTATATGAATGTTGTGAATTATATATACTTTACCATCAGTCATTGTACAATCTCAAAAATGCGACTCGACTTGAAACCGGCTGTCTACAAGAAAGGCATGTAGCATGTCAATGTTATGCTTGATTTGAATTGGCCTGTGCTTACCTTTTTAACCGACTGTTTTCCTCGAAGCATGATTTGTATCAAGCAATAGCATTTATTCCCGGTAAATCTGCCTGGTGCTTACACACAGGCATCCGAAGACGAGTTATCATCAGATTTAGCCTCCTTGGACAAGTTATAGATGCCGAAAGCCTATACTGCAGTAGATATATTCACCTACATGTACTGTCTCTATGCATATTGTACACTGGATAGCATGCATAGAAACCACAACGAAGGTACAGGGTAGCAGTCCTATATACTTCCAGTGTTCCAGATCACTGGGCTAACAGGTAGGGCTTTAAACCCAATACACAAGAGGTCTTAGTCTTCCATTATATACAAGGCAGTTCTTACAACCTATTGTCCTGGGTCTATTAGTAGAATGGTAAAATCAAATTGATGGCACACCAACCATCTTGAACAATTAGGAGAACAATAACCACTAGCCAAAAACCAGAAAAGCAATAACTCCAAAGACTGTTAACAGTGGTTATGCCTTTTTTGCTCTCAGCTTGCCACATTGTTACATTACGTCACACAAGACTGAACAAACATGTCAATTACCTGGAGTGTGCAAATATGAAACTACATTAAAACATGTCCTTATATCATTTATCACTGCATGCTCAGACATGCAACGCTACACATAACCCTGCAAAACTGACAGAATCATTTCCAGCAACACTGTACATCACCAGGGTATACAGTATGTGCTTTGACTACACAAACAAACATTTATAAGGTTTTGAGAGTGCAATATTCAAATCAAAGTTTACTGAAGTGTCAGATTTTGGGTTGGATGCTGAACTTTTAGCAAGTAAAATGTACACGTAAAGTAAATGTTGTATGATGTCAAAATTGTATTTATGATAAATGTCTTTGTTTTTGTTGTTGTTGATGTTTTACATGTTTATGTGTGAGATTTGAAACAAAAGGAATGTCCAAATGGGCAATAAAGATTGAAATTGAAATTGAAATTGAAATTGAACCTGAAATTAAAAAGTGGAGGGACTCTGTGTGGCAACCATTCTTTTAATCTGCTTCATACAACAGTGGAACACCACTCAATGCAATGTGCAAACTGTAGGCCCTATCAAATGGATAACAACCAAACAGACAAAATGGTTCCACCTCCATTGAAATTGGACATGAAAAATATCCGAAACTAAGTTGTAATATTTGAAAGCTCACATGATCCAAACATGAACTCACAGTCAGTCACAGATATAACTGATAATGCAAATACAAAATGTAAGATAAATCAGTCATATCAACATTGATGTCGATGATTTAGCAAACCTGCAACACTCTTTCCCTTCTGAATAATTTTTGCCAATTTATTGTACTACAATAATTACCTCCAAGGGAGGGGGTTATGTTTTCATTTGTAATTTGATGCAAGGAAAAAGTATGTGCCTATAAAATGCACTTCATTTGAAACTGGAAACTTAATGACAATTTATGTGCCATTCCTTGATAGGCAAAGGCATCATTACATCATCTCATTTGCATATGTGACTGTGACTGGTTTTAGTGTTTTGCACAAATACCATGCTTTGAATTGCTTGATGTTCCTATTTCCATTCAATCTATTTAAAAAAAAAATGTTTCTTGTGAAAACAAAACAAAAAATTTTTGTTTAGCAGTCATGAAACTTTCCCTTTACCGCTTTTGTTTCGGGGAGTTTTAAAACTCTAGTATCAGTGTATGAGTGCTACATGTTGTAGGACAGACTACATAAATGGGTCCTGCAAGCTTGAAGTCCTGAGGTGCACTCCTGGTTTATTCATAACCTGCATGCCCTCAGCAAAGTTCAACTCAATGGACATAATTTGCATAAACTATATTCACATGTTTGCATATTAGATTCTACTATGAAGACCAATAAAAGTAAAAGGATTGGAAGATGCCAACTAAAATGTAAGAACCTAATTCACGGAAACTATGAAAATAAAATGGATGACAATGGCAACAAGTTGAGGTGAATACTCAACATAGAATGTTTAACAAAAGAATCAGGTGTGGGATGCAATGGATGAACACATCTGAATAGGAAAGGAGTGAAGGTGATCACAGAAATAGAGTAGACATCAGTGCGAATGTATGACAACCAAAGAACCTTTAGAAATACAAACTGAACTACATAGCAAACTGAAACTGGAAAGATAATCAACAGGACACTCTAATATCAACTTTGCTGTCTTACATAAATATTCTCCTTTCACAACATTATCCTCAATTTTAAAGATAAATACAAATCAAACACATCATCAAACACAAGCTTGATGTGCATTTCATCAATATGGCTCCACTGTCATTAGGTTGCAACAATATTCAGATACCTTAGGATGTGTGTGTGTGTGGGGGGGGGGGGGACTTTAAAGGGAACCCAAACCCAAAGAGCAATGTGGATTAAGTGAAAACAGCAACATGAGTAGAACACATCAGTAAAAGTTTGAGGAAAATCGGACAATCGATGCAAAAGTTAAGAATTTTAAAAGTTTTGGTGCTGCAACCACTGGATGAGGAGACTACTAGAGGTTATGACATATGTGTGGACAACAATATAAAGAAAATAAAAAAGAAAATTCCACAAAAATTCACTTTTCTAGCATTATGAAAGAGCACTTGAGTAACCGCTTTCAGAAAGCAGGGGGAACAATTGCTACCCTTAACATATGTCGGTATCAAGTTGATGGAATGTGTAATTTTCATGAAAAATGAATTTTTGTGGCATTTTCTTTATATTTTCTTTATTATATTGTCCACACATACATCATAACCTTCAGTAGTCTCCTCATCCAGTGGTTCCAACACAAAAAAATTAAAAATTCATAACTTTTGCATCCATTGTCCGATTTCCCTTAAACTTTCACTGATGTGTTCTATTAATGTTGCTGCTTTCACTTAATCCACATTGCTCGTTGGGTTTGGGTTTCCTTTAATCTACTTTAATCTGGTCAGCTTTGGAGGGGGGGGGGGATGACTTTAATCTACACCTCACCTGAGCTCTTTCTGCCTTGGTGAGCTTCGGGGGGGGGGGGGGGGGGGGGTGACTTTAATCTACACCTCACCTGAGCTCTTTCTGCCTTGGTAAGCTTCGGAGGGGGGGGGGGGGCGACTTTAATCTACACCTCACCTGAGCTCTTTCTGCCTTGGTGAGCTTCGGTTTCTTCTTTCCACCCTTCTTCTTGCCTCCCTTTCCCTTCTTCTTGGCAGGCATGACTACAGTAGCACACACAGCAATAGGGTGAGGCTCCTCCAACTACTGGTACTTTGGAGAACGGGATAGAGGTTGGGTTGAGCCACGATTCCGACTTTTCCGCTGGACAAAGGTACTAGTAGAGGCATATGATGACACCAGGTCTGTTACTGAAATAATAATGATAACAATGATAATGGAAAGACACGAAGTTCAAGGTCAGAATGAGCAAAAAAAGCAAAACACCCCCTCATACTGCTAGACAATTCTCACATTTCTTAGCTATTAAAGCAAAGCATGCAATCTGATCCATTCTGACAGAGTCTGGTCCACTTACATCAAAATACATTAAAGAAATAAAGTCTTTGATGTAATCATCCTTAGTGTTGAGGATCAAAAAATCAAAAATTGTATCAACAGTCTTAACTCTTTACAGCTATTTGTGCCATGTTTGCATGCCGGAATCAGTCGATGGCGTGCCAAGTTTCGCATATTTTTTCTCACACGCAGATATCTGCCAAAACCAATAGATACATCGCCAAATGCCACAGTTACAATCTCTTCACTAGCGATTCCATTCCTCACACATGTACACTTGCATTGCCTTGAGATTGAATTATTGAATGGTGGTATTCCATGGGTTTTGCAAGTACATACTGATCCTCATTTCCCGCCACTGTTGTCAAACCTGGACAATAACGAGGTACTGGTCATTTTGCAAGAAAAATAATCATCGCCTTGTCAATAAAAGTACCTCACTGCAAAGCTTGGAATTTTCTCTCCAACTTTGCTCATTGCATATCTAGCATTTAATGGATTCTGTAAAAGGTTACATGGCTTTAACCCGTTGAGGACGGACTGATTTTGCTACAACACGCATTTCCCATAGACACCTGCCCGAGTATACTCGGGACTCGTCCTCAACGGGTTAAATATGTTTTCCAAAAGCACTCATGCATTGCGGTCTCAGAATAATGTGGCACACAGGGGGTTTGCACTGTGGCACACAAAGAGTTAAAGTGAAAAATAAAAGAGATCTGTAATTTTTAAGCGGAAATTTTTGCGTATTTCATGCGACCAGAAGTTAGTGCGAAAATAAAAATGTGAATATTTTCTGCATGTTATATGTTCCTGTAGTATATGTCCTGATCCTGCGGAATAAAAAACATGCACAATTCATCTTGCCCAGCAGAGCATGAAAAATTACTCACGTGAAAATATCCACTTTTACAGTAATCCATCCATAGTAAGTAGCTCCATTAATTCATATATGCCTAGATATCCTTGCATCAGATTGGCTAAGAGTAAATTTGTCAGTGAAAATTACGGACAAAAAACTGATAATATGCCCCCAGATCTTGCTCAAAATTGTTTTTTTTTTTCAATTGCCTATGTTGGATCAGTCAAAACTTTCATTTTGTGAAAGAGAACTTTCTCTTAGGAAGGATTTCATTGGTGGTTTTGATACACTCACAGGAATAGAAACAAAACTGAAAAGAACTACATGTAGAGAAGCACTCTGAGAGCACAGACCTCCACCAAGCAGCTAATTTCCACCACTTGATCTTGTTCTTCCAAAGAGATCAGTGATTTCCATGCATACATGCATGTTGAAAATCACCTTTTGTTATGTCATCAGTTTCCAGCTACACAGCGCCTCGCCCAAGCAGAGACCATGCTTTAGTGCGCATATTATGCAAACCTGAAATACGCGCAGCTTGAATCCCAAAATTCATTGACCTTATCTTCCAAAAGATAAAAAAAATCCTTCAAAAAAAAAAAAATCCCAGATCACTATCAAAATTCAGAATCTATTCCTTGTGTCATATTCAACAAACTAGCAAACTAACAAACAAACCAACGCTGATGGAACATAACCTCCTTCATTGGCGGAGGTAATAAAACATGATATCAAGTGTGTGTCACTGCATTCCCCTCGTAAAACAAAAAACAAGAAATGTGTAACAAGACTTTTCAGAATAGTGAGAAACTATCAGAGACACAGACATATGCTTACAAGATTTCAACAAGATTAGGGAAAGTTGTTGAGGATAACAGCAGCTTGGTACATAATATTGTTCCACTGTACATAATTCCAGTGTGTTCAGCCGAGACGAAATTGAATAAAACAATCAAAGAAATATTACCTGACGGTAATTCATGCAAACTACAAAAACCCTGAGAGAGTGAGAAAATACTGTAAAAGGATTCTTGGATGAGACAAGATCTGCTTGCCACTCTAAAATAGATGCCTTTGATAATTTTCCATAATCATCACCTGCCAGACTGCACTCAGTGTGGTCGTGAAGATTGTCACACAGATTTACCACACACTCTCGCAATCTGAGGCTTCTTGAATAAGTGGGACAGCTTACTCCCTCCCCTCCCTCCCCCCTCCCAAATGTACTTTTCAATTTGATGGCCTTTCATGTAACATGCATCAACCTTTTCAATTTAGGTTGTTGGAGTTATGTGTGTGTGTTTTTGTTCTTCTTGTTGTTTTGTTCTTACTGTTGTATCATTATTATTATTATTTATTTATTTATTTTTTTTTTTTTGGGGGGGGGTTTAAGTTGATAATATACTGACATTCAAATCCAGCAGTGATTAACATTCACTTTGTTTCATTAGCAACTGCCAAAAGAGGCTCTGGCTGGCTTTCTATATCAATCAGCACTTTATTAGTCTTCTTTCTCTGTCAATGGACAGGGATTCAACCCCTCCCCCCTCCCCGAAAGAAAAGACAAGAAAACAGAAACAAGAGACCCACGAGTCTAGCACTCACCTGCAAGTTCACCGTCCATGCATTCTTGCAGATTATCACCTAATAAGAACATCAGAAAAGTGCTGGGAGGCATGGTATCTATTCGCATTATTCTACCACACTGGTGATAATTCTTGCCAACTTTGTATCAGAACATTTTGACCTTGTATTTTCTGAATTTGCTATAAACAAACTTGAAAGTACAAACTATTCAATGTATTTACCAGTACTCAATAGCATTTCTTGTTTTGAATAGAAGATTTTTCTTTAATCCTCTAATTCAGGAGTTCTGGGTCCTGGGGGTGGGGGCGTAGTGCCCATGGCATGGTACAAGTACTAAAATGTATACTGTACAGCAGAAATTTTCACATGTACAGATATTTCTTTTTTTGCAAATTGTCACATGCTGGATATTTTCATACACTGTTAATTTTGTGATTGCAATGGTCTAGTAATCATCATTTAAAATGAATGAGAATGAGTAACAAGCTACAATATAGTTCAACTGCTTTTAGTCTGCTATTCCCTGTAGATGGACAAGTAGTTTTCTGCATTTAAAGTACTGTACTAGCACTAGCAGGTTGTTATGCCCCTGATATCGCTACTTCATGGCCCACGCAGTGTGCTATACATGTATCTACAGTAAAAATACCTGCCGAGTACCATGTATTCAGAAAATTTGACCATGTCAAATACAAAAATAAATTTTAAAAAAAATCTAACTGGAAAATCTGGCCCCTAATTGGTCCCCATCCAGCCCCTGGATCTACCATTAAATAACCCTTGAAATTACATTCACTAATGTATTTTCTCAGTGTTGTTTTGTTTTTGTTTTTTGTGTTACAGAAACAAACAAACAAAAAAAAACAGCAACAAACAAGATTTGTTGGTATAGATTCCCTAAATACGGGATTCTGGGGTCCTTTATCAAACATACATTGTTATCCCAGTAATAGTGCCTGTTAAGTTTGGTGGCAATTTGACCATAATGCGTTTTCAAGAAGAAGAAAAAAAAAGGAAAATGTGAAATTTAGACTCCGATATGGTCATCCCCCCTCCAAACTCATACACAAAGGAACTGGAACTGCCATGTGTAGATTAACTGCAGTCACTAATCTATTAACTCATAGCATTAATTTTTATAGCCAATCACTTCTGCTTCTAAAGGAGAAAATTCGTAAAGATCCCCCCCCCCCCCCCACCCAAGGCATTGTGCCCTGGGGCTTGTTCCCATTTGTACAATAGATTTTCTACACTCTAGCGATAACACATCTGTCAAGTTTGGTGAAAATATGGCCATGCACTTTTAAGAAGGAGATGAAAATGTGAAAATAGACCCAAGCTCGACCTTCCCCCCGCCCCCCAAAAAAGAAGTACATAATTAATGTACTTACTCATAACAATAACTCAGTTCAATAACTTCTGGTTCTAGAATTTATCTCTCTTTTTTTTTTTTTTTTTTTTTTTTTAAGATTCCTTAATTTGGGGTGGGGGGGGGGGGGGTGGGGGTTGGCTCCACTGGGTCCCCAAAATTGAGATTTTATCCCCCTAGGGATGCTACTTGCCAAGTTTTGTGAAAATGCATCAAGGGGCTTTCAAGAAGAAAATTTAAATTACAATGGGAAAATTGGTCATAATTTGGTCCCCCCCCCCCAGCCCATCTCCCAATCTGCCATGACCAAATTTGGAAAATACAGTCACTCATCTAACTTATTCATAGCGCTAAATTAGCTTATCACTTAAGGGTTGAGAAAAAAAGATTTGTTAAAATTCTTTAATTTGAGGTTTTATCTGTCTCTTCCCCCCCCCCCCCCCCATTGTGTTCCAGGGAAACCCAAGGTGGGGAAGGGAGTCAATTTGTATACAAATTGTATATATCCATTTTATCACCCTAGGGACATCATCTGCCAAATTTGGTGAAAGTTTGACCATGCATTTTTAAAAAGATGAAAATGTACAATTTAGGCCCCAATACGGATCCCCCCCCCCCCCCCCCAGGGCCCCAAGGGGGCATCCCTTGAGACACTATTAACAAACTTGAAACTACAGTCATCAATGCAAATACTTAAAGCATGAACTCAGCATTATCACTTCTGGTTCTAGAGAGGAAGATTTTTAAAGATTTCTTAATTTGTTAAGTTTGTTTGTTTGTTTGTTTGTTTGTTTTTTTTGTTTTGTTTTGTTTTGTTTTGTTTTTTTACAGATTCTTTAATAGTTTTCAAAGGTCTTTAAAGATTTTAAAAAGATTCCTCCCATTGTGGCCTATGATGATATCCCCCTTGATGCTACCTGCCAAGTTTTGTGAAAATCTGTCAAGGAGTTTTCAAGAAGGAAGAAGATGAAAATGAAAAAGTTTATGCACAACGCGAGAAGGATGGCGGTTGATGAGTGATCATAACAGCTCACCTGAGCCTTTGAATCAGGTGAGCTAAAAGTCACCTCACAAACAAACGAGCAAAAATAGAAAACAAAAACAGAACAAAAACTTTCGTCATGCCACAATGGGACTGTGGCATTGTTGAATATCGGTTGATTAACAATTTCACACCAAAGCAAAGTTTCCAGGACCATTAATAAAATGAAATATCTCAACAGTTTATGGCCAGAAATGCAAGTGTACATGCTACAGAATAACACATGTGCATTATCTATCAAATTTTGTTTTTCTTTGTTTTTAATCACTCATACAAGGTTTGAAATTAGCTGATGCAGGATATCACTGACTGATGTTAACAGGGGGAAAAGATAAAACTACCTCCCTGCCTGACATAAAGTAAAGCTCAACCCATCGAGTGCCAGACACTGCATTTCTTTGGTTTGGTGAGTACCAAGGTATCGTATTTGTAATTTCTATGATAATTAATGTTTACTTTTCATTGCTAGCTTAATAAGGAACAGCAAAAATTCTTCTACTTTTAATTTGTGTCCTTCGTTGATAGCCATTTGGTTGGTAATAGAATTTTTGAAAGCTTTTCAAAAGCTGAATTTACAACTGATTCTTTCATTTATAGGCACAATATTTTGACTGTTTTTCTTTTAAAAACCTGGGTATATATTTTGTTGTGCAGATTTTACAAATTTAACCTCCTCCAGCTAATCTTTCACACAGACATAGACACATACACACACAGCAGAGATGCCAAGTTCACAAAATTTTTATGAGTGAGATTTTCATGACTCGGCATCTCAGGGGTGCGCATGTATGCGAGCAAGGGAGTGAAGCCACCTAGCGGGTGCGGGGGTGGGGGATGGTGTGGGAGGGGGGTGTCCCCCCTCCCTGGGTAGGGAGCTTTTTCAATTTTTAGCTCTTAAAGGTATTAGCCCACATTTGTAAACCTGCAGCAATTGGTCTCATAGTTAGCATGGAGTTTGGGTATGATTGCAGTAACACCTGTGCAAAATTTTGTTCCAATTAGTCCATTACTTTCATAAAAATGAATGAAAATGCACCGTAATCCGTATGCATGCGTATAACGCTCGCTAGCTCCGGTCCACGTACATGTTACATGTACAATGTACGTAGCTATAGCCCGCGCTCGTAATTCAATTTTGGGTCGGGTTGACCCGGTTTGAAAATTGATTTTAAAACGATGATTTTCTCTCTTTTATCGAATGGTATAGACAAAGAGCGACAGGTGAGGTATGTTACTACTTGTACTTGAAGTTATATTGGACCTGTTTTATGCAGTTTTGATTTTCGTGGGTTTGCAAATGTGGGCTAGTACCTTTAATGGTGTGATCTGGCGCACGACCGTTTTTACTTATTTTGAAAGACAAAAGGGACATATACCATCAATTGCAAGTATCACTTTAATCCTTTGAGCTACGGTCCCGATGCGTGAGAAAAATGGGTGCCATGCATGAGATCGTGAGAAATGCTTGAGTCTCATGCTTGGAGTCTCATGCTTGAGTCTCAATGCTTGAGTCTCATGCAGAATGTTAACTATACACAGCCCAGTCGCTGTGTACATGGTACGTCGCGACAGGGCTGTACTCGCACGACCACCAACCACTAGGAGAGCGACGTAATCGTATCACGATAGCTTTGACTTTTGATACTTACGATCATTTTTGTCACCTCAAACTCATCGAGTATACTCTTCAATATTTACTCTACATCTGATGATATTAGTATTCAAATGTACGCAATGAAACTTACCGAAATTGATCATCATATCCAGCATGTCCACACGGTACACAATCTTTCACGCCAGGCCAAGTTTAGATATCGGGTGGTCACGTGATGTGAATGCCCTTTAAGGTCGCGCTGTCGACCGTGCTGCTACACTCAAGCAGCGTACGCACGGTTACTAGTAAGTAGTATACAGCTATAAACTGTACTGGGCT
Organism: Diadema setosum; assembly: GCA_033980235.1. Lineage (NCBI taxonomy): Eukaryota > Metazoa > Echinodermata > Echinoidea > Diadematoida > Diadematidae > Diadema > Diadema setosum. The sequence goes on along the minus strand of CM067066.1, from coordinate 34,339,848 downwards.
TGGCGGCGGCTGGCGTCTGGTCGGGCGAGGAACATTGAGCTCCATACCACGGTTTGTAGCAGACGCCAAGGTTTGTTCGACACTTTCAACGCACACGCGCTCGCTCTGGAGCACATCCGGTCACGCATGCGCATAAGTCAAGGCGCCATTTTGAATTCTGCAACGACGAAGCCCGACGGTCAGGAATTGCGCCAGAAAGTGTCATTTATTTGTTCCACGGACTTATCGCAAGTGGTCTCCATGGACCCAGTGTGGCGAACTATTCTTCTATAATAGAAACATGCATTTAACGTGAGTAAAGTATTCTGTTTAAAGGAGAAAAGTATACATGTTCCTAAGTTTTGTAGCTGTGTTGAGGTTCCTCACTTCGAGGCTGCATGCCGTGCTCGTCAGACGCTGTTTTCGCATAGCGTAACAGTGTCTGGTCGGGCTAGCAGAATGTGTGAGACTTGGTACTGAATGGTAGCTCTGACACAGACACACACACAAATGTGGAATGAACTATGCAAATTGAATGACATTATGACAAATTGCAGCAAAACTTCACCAGTACATTTTCAGAGGATTACAACCAACCATTAATTTGTAGTAGAGTCTAGGTCGTTGGTCAACCTGCTGTCATACTCATAGATTCTATGCTTCGCATGAGTATGGTATGGTGCCATGACTGCATATTCTCGTGCCCTCACTGTTCCAGTTGCCCCTCCAAAATTGCAAAGGGTAAAATCATTTGAAGGCTCTAGAACTAGAGACGAGTGGAGTAGAAACAATTTAGAATCTAGAATTTACACTTTTTAGTTTTACATAAATCCAAATGAAGGCCAGGAACTTCATCCACGACTCGTATTGACCAAGCACAACTTGCACTTGAGGAACAATCACAGATTGTGTGAGCTGTCCACAACAAAGACTATTCGTGTAGGCCTACGTAGATCTAGTGGTAAAACATTCAGTAGTTGCACACTGCGCACTGTCAGCATAGTCAGTGTCAGTGCTTTCGGGAAAGCAAAATAATGGCAACCACATGATATCTAGTATATGGGACTATATAAATGAGGAGTGACGGACCCATGTGAAGTTGGCTACTTATTCAGTTACTTATTCAGTTACTTATTCGGAGTGTGAAGTTAGCTCCTTATTCAGCTCCTTATTCGGAATGTGAAGTTGGCTACTTATTCAGCTCCTTATTCAGTTCCTTATTCGGAATGTGAAGTTGGCTCCTTATTCAGCTGCAATGTACAATCAGTTTGTCGATGGTAAGTTATACAAATAAAACGTTAGACGGTCCCGGTGAACTGCACTCCGCGCTATCGATCGCCAATGTGACATCGACATATCGCGCAGCAAATACAACATACATAACACTCGTACGAGATCACATCTGTAGTGGATATCTATTGTAGCGCGCTAAAAACTATGGTGGCTCTGAAGAGACATCGTTTCCACGGCGTGTTCTCGATCAATTCAGTTGCAAAGCTTTTAACAGCTCCACCAGTTTAATTTTTCTAACTCTTTTTTTCTAAAGTTACAAAAGAAAGGGAATCAAATGGAATGTCATACTAAAGATCATCTTTATGTAGGAATGTAAGATATTATTCATTTATACATATATTTCCTCCAATAGTAAACCATAGCCCTGATTGTAACTTTAACTGTCAGGCCCCTACGGCCTGGGCCACAATGTGAGTGGTCAGGTCATGTTGCTGACATCCTAAGCTACATATTCATACCCACCCCAATGTGGCCCAGGCCGTTTCAATATTTCTTATTAATAAAAGAAATACATGAATATGTAGCATTATATATATGACATTTGACATTTTCAAGCACATACACTGTCTCTTTAACTGTCAGGCCACTACGGCCTGGGCCACTATGTGAGTGGTCAGGTCAGGTTGCTGCCATCCTAAGCTACATATTCATACCCACCAAAATGTGGCCCAGGCCGTTTCAATATTTCTTATGAATAAATGAAATACATGGATATGTAGCATTGTATATATATATATATATATCATATTTGTACATGACAAGCACATACACTTTCCCTTTAACTGTCAGGCCCCTACGGCCTGGGCCACTATGTGAGTGGTCAGGTCAGGTTGCTGACATCCTAAGCTACATATTCATACCCACCCCAATGTGGCCCAGGCCGTTTCAATATTTCTTATTAATAAAAGAAATACATGAATATGTAGCATTATATATATGACATTTGAAATTTCCAAGCACATACACTGTCTCCTTAACTGTCAGGCCACTACGGCCTGGGCCACTATGTGAGTGGTCAGGTCAGGTTGCTGACATCCTAAGCTACATATTCATACCCACCAAAATGTGGCCCAGGCCGTTTCACTATTTCTTATGAATAAATGAAATACATGGATATGTAGCATTGTATATATTTCATATTTGTACATGACAAGCACATACACTTTCCCTTTAACTGTCAGGCCCCTACGGCCTGGGCCACTATGTGAGTGGTCAGGTCAGGTTGCTGACATCCTAAGCTACATATTCATACCCACCAAAATGTGGCCCAGGCCGTTTCAATATTTCTTCTGAATAAATTAAATAATTGGATATGTAGCATTGTATAAATACGGCATTTGTACATGACAAAGACATACACTGTCCCTTTAACTGTCATTCCCCTACGGCCTGGGCCACTATGTGAGTGGTCAGGTCAGGTTGCTGACATCCTAAGCTACATATTCATACCCACCCCAATGTGCCCCAGGCCGTTTCAATATTTCTTATGAATTAATGAAATACATGGATATGTAGCATTGTATATATATGACATTTCTACATGACAAGTACATACACTGTCCCTTTAACTGTCAGGCCCCTACGGCCTGGGCCACTACATAAGTAGTCAGGTCAGGTTGCTAACATCCTAAGCTACATATTCATACCCACCCCAAAGTGGCCCAGGCCGTTTCACTATTTCTTATAAATAAAAGAAGTACATGAATATGTAGCAATATAGATATTAAATTTGGTACATGGCAACCACATACACTGTCCCTTTAACTGTCAGGCCCCTACGGCCTGGGCCACTATGTGAGTGGTCAGGTCAGGTTGCTGACATCCTAAGCTACATATTCATACCCACCCCAATGTGGCCCAGGCCGTTTCAATATTTCTTATTAATAAAAGAAATACATGAATATCTAGCATTATATATATGACATTTGAAATTTTCAAGCACATACACTGTCTCTTTAACTGTCAGGTCACTACGGCCTGGGCCACTATGTGAGTGTCAGGTCAGGTTGCTGACATCCTAAGCTACATATTCATACCCACCAAAATGTGGCCCAGGCCGTTTCACAATTTCTTATGAATAAATGAAAAAGATGGATATGTATCATTGTATATATATCATATTTGTACATGACAAGCACATACACTTTCCCTTTAACTGTCAGGCCCCTACGGCCTGGGCCACTATGTGAGTGGTCAGGTCAGGTTGCTGACATCCTAAGCTACATATTCATACCCACCAAAATGTGGCCCAGGCCGTTTCAATATTTCTTCTGAATTAATGAAATACATGGATATGTAGCATTGTACATATATGACATTTCTACATGACAAGTACATACACTGTCCCTTTAACTGTCACGCCCCTACGGCCTGGGCCACTACATGAGTGGTCAGGTCAGGTTGCTAACATCCTAAGCTACATATTCATACCCACCCCAAAGTGGCCCAGGCCGTTTCACTATTTCTTATAAATAACAGAAGTACGTGAATATGTAGCAATATAGATATTACATTTTGTACATGGCAAGCAGATACCTTGTCCCTTTAACTGTCAGGCCCCTACGGCCTGGGCCACTATGTGAGTGGTCAGGTCAGGTTGCTGACATCCTAAGCTACATATTCATGCCCACCCCAATGTGGCCCAGGCCGTTTCAATATTTCTTATTAATAAAAGAAATACATGAATATGTAGTATTATATATATGACATTTGAAATTTTCAAGCACATACACTGTCTCTTTAACTGTCAGGCCACTACGGCCTGGGCCACTATATGAGTGGTCAGGTCAGGTTGCTGACATCCTAAGCTACATATTCATACCCACCAAAATGTGGCCCAGGCCGTTTCACTATTTCTTATGAATAAATGAAATACATGGATATGTAGCATTGTATATATATCATATTTGTACATAACAAGCACATACACTTTCCCTTTAACTGTCAGGCCCCTACGGCCTGGGCCACTATGTGAGTGGTCAGGTCAGGTTGCTGACATCCTAAGCTACATATTCATACCCACCAAAATGTGGCCCAGGCCGTTTCAATATTTCTTCTGAATAAATTAAATACATGGATATGTAGCATTATATAAATATGGCATTTGTACATGACAAAGACATACACTGTCCCTTTTACTGTCAGGCCCCTACGGCCTGGGCCACTATGTGAGTGGTCAGGTCAGGTTGCTGACATCCTAAGCTACATATTCATACCCACCCCAATGTGGCCCAGGCCGTTTCAATATTTCTTATGAATTAATGAAATACATGGATATGTAGCATTGCATATATATATGACATTTCTACATGACAAGTACATACACCGTCCCTTTAACTGTCAGGCCCCTACGGCCTGGGCCACTATGTGAGTGGTCAGGTCAGGTTGCTGACATCCTAAGCTACATATTCATACCCACCAAAATGTGGCCCAGGCCGTTTCAATATTTCTTATGAATTAATGAAATACATGGATATGTAGCATTGTATATATATGACATTTCTACATGACAAGTACATACACTTTCCCTTTAACTGTCAGGCCCCTACGGCCTGGGCCACTACATGAGTGGTCAGGTCAGGTCGCTAACATCATAAGCTACATATTCATACCCACCCCAATGTGGCCCAGGCCGTTTCACTATTTCTTATAAATAAAAGAAGTACATGAATATGTAGCAATATAGATATTACATTTTGTACATGGCAACCACATACACTGTCCCTTTAACTGTAAGGCCCCTACGGCCTGGGCCACTATGTGAGTGGTCAGGTCAGGTTGCTGACATCCTATGCTACATATTCATACCCACCCCAATGTGGCCCAGGCCGTTTCAATATTTCTTATTAATAAAAGAAATACATGAATATGTAGTATTATATATATGACATTTGAAATTTTCAAGCACATACACTGTCTCTTTAAATGTCAGGCCACTACGGCCTGGGCCACTATATGAGTGGTCAGGTCAGGTTGCTGACATCCTAAGCTACATATTCATACCCACCAAAATGTGGCCCATGCCGTTTCACTATTTCTTATGAATAAATGAAATACATGGATATGTAGCATTGTATATATATCATATTTGTACATAGCAAGCACATACACTGTCTCTTTAACTGTCAGGCCACTACGGCCTGGGCCACTATATGAGTGGTCAGGTCAGGTTGCTGACATCCTAAGCTACATATTCATACCCACCAAAATGTGGCCCAGGCCGTTTCACAATTTCTTATGAATAAATGAAAAAGATGGATATGTATCATTGTATATATATCATATTTGTACATTACAAGCACATACACTTTCCCTTTAACTGTCAGGCCCCTACGGCCTGGGCCACTATGTGAGTGGTCAGGTCAGGTTGCTGACATCCTAAGCTACATATTCATACCCACCAAAATGTGGCCCAGGCCGTTTCAATATTTCTTCTGAATAAATTAAATACATGGATATGTAGCATTTTATAAATATGGCATTTGTACATGACAAAGACATACACTGTCCCTTTAACTGTCAGGCCCCTACGGCCTGGGCCACTATGTGAGGGGTCAGGTCAGGTTGCTGACATCCTATGCTACATATTCATACCCACCCCAATGTGGCCCAGGCCGTTTCAATATTTCTTATTAATAAAAGAAATACATGAATATGTTATATTATATATATGACATTTGAAATTTTCAAGCACATACACTGTCTCTTTAACTGTCAGGCCACTACGGCCTGGGCCACTATGTGAGTGGTCAGGTCAATTTGCTGACATCCTAAGCTACATATTCATACCCACCCCGATGTGGCCCAGGCCGTTTGAATATTTCTTATGAATTAATGAAATACATGGATATGTAGCATTGTATATATATGACATTTCTACATGACAAGTATATACACTGTCCCTTTAACTGCCAGGCCCCTACGGCCTGGGCCACCATGTGAGTGGTCACTTCAGGTTGCTGACATCCTAAGCTACATATTCATACCCACCAAAATGTGGCCCAGGCCGTTTCACTATTTCTTATGAATAAATGAAATACAAGGATATGTAGCATTGTATATATATCATATTTGTACATGACAAGCACATACACTTTCCCTTTAACTTTCAGGCCCCTACGGCCTGGGCCACTATGTGAGTGGTCAGGTCAGGTTGCTGACATCCTAAGCTACATATTCATACCCACCAAAATGTGGCCCAGGCCGTTTCAATATTTCTTCTGAATAAATTAAATACATTGATATGTAGCATTTTATAAATATGGCATTTGTACATGACAAAGACATACACTGTCCCTTTAACTGTCAGGCCCCTACGGCCTGGGCCACTATGTGAGTGGTCAGGTCAGGTTGCTGACATCCTAAGCTACATATTCATACCCACCCCAATGTGGCCCAGGCCGTTTCAATATTTCTTATTAATAAAAGAAATACATGAATATGTTATATTATATATATGACATTTGAAATTTTCAAGCACATACACTCTCTTTAACTGTCAGGCCACTACGGCCTGGGCCACTATGTGAGTGGTCAGGTCAGGTTGCTGACATCCTAAGCTACATATTCATACCCACCCCAATGTGGCCCAGGCCGTTTCAATATTTCTTATGAATTAATGAAATACATGGATATGTAGCATTGTATATATATGACATTTCTACATGAAAAGTACATACACTTTCCCTTTAACTGTCAGGCCCCTACGGCCTGGGCCACTACATGAGTGGTCAGGTCAGCTTGCTAACATCCTAAGCTACATATTCATACCCACTCCAAAGTGGCCCAGGCCGTTTCAATATTTCTTATAAATAAAAGAAGTACATGAATATGTAGCAATATAGATATTACATTTTGTACATGGCAACCACATACACTGTCCCTTTAACTGTAAGGCCCTTACGGCCTGGGCCGCTATGTGAGTGGTCAGGTCAGGTTGCTGACATTCTATGCTACATATTCATACCCACCCCAATGTGGCCCAGGCCGTTTCAATATTTCTTATTAATAAAAGAAATACATGAATATGTAGTATTATATATATGACATTTGAATTTTTCAAGCACATACACTGTCTCTTTAACTGTCAGGCCACTACGGCCTGGGCCACTATATGAGTGGTCAGGTCAGGTTGCTGACATCCTAAGCTACATATTCATACCCACCAAAATGTGGCCCAGGCCGTTTCACTATTTCTTATGAATAAATGAAATACATGGATATGTGGCATTGTATATATATCATATTTGTACATGACAAGCACATACACTTTCCCTTTAACTGTCAGGCCCCTTCGGCCTGGGCCACTATGTGAGTGGTCAGGTCAGGTTGCTAACATCCTAAGCTACATATTCATACCCACCAAAATGTGGCCCAGGCCGTTTCATTATTTCTTCTGAATAAATTAAGTACATGGATATGTAGTATTTTATAAATATGGCATTTGTACATGACAAAGACATACACTGTCCCTTTAACTGTCAGGCCCCTACGGCCTGGGCCACTATGTGAGTGGTCAGGTCAGGTTGCTGACATCCTAAGCTACATATTCATACCCACCCCAATGTGGCCCAGGCCGTTTCAATATTTCTTATTAATAAAAGAAATACATGAATATGTTATATTATATATATGACATTTGAAATTTTCAAGCACATACACTGTCTCTTTAACTGTCAGGCCACTACGGCCTGGGCCACTATGTGAGTGGTCAGGTCAGGTTGCTGACATCCTAAGATACATATTCATACCCACCAAAATGTGGCCCAGGCCGTTTCACTATTTCTTATGAATAAATGAAAGACATGGATATGTAGCATTGTATATATATCATATTTGTACATGACAAGCACATACACTTTCCCTTTAACTGTCAGGCCCCTACGGCCTGGGTCACTATGTGAGTGGTCAGGTCAGGTTACTGACATCCTAAGCTACATATTCATACCCACCAAAATGTGGTCCAGGCCGTTTCAATATTTCTTCTGAATAAATTAAATACATGGATATGTAGCATTTTATAGATATGGCATTTGTACATGACAAAGACATACACTGTCCCTTTAACTGTCAGGCCCCTACGGCCTGGGCCACAATGTGAGTGGTCAGGTCAGGTTGCTGACATCCTAAGCTACATATTCATACCCACCCCAATGTGGCCCAGGCCGTTTCAATATTTCTTATTAATAAAAGAAATACATGAATATGTTATATTATATATATGACATTTGAAATTTTCAAGCACATACACTGTCTCTTTAACTGTCAGGCCACTACGGCCTGGGCCACTATGTGAGTGGTCAGGTCAGGTTGCTGACATCCTAAGCTACATATTCATACCCACCCCAAAGTGGCCCAGGCCGTTTCACTATTTCTTATAAATAAAAGAAGTACGTGAATATCTAGCAATATAGATATTACATTTTGTACATGACAAGCACATACACTTTCCCTTTAACTGTCAGGCCCCTACGGCCTGGGCCACTATGTGAGTGGTCAGGTCAGGTTGCTGACATCCTAAGCTACATATTCATGCCCACCAAAATGTGGCCCAGGCCGTTTCAATATTTCTTCTGAATAAATTAAATACATGGATATGTAGCATTTTATAAATATGGCATTTGTACATGACAAAGACATACACTTTCCCTTTAACTGTCAGGCCCCTACGGCCTGGGCCACTATGTGAGTGGTCAGGTCAGGTTGCTGACATCCTAAGCTACATATTCATACCCACCCCAATGTGGCCCAGGCCGTTTCAATATTTCTTATAAATAAAAGAAGTACGTGAATATGTAGCAATAGAGATATTACATTTTGTACATGGCAAGCACATACACTGTCCCTTTAACTGTCAGGCCCCTACGGCCTGGGCCACTATGTGAGTGGTCAGGTCAGGTTGCTGACATCCTAAGCTACATATTCATACCCACCCCAATGTGGCCCAGGCCGTTTCAATATTTCTTATTAATAAAAGAAATACATGAATATGTAGCATTATATATATGACATTTGAAATTTTCAAGCACATACACTGTCTCTTTAACTGTCAGGTCACTACGGCCTGGGCCACTATGTGAGTGGTCAGGTCAGGTTGCTGACATCCTAAGCTACATATTCATACCCACCAAAATGTGGCCCAGGCCGTTTCACAATTTCTTATGAATAAATGAAAAAGATGGATATGTATCATTGTATATATATCATATTTGTACATTACAAGCACATACACTTTCCCTTTAACTGTCAGGCCCCTACGGCCTGGGCCACTATGTGAGTGGTCAGGTCAGGTTGCTGACATCCTAAGCTACATATTCATACCCACCAAAATGTGGCCCAGGCCGTTTCAATATTTCTTCTGAATAAATTAAATACATGGATATGTAGCATTTTATAAATATGGCATTTGTACATGACAAAGACATACACTGTCCCTTTAACTGTCAGGCCCCTACGGCCTGGGCCACTATGTGAGGGGTCAGGTCAGGTTGCTGACATCCTATGCTACATATTCATACCCACCCCAATGTGGCCCAGGCCGTTTCAATATTTCTTATTAATAAAAGAAATACATGAATATGTTATATTATATATATGACATTTGAAATTTTCAAGCACATACACTGTCTCTTTAACTGTCAGGCCACTACGGCCTGGGCCACTATGTGAGCGGTCAGGTCAATTTGCTGACATCCTAAGCTACATATTCATACCCACCCCGATGTGGCCCAGGCCGTTTCAATATTTCTTATGAATTAATGAAATACATGGATATGTAGCATTGTATATATATGACATTTCTACATGACAAGTACATACACTGTCCCTTTAACTGCCAGGCCCCTACGGCCTGGGCCACCATGTGAGTGGTCACTTCAGGTTGCTGACATCCTAAGCTACATATTCATACCCACCAAAATGTGGCCCAGGCCGTTTCACTATTTCTTATGAATAAATGAAATACAAGGATATGTAGCATTGTATATATATCATATTTGTACATGACAAGCACATACACTTTCCCTTTAACTTTCAGGCCCCTACGGCCTGGGCCACTATGTGAGTGGTCAGGTCAGGTTGCTGACATCCTAAGCTACATATTCATACCCACCAAAATGTGGCCCAGGCCGTTTCAATATTTCTTCTGAATAAATTAAATACATTGATATGTAGCATTTTATAAATATGGCATTTGTACATGACAAAGACATACACTGTCCCTTTAACTGTCAGGCCCCTACGGCCTGGGCCACTATGTGAGTGGTCAGGTCAGGTTGCTGACATCCTAAGCTACATATTCAAACCCACCCCAATGTGGCCCAGGCCGTTTCAATATTTCTTATTAATAAAAGAAATACATGAATATGTTATATTATATATATGACATTTGAAATTTTCAAGCACATACACTCTCTTTAACTGTCAGGCCACTACGGCCTGGGCCACTATGTGAGTGGTCAGGTCAGGTTGCTGACATCCTAAGCTACATATTCATACCCACCAAAATGTGGCCCAGGCCGTTTCAATATTTCTTATGAATTAATGAAATACATGGATATGTAGCATTGTATATATATATATATATATGATATTTCTACATGACAAGTACATACACCGTCCCTTTAACTGTCAGGCCCCTACGGCCTGGGCCACTATGTGAGTGGTCAGGTCAGGTTGCTGACATCCTAAGCTACATATTCATACCCACCCCAATGTGGCCCAGGCCGTTTCAATATTTCTTATGAATTAATGAAATACATGGATATGTAGCATTGTATATATATGACATTTCTACATGACAAGTACATACACTTTCCCTTTAACTGTCAGGCCCCTACGGCCTGGGCCACTACATGAGTGGTCAGGTCAGCTTGCTAACATCCTAAGCTACATATTCATACCCACTCCAAAGTGGCCCAGGCCGTTTCAATATTTCTTATAAATAAAAGAAGTACATGAATATGTAGCAATATAGATATTACATTTTGTACATGGCAACCACATACACTGTCCCTTTAACTGTAAGGCCCTTACGGCCTGGGCCACTATGTGAGTGGTCAGGTCAGGTTGCTGACATTCTATGCTACATATTCATACCCACCCAAATGTGGCCCAGGCCGTTTCAATATTTCTTATTAATAAAAGAAATACATGAATATGTAGTATTATATATATGACATTTGAATTTTTCAAGCACATACAATGTCTCTTTAACTGTCAGGCCACTACGGCCTGGGCCACTATATGAGTGGTCAGGTCAGGTTGCTGACATCCTAAGCTACATATTCATACCCACCGAAATGTGGCCCAGGCCGTTTCACTATTTCTTATGAATAAATGAAATACATGGATATGTGGCATTGTATATATATCATATTTGTACATGACAAGCACATACACTTTCCCTTTAACTGTCATTCCCCTTCGGCCTGGGCCACTATGTGAGTGGTCAGGTCAGGTTGCTGACATCCTAAGCTACATATTCATACCCACCAAAATGTGGCCCAGGCCGTTTCATTATTTCTTCTGAATAAATTATGTACATGGATATGTAGCATTTTATAAATATGGCATTTGTACATGACAAAGACATACACTGTCCCTTTAACTGTCAGGCCCCTACGGCCTGGGCCACTATGTGAGTGGTCAAGTCAGGTTGCTGACATCCTAAGCTACATATTCATACCCACCAAAATGTGGCCCAGGCCGTTTCACTATTTCTTATGAATAAATGAAAGACATGGATATGTAGCATTGTATATATATCATATTTGTACATGACAAGCACATACACTTTCCTTTAACTGTCAGGCCCCTACGGCCTGGGTCACTATGTGAGTGGTCAGGTCAGGTTACTGACATCCTAAGCTACATATTCATACCCACCAAAATGTGGTCCAGGCCGTTTCAATATTTCTTCTGAATAAATTAAATACATGGATATGTAGCATTTTATAGATATGGCATTTGTACATGACAAAGACATACACTGTCCCTTTAACTGTCAGGCCCCTACGGCCTGGGCCACAATGTGAGTGGTCAGGTCAGGTTGCTGACATCCTAAGCTACATATTCATACCCACCCCAATGTGGCCCAGGCCGTTTCAATATTTCTTATTAATAAAAGAAATACATGAATATGTTATATTATATATATGACATTTGAAATTTTCAAGCACATACACTGTCTCTTTAACTGTCAGGCCACTACGGCCTGGGCCACTATGTGAGTGGTCAGGTCAGGTTGCTGACATCCTAAGCTACATATTCATACCCACCCCAATGTGGCCCAGGCCGTTTCAATATTTCTTATGAATTAATGAAATACATGGATATGTAGCATTGTATATATATGACATTTCTAAATGACAAGTACAAACACTGTCCCTTTAACTGTCAGGCCCCTACGGCCTGGGCCACTACATGAGTGGTCAGGTCAGGTTGCTAACTTCCTAAGCTACATATTCATACCCACCCCAATGTGGCCCAGGCCGTTTCACTATTTCTTATAAATAAAAGAAGTACGTGAATATGTAGCAATATAGATATTACATTTTGTACATGACAAGCACATACACTTTCCCTTTAACTGTCAGGCCCCTACGGCCTGGGCCACTATGTGAGTGGTCAGGTCAGGTTGCTGACATCCTAAGCTACATATTCATACCCACCAAAATGTGGCCCAGGCCGTTTCAATATTTCTTCTGAATAAATTAAATACATGGATATGTAGCATTTTATAAATATGGCATTTGTACATGACAAAGACATACACTGTCCCTTTAACTGTCAGGCCCCTACGGCCTGGGCCACTATGTGAGTGGTCAGGTCAGGTTGCTGACATCCTAAGCTACATATTCATACCCACCCCAATGTGGCCCAGGCCGTTTCAATATTTCTTATAAATAAAAGAAGTACATGAATATGTAGCAATAGAGATATTACATTTTGTACATGGCAAGCACATACACTGTCCCTTTAACTGTCAGGCCCCTACGGCCTGGGCCACTATGTGAGTGGTCAGGTCAGGTTGCTGACATCCTAAGCTACATATTCATACCCACCCCAATGTGGCCCAGGCCGTTTCAATATTTCTTATTAATAAAAGAAATACATGAATATGTAGCATTATATATATGACATTTGAAATTTTCAAGCACATACACTGTCTCTTTAACTGTCAGGTCACTACGGCCTGGGCCACTATGTGAGTGGTCAGGTCAGGTTGCTGACATCCTAAGCTACATATTCATACCCACCAAAATGTGGCCCAGGCCGTTTCACAATTTCTTATGAATAAATGAAAAAGATGGATATGTATCATTGTATATATATCATATTTGTACATTACAAGCACATACACTTTCCCTTTAACTGTCAGGCCCCTACGGCCTGGGCCACTATGTGAGTGGTCAGGTCAGGTTGCTGACATCCTAAGCTCCATATTCATACCCACCAAAATGTGGCCCAGGCCGTTTCAATATTTCTTCTGAATAAATTAAATACATGGATATGTAGCATTTTATAAATATGGCATTTGTACATGACAAAGACATGCACTGTCCCTTTAACTGTCAGGCCCCTACGGCCTGGGCCACTATGTGAGGGGTCAGGTCAGGTTGCTGACATCCTAAGCTACATATTCATACCCACCCCAATGTGGCCCAGGCCGTTTCAATATTTCTTATGAATTAATGAAATACATGGATATGTAGCATTGTATATATATGACATTTCTACATGACAAGTACATACACTGTCCCTTTAACTGTCAGGCCCCTACGGCCTGGGCCAATATGTGAGTGGTCAGGTCAGGTTGCTGACATCCTAAGCTGCATATTCATACCCACCCCAATGTGGCCCAGGCCGTTTCAATATTTCTTATGAATTAATGAAATACATGGATATGTAGCATTTTATAAATATGGCATTTGTACATGACAAAGACATACACTGTCCCTTTAACTGTCAGGCCCCTACGGCCTGGGCCACTATGTGAGTGGTCAGGTCAGGTTGCTGACATCCTAAGCTACATATTCATACCCACCCCAATGTGGCCCAGGCCGTTTCAATATTTCTTATTAATAAAAGAAATACATGGATATGTAGCATTGCATATATATATGACATTTCTACATGACAAGTACATACACCGTCCCTTTAACTGTCAGGCCCCTACGGCCTGGGCCACTATGTGAGTGGTCAGGTCAGGTTGCTGACATCCTAAGCTACATATTCATACCCACCAAAATGTGGCCCAGGCCGTTTCAATATTTCTTATGAATTAATGAAATACATGGATATGTAGCATCGTATATATATGACATTTCTACATGACAAGTACATACACTTTCCCTTTAACTGTCAGGCCCCTACGCCCTGGGCCACTACATGAGTGGTCAGGTCAGGTTGCTAACATCATAAGCTACATATTCATACCCACCCCAATGTGGCCCAGGCCGTTTCAATATTTCTTATAAATAAAAGAAGTACATGAATATGTAGCAATATAGATATTACATTTTGTACATGGCAACCACATACACTGTCCCTTTAACTGTAAGGCCCCTACGGCCTGGGCCACTATGTGAGTGGTCAGGTCAGGTTGCTGACATCATATGCTACATATTCATACCCACCCCAATGTGGCCCAGGCCGTTTCAATATTTCTTATTAATAAAAGAAATACATGAATATGTAGTATTATATATATGACATTTGAAATTTTCAAGCACATACACTGTCTCTTTAACTGTCAGGCCACTACGGCCTGGGCCACTATATGAGTGGTCAGGTCAGGTTGCTGACATCCTAAGCTACATATTCATACCCACCAAAATGTGGCCCATGCCGTTTCACTATTTCTTATGAATAAATGAAATACATGGATATGTAGCATTGTATATATATCATATTTGTACATAGCAAGCACATACACTGTCTCTTTAACTGTCAGGCCACTACGGCCTGGGCCACTATATGAGTGGTCAGGTCAGGTTGCTGACATCCTAAGCTACATATTCATACCCACCAAAATGTGGCCCATGCCGTTTCACTATTTCTTATGAATAAATGAAATACATGGATATGTACCATTGTATATATATCATATTTGTACATGACAAGCACATACATTTTCCCTTTAACTGTCAGGCCCCTACGGCCTGGGCCACTATGTGAGTGGTCAGGTCAGGTTGCTGACATCCTAAGCTACATATTCATACCCACCAAAATGTGGTCCAGGCCGTTTCAATATTTCTTATTAATAAAAGAAATACATGAATATGTTATATTATATATATGACATTTGAAATTTTCAAGCACATACACTGTCTCTTTAACTGTCAGGCCACTACGGCCTGGGCCACTATGTGAGTGGTCAGGTCAGGTTGCTGACATCCTAAGCTACATATTCATACCCACCCCAAAGTGGCCCAGGCCGTTTCACTATTTCTTATAAATAAAAGAAGTACGTGAATATGTAGCAATATAGATATTACATTTTGTACATGACAAGCACATACACTTTCCCTTTAACTGTCAGGCCCCTACGGCCTGGGCCACTATGTGAGTGGTCAGGTCAGGTTGCTGACATCCTAAGCTACATATTCATACCCACCAAAATGTGGCCCAGGCCGTTTCAATATTTCTTCTGAATAAATTAAATACATGGATATGTAGCATTTTATAAATATGGCATTTGTACATGACAAAGACATACACTGTCCCTTTAACTGTCAGGCCCCTACGGCCTGGGCCACTATGTGAGTGGTCAGGTCAGGTTGCTGACATCCTAAGCTACATATTCATACCCACCCCAAAGTGGCCCAGGCCGTTTCACTATTTCTTATAAATAAAAGAAGTACGTGAATATGTAGCAATATAGATATTACATTTTGTACATGACAAGCACATACACTTTCCCTTTAACTGTCAGGCCCCTACGGCCTGGGCCACTATGTGAGTGGTCAGGTCAGGTTGCTGACATCCTAAGCTACATATTCATACCCACCAAAATGTGGCCCAGGCCGTTTCAATATTTCTTCTGAATAAATTAAATACATGGATATGTAGCATTTTATAAATATGGCATTTGTACATGACAAAGACATACACTGTCCCTTTAACTGTCAGGCCCCTACGGCCTGGGCCACTATGTGAGTGGTCAGGTCAGGTTGCTGACATCCTAAGCTACATATTCATACCCACCCCAATGTGGCCCAGGCCGTTTCAATATTTCTTATTAATAAAAGAAATACATGAATATGTAGCATTATATACATGACATTTGAAATTTTCAAGCACATACGCTGTCTCTTTAACTGTCAGGTCACTACGGCCTGGGCCACTATGTGAGTGGTCAGGTCAGGTTGCTGACATCCTAAGCTACATATTCATACCCACCAAAATGTGGCCCAGGCCGTTTCACAATTTCTTATGAATAAATGAAAAAGATGGATATGTATCATTGTATATATATCATATTTGTACATTACAAGCACATACACTTTCCCTTTAACTGTCAGGCCCCTACGGCCTGGGCCACTATGTGAGTGGTCAGGTCAGGTTGCTGACATCCTAAGCTACATATTCATACCCACCAAAATGTGGCCCAGGCCGTTTCAATATTTCTTCTGAATAAATTAAATACATGGATATGTAGCATTTTATAAATATGGCATTTGTACATGACAAAGACATACACTGTCCCTTTAACTGTCAGGCCCCTACGGCCTGGGCCACTATGTGAGGGGTCAGGTCAGGTTGCTGACATCCTAAGCTACATATTCATACCCACCCCAATGTGGCCCAGGCCGTTTCAATATTTCTTATTAATAAAAGAAATACATGAATATGTTATATTATATATATGACATTTGAAATTTTCAAGCACATACACTGTCTCTTTAACTGTCAGGCCACTACGGCCTGGGCCACTATGTGAGTGGTCAGGTCAATTTGCTGACATCCTAAGCTACATATTCATACCCACCCCGATGTGGCCCAGGCCGTTTCAATATTTCTTATGAATTAATGAAATACATGGATATGTAGCATTGTATATATATGACATTTCTACATGACAAGTACATACACTGTCCCTTTAACTGTCAGGCCCCTACGGCCTGCGCCACTATGTGAGGGGTCAGGTCAGGTTGCTGACATCCTAAGCTACATATTCATACCCACCCCAATGTGGCCCAGGCCGTTTCAATATTTCTTATTAATAAAAGAAATACATGAATATGTAGTATTATATATATGACATTTGAATTTTTCAAGCACATACAATGTCTCTTTAACTGTCAGGCCACTACGGCCTGGGCCACTATATGAGTGGTCAGGTCAGGTTGCTGACATCCTAAGCTACATATTCATACCCACCAAAATGTGGCCCAGGCCGTTTCACTATTTCTTATGAATAAATGAAATACATGGATATGTGGCATTGTATATATATCATATTTGTACATGACAAGCACATACACTTTCCCTTTAACTGTCAGGCCCCTTCGGCCTGGGCCACTATGTGAGTGGTCAGGTCAGGTTGCTAACATCCTAAGCTACATATTCATACCCACCAAAATGTGGCCCAGGCCGTTTCATTATTTCTTCTGAATAAATTATGTACATGGATATGTAGCATTTTATAAATATGGCATTTGTACATGACAAAGACATACACTGTCCCTTTAACTGTCAGGCCCCTACGGCCTGGGCCACTATGTGAGTGGTCAAGTCAGGTTGCTGACATCCTAAGCTACATATTCATACCCACCAAAATGTGGCCCAGGCAGTTTCACTATTTCTTATGAATAAATGAAAGACATGGATATGTAGCATTGTATATATATCATATTTGTACATGACAAGCACATACACTTTCCCTTTAACTGTCAGGCCCCTACGGCCTGGGTCACTATGTGAGTGGTCAGGTCAGGTTACTGACATTATAAGCTACATATTCATACCCACCAAAATGTGGTCCAGGCCGTTTCAATATTTCTTTTGAATAAATTAAATACATGGATATGTAGCATTTTATAGATATGGCATTTGTACATGACAAAGACATACACTGTCCCTTTAACTGTCAGGCCCCTACGGCCTGGGCCACAATGTGAGTGGTCAGGTCAGGTTGCTGACATCCTAAGCTACATATTCATACCCACCCCAATGTGGCCCAGGCCGTTTCAATATTTCTTATTAATAAAAGAAATACATGAATATGTTATATTATATATATGACATTTGAAATTTTCAAGCACATACACTGTCTCTTTAACTGTCAGGCCACTACGGCCTGGGCCACTATGTGAGTGGTCAGGTCAGGTTGCTGACATCCTAAGCTACATATTCATACCCACCCCAATGTGGCCCAGGAAGTTTCAATATTTCTTATGAATTAATGAAATACATGGATATGTAGCATTGTATATATATGACATTTCTAAATGACAAGTACAAACACTGTCCCTTTAACTGTCAGGCCCCTACGGCCTGGGCCACTACATGAGTGGTCAGGTCAGGTTGCTAACTTCCTAAGCTACATATTCATACCCACCCCAATGTGGCCCAGGCCGTTTCACTATTTCTTATAAATAAAAGAAGTACGTGAATATGTAGCAATATAGATATTACATTTTGTACATGACAAGCACATACACTTTCCCTTTAACTGTCAGGCCCCTACGGCCTGGGCCACTATGTGAGTGGTCAGGTCAGGTTGCTGACATCCTAAGCTACATATTCATACCCACCAAAATGTGGCCCAGGCCGTTTCAATATTTCTTCTGAATAAATTAAATACATGGATATGTAGCATTTTATAAATATGGCATTTGTACATGACAAAGACATACACTGTCCCTTTAACTGTCAGGCCCCTACGGCCTGGGCCACTATGTGAGTGGTCAGGTCAGGTTGCTGACATCCTAAGCTACATATTCATACCCACCCCAATGTGGCCCAGGCCGTTTCAATATTTCTTATAAATAAAAGAAGTACATGAATATGTAGCAATAGAGATATTACATTTTGTACATGGCAAGCACATACACTGTCCCTTTAACTGTCAGGCCCCTACGGCCTGGGCCACTATGTGAGTGGTCAGGTCAGGTTGCTGACATCCTAAGCTACATATTCATACCCACCCCAATGTGGCCCAGGCCGTTTCAATATTTCTTATTAATAAAAGAAATACATGAATATGTAGCATTATATATATGACATTTGAAATTTTCAAGCACATACACTGTCTCTTTAACTGTCAGGTCACTACGGCCTGGGCCACTATGTGAGTGGTCAGGTCAGGTTGCTGACATCCTAAGCTACATATTCATACCCACCAAAATGTGGCCCAGGCCGTTTCACAATTTCTTATGAATAAATGAAAAAGATGGATATGTATCATTGTATATATATCATATTTGTACATTACAAGCACATACACTTTCCCTTTAACTGTCAGGCCCCTACGGCCTGGGCCACTATGTGAGTGGTCAGGTCAGGTTGCTGACATCCTAAGCTCCATATTCATACCCACCAAAATGTGGCCCAGGCCGTTTCAATATTTCTTCTGAATAAATTAAATACATGGATATGTAGCATTTTATAAATATGGCATTTGTACATGACAAAGACATACACTGTCCCTTTAACTGTCAGGCCCCTACGGCCTGGGCCACTATGTGAGGGGTCAGGTCAGGTTGCTGACATCCTAAGCTACATATTCATACCCACCCCAATGTGGCCCAGGCCGTTTCAATATTTCTTATGAATTAATGAAATACATGGATATGTAGCATTGTATATATATGACATTTCTACATGACAAGTACATACACTGTCCCTTTAACTGTCAGGCCCCTACGGCCTGGGCCAATATGTGAGTGGTCAGGTCAGGTTGCTGACATCCTAAGCTACATATTCATACCCACCCCAATGTGGCCCAGGCCGTTTCAATATTTCTTATGAATTAATGAAATACATGGATATGTAGCATTTTATAAATATGGCATTTGTACATGACAAAGACATACACTGTCCCTTTAACTGTCAGGCCCCTACGGCCTGGGCCACTATGTGAGTGGTCAGGTCAGGTTGCTGACATCCTAAGCTACATATTCATACCCACCCCAATGTGGCCCAGGCCGTTTCAATATTTCTTATTAATAAAAGAAATACATGGATATATAGCATTGCATATATATATGACATTTCTACATGACAAGTACATACACCGTCCCTTTAACTGTCAGGCCCCTACGGCCTGGGCCACTATGTGAGTGGTCAGGTCAGGTTGCTGACATCCTAAGCTACATATTCATACCCACCAAAATGTGGCCCAGGCCGTTTCAATATTTCTTATGAATTAATGAAATACATGGATATGTAGCATTGTATATATATGACATTTCTACATGACAAGTACATACACTTTCCCTTTAACTGTCAGGCCCCTCCGCCCTGGGCCACTACATGAGTGGTCAGGTCAGGTTGCTAACATCATAAGCTACATATTCATACCCACCCCAATGTGGCCCAGGCCGTTTCAATATTTCTTATAAATAAAAGAAGTACATGAATATGTAGCAATATAGATATTACATTTTGTACATGGCAACCACATACACTGTCCCTTTAACTGTAAGGCCCCTACGGCCTGGGCCACTATGTGAGTGGTCAGGTCAGGTTGCTGACATCCTATGCTACATATTCATACCCACCCCAATGTGGCCCAGGCCGTTTCAATATTTCTTATTAATAAAAGAAATACATGAATATGTAGTATTATATATATGACATTTGAAATTTTCAAGCACATACACTGTCTCTTTAAATGTCAGGCCACTACGGCCTGGGCCACTATATGAGTGGTCAGGTCAGGTTGCTGACATCCTAAGCTACATATTCATACCCACCAAAATGTGGCCCATGCCGTTTCACTATTTCTTATGAATAAATGAAATACATGGATATGTAGCATTGTATATATATCATATTTGTACATAGCAAGCACATACACTGTCTCTTTAACTGTCAGGCCACTACGGCCTGGGCCACTATATGAGTGGTCAGGTCAGGTTGCTGACATCCTAAGCTACATATTCATACCCACCAAAATGTGGCCCATGCCGTTTCACTATTTCTTATGAATAAATGAAATACATGGATATGTAGCATTGTATATATATCATATTTGTACATGACAAGCACATACATTTTCCCTTTAACTGTCAGGCCCCTACGGCCTGGGCCACTATGTGAGTGGTCAGGTCAGGTTGCTGACATCCTAAGCTACATATTCATACCCACCAAAATGTGGTCCAGGCCGTTTCAATATTTCTTATTAATAAAAGAAATACATGAATATGTTATATTATATATATGACATTTGAAATTTTCAAGCACATACACTGTCTCTTTAACTGTCAGGCCACTACGGCCTGGGCCTCTATGTGAGTGGTCAGGTCAGGTTGCTGACATCCTAAGCTACATATTCATACCCACCCCAAAGTGGCCCAGGCCGTTTCACTATTTCTTATAAATAAAAGAAGTACGTGAATATGTAGCAATATAGATATTACATTTTGTACATGACAAGCACATACACTTTCCCTTTAACTGTCAGGCCCCTACGGCCTGGGCCACTATGTGAGTGGTCAGGTCAGGTTGCTGACATCCTAAGCTACATATTCATACCCACCAAAATGTGGCCCAGGCCGTTTCAATATTTCTTCTGAATAAATTAAATACATGGATATGTAGCATTTTATAAATATGGCATTTGTACATGACAAAGACATACACTGTCCCTTTAACTGTCAGGCCCCTACGGCCTGGGCCACTATGTGAGTGGTCAGGTCAGGTTGCTGACATCCTAAGCTACATATTCATACCCACCCCAATGTGGCCCAGGCCGTTTCAATATTTCTTATAAATAAAAGAAGTACGTGAATATGTAGCAATAGAGATATTACATTTTGTACATGGCAAGCACATACACTCTCCCTTTAACTGTCAGGCCCCTACGGCCTGGGCCACTATGTGAGTGGTCAGGTCAGGTTGCTGACATCCTAAGCTACATATTCATACCCACCCCAATGTGGCCCAGGCCGTTTCAATATTTCTTATTAATAAAAGAAATACATGAATATGTAGCATTATATATATGACATTTGAAATTTTCAAGCACATACGCTGTCTCTTTAACTGTCAGGTCACTACGGCCTGGGCCACTATGTGAGTGGTCAGGTCAGGTTGCTGACATCCTAAGCTACATATTCATACCCACCAAAATGTGGCCCAGGCCGTTTCACAATTTCTTATGAATAAATGAAAAAGATGGATATGTATCATTGTATATATATCATATTTGTACATTACAAGCACATACACTTTCCCTTTAACTGTCAGGCCCCTACGGCCTGGGAAACTATGTGAGTGGTCAGGTCAGGTTGCTGACATCCTAAGCTACATATTCATACCCACCAAAATGTGGCCCAGGCCGTTTCAATATTTCTTCTGAATAAATTAAATACATGGATATGTAGCATTTTATAAATATGGCATTTGTACATGACAAAGACATACACTGTCCCTTTAACTGTCAGGCCCCTACGGCCTGGGCCACTATGTGAGGGGTCAGGTCAGGTTGCTGACATCCTAAGCTACATATTCATACCCACCCCAATGTGGCCCAGGCCGTTTCAATATTTCTTATTAATAAAAGAAATACATGAATATGTTATATTATATATATGACATTTGAAATTTTCAAGCACATACACTGTCTCTTTAACTGTCAGGCCACTACGGCCTGGGCCACTATGTGAGTGGTCAGGTCAATTTGCTGACATCCTAAGCTACATATTCATACCCACCCCGATGTGGCCCAGGCCGTTTCAATATTTCTTATGAATTAATGAAATACATGGATATGTAGCATTGTATATATATGACATTTCTACATGACAAGTACATACACTGTCCCTTTAACTGCCAGGCCCCTACGGCCTGGGCCACCATGTGAGTGGTCACTTCAGGTTGCTGACATCCTAAGCTACATATTCATACCCACCAAAATGTGGCCCAGGCCGTTTCACTATTTCTTATGAATAAATGAAATACAAGGATATGTAGCATTGTATATATATCATATTTGTACATGACAAGCACATACACTTTCCCTTTAACTTTCAGGCCCCTACGGCCTGGGCCACTATGTGAGTGGTCAGGTCAGGTTGCTGATATCCTAAGCTACATATTCATACCCACCAAAATGTGGCCCAGGCCGTTTCAATATTTCTTCTGAATAAATTAAATACATTGATATGTAGCATTTTATAAATATGGCATTTGTACATGACAAAGACATACACTGTCCCTTTAACTGTCAGGCCCCTACGGCCTGGGCCACTATGTGAGTGGTCAGGTCAGGTTGCTGACATCCTAAGCTACATATTCGTACCCACCCCAATGTGGCCCAGGCCGTTTCAATATTTCTTATTAATAAAAGAAATACATGAATATGTTATATTATATATATGACATTTGAAATTTTCAAGCACATACACTCTCTTTAACTGTCAGGCCACTACGGCCTGGGCCACTATGTGAGTGGTCAGGTCAGGTTGGTGACATCCTAAGCTACATATTCATACCCACCCCAATGTGGCCCAGGCCGTTTCAATATTTCTTATGAATTAATGAAATACATGGATATGTAGCATTGTATATATATATATATATATGATATTTCTACATGACAAGTACATACACCGTCCCTTTAACTGTCAGGCCCCTACGGCCTGGGCCACTATGTGAGTGGTCAGGTCAGGTTGCTGACATCCTAAGCTACATATTCATACCCACCCCAATGTGACCCAGGCCGTTTCAATATTTCTTATGAATTAATGAAATACATGGATATGTAGCATTGTATATATATGACATTTCTACATGACAAGTACATACACTTTCCCTTTAACTGTCAGGCCCCTACGGCCTGGGCCACTACATGAGTGGTCAGGTCAGCTTGCTAACATCCTAAGCTACATATTCATACCCACTCCAAAGTGGCCCAGGCCGTTTCAATATTTCTTATAAATAAAAGAAGTACATGAATATGTAGCAATATAGATATTACATTTTGTACATGGCAACCACATACACTGTCCCTTTAACTGTAAGGCCCTTACGGCCTGGGCCACTATGTGAGTGGTCAGGTCAGGTTGCTGACATTCTATGCTACATATTCATACCCACCCCAATGTGGCCCAGGCCGTTTCAATATTTCTTATTAATAAAAGAAATACATGAATATGTAGTATTATATATATGACATTTGAATTTTTCAAGCACATACACTGTCTCTTTAACTGTCAGGCCACTACGGCCTGGGCCACTATATGAGTGGTCAGGTCAGGTTGCTGACATCCTAAGCTACATATTCATACCCACCAAAATGTGGCCCAGGCCGTTTCACTATTTCTTATGAATAAATGAAATACATGGATATGTGGCATTGTATATATATCATATTTGTACATGACAAGCACATACACTTTCCCTTTAACTGTCAGGCCCCTTCGGCCTGGGCCACTATGTGAGTGGTCAGGTCAGGTTGCTAACATCCTAAGCTACATATTCATACCCACCAAAATGTGGTCCAGGCCGTTTCATTATTTCTTCTGAATAAATTAAGTACATGGATATGTAGCATTTTATAAATATGGCATTTGTACATGACAAAGACATACACTGTCCCTTTAACTGTCAGGCCCCTACGGCCTGGGCCACTATGTGAGTGGTCAGGTCAGGTTGCTGACATCCTAAGCTACATATTCATACCCACCCCAATGTTTCCCAGGCCGTTTCAATATTTCTTATTAATAAAAGAAATACATGAATATGTTATATTATATATATGACATTTGAAATTTTCAAGCACATACACTGTCTCTTTAACTGTCAGGCCACTACGGCCTGGGCCACTATGTGAGTGGTCAGGTCAGGTTGCTGACATTCTAAGCTACATATTCATACCCACCAAAATGTGGCCCAGGCCGTTTCACTATTTCTTATGAATAAATGAAAGACATGGATATGTAGCATTGTATATATATCATATTTGTACATGACAAGCACATACACTTTCCCTTTAACTGTCAGGCCCCTACGGCCTGGGTCACTATGTGAGTGGTCAGGTCAGGTTGCTAACATCCTAAGCTACATATTCATACCCACCAAAATGTGGTCCAGGCCGTTTCAATATTTCTTCTGAATAAATTAAATACATGGATATGTAGCATTTTATAGATATGGCATTTGTACATGACAAAGACATACACTGTCCCTTTAACTGTCAGGCCCCTACGGCCTGGGCCACAATGTGAGTGGTCAGGTCAGGTTGCTGACATCCTAAGCTACATATTCATACCCACCCCAATGTGGCCCAGGCCGTTTCAATATTTCTTATTAATAAAAGAAATACATGAATATGTTATATTATATATATGACATTTGAAATTTTCAAGCACATACACTGTCTCTTTAACTGTCAGGCCACTACGGCCTGGGCCACTATGTGAGTGGTCAGGTCAGGTTGCTGACATCCTAAGCTACATATTCATACCCACCCCAATGTGGCCCAGGCCGTTTCAATATTTCTTATGAATTAATGAAATACATGGATATGTAGCATTGTATATATATGACATTTCTAAATGACAAGTACAAACACTGTCCCTTTAACTGTCAGGCCCCTACGGCCTGGGCCACTACATGAGTGGTCAGGTCAGGTTGCTAACATCCTAAGCTACATATTCATACCCACCCCAATGTGGCCCAGGCCGTTTCACTATTTCTTATAAATAAAAGAAGTACGTGAATATGTAGCAATATAGATATTACATTTTGTACATGACAAGCACATACACTTTCCCTTTAACTGTCAGGCCCCTACGGCCTGGGCCACTATGTGAGTGGTCAGGTCAGGTTGCTGACATCCTAAGCTACATATTCATACCCACCAAAATGTGGCCCAGGCCGTTTCAATATTTCTTCTGAATAAATTAAATACATGGATATGTAGCATTTTATAAATATGGCATTTGTACATGACAAAGACATACACTGTCCCTTTAACTGTCAGGCCCCTACGGCCTGGGCCACTATGTGAGTGGTCAGGTCAGGTTGCTGACATCCTAAGCTACATATTCATACCCACCCCAATGTGGCCCAGGCCGTTTCAATATTTCTTATAAATAAAAGAAGTACATGAATATGTAGCAATAGAGATATTACATTTTGTACATGGCAAGCACATACACTGTCCCTTTAACTGTCAGGCCCCTACGGCCTGGGCCACTATGTGAGTGGTCAGGTCAGGTTGCTGACATCCTAAGCTACATATTCATACCCACCCCAATGTGGCCCAGGCCGTTTCAATATTTCTTATTAATAAAAGAAATACATGAATATGTAGCATTATATATATGACATTTGAAATTTTCAAGCACATACACTGTCTCTTTAACTGTCAGGTCACTACGGCCTGGGCCACTATGTGAGTGGTCAGGTCAGGTTGCTGACATCCTAAGCTACATATTCATACCCACCAAAATGTGGCCCAGGCCGTTTCACAATTTCTTATGAATAAATGAAAAAGATGGATATGTATCATTGTATATATATCATATTTGTACATTACAAGCACATACACTTTCCCTTTAACTGTCAGGCCCCTACGGCCTGGGCCACTATGTGAGGGGTCAGGTCAGGTTGCTGACATCCTAAGCTCCATATTCATACCCACCAAAATGTGGCCCAGGCCGTTTCAATATTTCTTCTGAATAAATTAAATACATGGATATGTAGCATTTTATAAATATGGCATTTGTACATGACAAAGACATACACTGTCCCTTTAACTGTCAGGCCCCTACGGCCTGGGCCACTATGTGAGGGGTCAGGTCAGGTTGCTGACATCCTAAGCTACATATTCATACCCACCCCAATGTGGCCCAGGCCGTTTCAATATTTCTTATGAATTAATGAAATACATGGATATCTAGCATTGTATATATATGACATTTCTACATGACAAGTACATACACTGTCCCTTTAACTGTCAGGCCCCTACGGCCTGGGCCAATATGTGAGTGGTCAGGTCAGGTTGCTGACATCCTAAGCTACATATTGATACCCACCCCAATGTGGCCCAGGCCGTTTCAATATTTCTTATGAATTAATGAAATACATGGATATGTAGCATTTTATAAATATGGCATTTGTACATGACAAAGACATACACTGTCCCTTTAACTGTCAGGCCCCTACGGCCTGGACCACTATGTGAGTGGTCAGGTCAGGTTGCTGACATCCTAAGCTACATATTCATACCCACCCCAATGTGGCCCAGGCCGTTTCAATATTTCTTATTAATAAAAGAAATACATGAATATGTAGCATTATATATATGACATTTGAAATTTTCAAGAACATACACTGTCTCTTTAACTGTCAGGCCACTACGGCCTGGACCACTATGTGAGTGGTCAGGTCAGGTTGCTGACATCCTAAGCTACATATTCATACCCACCCCAATGTGGCCCAGGCCGTTTCAATATTTCTTATTAATAAAAGAAATACATGAATATGTTATATTATATATATGACATTTGAAATTTTCAAGCACATACACTGTCTCTTTAACTGTCAGGCCACTACGGCCTGGGCCACTATGTGAGTGGTCAGGTCAGGTTGTTGACATCCTAAGCTACATATTCATACCCACCCCAATGTGGCCCAGGCCGTTTCAATATTTCTTATTAATAAAAGAAATATATGAATATGTTATATTATATATATGACATCTGAAATTTTCAAGCACATACACTGTCTCTTTAACTGTCAGGCCACTACGGCGTGGGCCACTATATGAGTGGTCAGGTCAGGTTGCTGACATCCTAAGCTACATATTCATACCCACCCCAATGTGGCCCAGGCCGTTTCAATATTTCTTATGAATTAATGAAATACATGGATATGCAGCATTGTATATATATGACATTTCTACATGACAAGTACATACACTGTCCCTTTAACTGTCAGGCCCCTACGGCCTGGGCCACTACATGAGTGGTCAGGTCAGGTTGCTAACATCCTAAGCTACATATTCATACCCACCCCAAAGTGGCCCAGGCCGTTTCACCATTTCTTATAAATAAAAGAAGTACGTGAATATGTAGCAATATAGATATTACATTTTGTACATGGCAAGCACATACACTGTCCCTTTAACTGTCAGGCCCCTACGGCCTTGGCCACTATTTGAGTGGTCAGGTCAGGTTGCTGACATTCTATGCTACATATTCATACCCACCCCAATGTGGCCCAGGCCGTTTCAATATTTCTTATTAATAAAAGAAATACATGAATATGTAGTATTATATATATGACATTTGAATTTTTCAAGCACATACACTGTCTCTTTAACTGTCAGGCCACTACGGCCTGGGCCACTATATGAGTGGTCAGGTCAGGTTGCTGACATCCTAAGCTACATATTCATACCCACCAAAATGTGGCCCAGGCCGTTTCACTATTTCTTATGAATAAATGAAATACATGGATATGTGGCATTGTATATATATCATATTTGTACATGACAAGCACATACACTTTCCCTTTAACTGTCAGGCCCCTTCGGCCTGGGCCACTATGTGAGTGGTCAGGTCAGGTTGCTAACATCCTAAGCTACATATTCATACCCACCAAAATGTGGTCCAGGCCGTTTCATTATTTCTTCTGAATAAATTAAGTACATGGATATGTAGCATTTTATAAATATGGCATTTGTACATGACAAAGACATACACTGTCCCTTTAACTGTCAGGCCCCTACGGCCTGGGCCACTATGTGAGTGGTCAGGTCAGGTTGCTGACATCCTAAGCTACATATTCATACCCACCCCAATGTTTCCCAGGCCGTTTCAATATTTCTTATTAATAAAAGAAATACATGAATATGTTATATTATATATATGACATTTGAAATTTTCAAGCACATACACTGTCTCTTTAACTGTCAGGCCACTACGGCCTGGGCCACTATGTGAGTGGTCAGGTCAGGTTGCTGACATTCTAAGCTACATATTCATACCCACCAAAATGTGGCCCAGGCCGTTTCACTATTTCTTATGAATAAATGAAAGACATGGATATGTAGCATTGTATATATATCATATTTGTACATGACAAGCACATACACTTTCCCTTTAACTGTCAGGCCCCTACGGCCTGGGTCACTATGTGAGTGGTCAGGTCAGGTTGCTAACATCCTAAGCTACATATTCATACCCACCAAAATGTGGTCCAGGCCGTTTCAATATTTCTTCTGAATAAATTAAATACATGGATATGTAGCATTTTATAGATATGGCATTTGTACATGACAAAGACATACACTGTCCCTTTAACTGTCAGGCCCCTACGGCCTGGGCCACAATGTGAGTGGTCAGGTCAGGTTGCTGACATCCTAAGCTACATATTCATACCCACCCCAATGTGGCCCAGGCCGTTTCAATATTTCTTATTAATAAAAGAAATACATGAATATGTTATATTATATATATGACATTTGAAATTTTCAAGCACATACACTGTCTCTTTAACTGTCAGGCCACTACGGCCTGGGCCACTATGTGAGTGGTCAGGTCAGGTTGCTGACATCCTAAGCTACATATTCATACCCACCCCAATGTGGCCCAGGCCGTTTCAATATTTCTTATGAATTAATGAAATACATGGATATGTAGCATTGTATATATATGACATTTCTAAATGACAAGTACAAACACTGTCCCTTTAACTGTCAGGCCCCTACGGCCTGGGCCACTACATGAGTGGTCAGGTCAGGTTGCTAACATCCTAAGCTACATATTCATACCCACCCCAATGTGGCCCAGGCCGTTTCACTATTTCTTATAAATAAAAGAAGTACGTGAATATGTAGCAATATAGATATTACATTTTGTACATGACAAGCACATACACTTTCCCTTTAACTGTCAGGCCCCTACGGCCTGGGCCACTATGTGAGTGGTCAGGTCAGGTTGCTGACATCCTAAGCTACATATTCATACCCACCAAAATGTGGCCCAGGCCGTTTCAATATTTCTTCTGAATAAATTAAATACATGGATATGTAGCATTTTATAAATATGGCATTTGTACATGACAAAGACATACACTGTCCCTTTAACTGTCAGGCCCCTACGGCCTGGGCCACTATGTGAGTGGTCAGGTCAGGTTGCTGACATCCTAAGCTACATATTCATACCCACCCCAATGTGGCCCAGGCCGTTTCAATATTTCTTATAAATAAAAGAAGTACATGAATATGTAGCAATAGAGATATTACATTTTGTACATGGCAAGCACATACACTGTCCCTTTAACTGTCAGGCCCCTACGGCCTGGGCCACTATGTGAGTGGTCAGGTCAGGTTGCTGACATCCTAAGCTACATATTCATACCCACCCCAATGTGGCCCAGGCCGTTTCAATATTTCTTATTAATAAAAGAAATACATGAATATGTAGCATTATATATATGACATTTGAAATTTTCAAGCACATACACTGTCTCTTTAACTGTCAGGTCACTACGGCCTGGGCCACTATGTGAGTGGTCAGGTCAGGTTGCTGACATCCTAAGCTACATATTCATACCCACCCCAATGTGGCCCAGGCCGTTTCAATATTTCTTATGAATTAATGAAATACATGGATATGTAGCATTGTATATATATGACATTTCTAAATGACAAGTACAAACACTGTCCCTTTAACTGTCAGGCCCCTACGGCCTGGGCCACTACATGAGTGGTCAGGTCAGGTTGCTAACATCCTAAGCTACATATTCATACCCACCCCAATGTGGCCCAGGCCGTTTCACTATTTCTTATAAATAAAAGAAGTACGTGAATATGTAGCAATATAGATATTACATTTTGTACATGACAAGCACATACACTTTCCCTTTAACTGTCAGGCCCCTACGGCCTGGGCCACTATGTGAGTGGTCAGGTCAGGTTGCTGACATCCTAAGCTACATATTCATACCCACCAAAATGTGGCCCAGGCCGTTTCAATATTTCTTCTGAATAAATTAAATACATGGATATGTAGCATTTTATAAATATGGCATTTGTACATGACAAAGACATACACTGTCCCTTTAACTGTCAGGCCCCTACGGCCTGGGCCACTATGTGAGTGGTCAGGTCAGGTTGCTGACATCCTAAGCTACATATTCATACCCACCCCAATGTGGCCCAGGCCGTTTCAATATTTCTTATAAATAAAAGAAGTACATGAATATGTAGCAATAGAGATATTACATTTTGTACATGGCAAGCACATACACTGTCCCTTTAACTGTCAGGCCCCTACGGCCTGGGCCACTATGTGAGTGGTCAGGTCAGGTTGCTGACATCCTAAGCTACATATTCATACCCACCCCAATGTGGCCCAGGCCGTTTCAATATTTCTTATTAATAAAAGAAATACATGAATATGTAGCATTATATATATGACATTTGAAATTTTCAAGCACATACACTGTCTCTTTAACTGTCAGGTCACTACGGCCTGGGCCACTATGTGAGTGGTCAGGTCAGGTTGCTGACATCCTAAGCTACATATTCATACCCACCAAAATGTGGCCCAGGCCGTTTCACAATTTCTTATGAATAAATGAAAAAGATGGATATGTATCATTGTATATATATCATATGTGTACATTACAAGCACATACACTTTCCCTTTAACTGTCAGGCCCTACGGCCTGGGCCACTATGTGAGGGGTCAGGTCAGGTTGCTGACATCCTAAGCTCCATATTCATACCCACCAAAATGTGGCCCAGGCCGTTTCAATATTTCTTCTGAATAAATTAAATACATGGATATGTAGCATTTTATAAATATGGCATTTGTACATGACAAAGACATACACTGTCCCTTTAACTGTCAGGCCCCTACGGCCTGGGCCACTATGTGAGGGGTCAGGTCAGGTTGCTGACATCCTAAGCTACATATTCATACCCACCCCAATGTGGCCCAGGCCGTTTCAATATTTCTTATGAATTAATGAAATACATGGATATCTAGCATTGTATATATATGACATTTCTACATGACAAGTACATACACTGTCCCTTTAACTGTCAGGCCCCTACGGCCTGGGCCAATATGTGAGTGGTCAGGTCAGGTTGCTGACATCCTAAGCTACATATTCATACCCACCCCAATGTGGCCCAGGCCGTTTCAATATTTCTTATGAATTAATGAAATACATGGATATGTAGCATTTTATAAATATGGCATTTGTACATGACAAAGACATACACTGTCCCTTTAACTGTCAGGCCCCTACGGCCTGGACCACTATGTGAGTGGTCAGGTCAGGTTGCTGACATCCTAAGCTACATATTCATACCCACCCCAATGTGGCCCAGGCCGTTTCAATATTTCTTATTAATAAAAGAAATACATGAATATGTAGCATTATATATATGACATTTGAAATTTTCAAGAACATACACTGTCTCTTTAACTGTCAGGCCACTACGGCCTGGACCACTATGTGAGTGGTCAGGTCAGGTTGCTGACATCCTAAGCTACATATTCATACCCACCCCAATGTGGCCCAGGCCGTTTCAATATTTCTTATTAATAAAAGAAATACATGAATATGTTATATTATATATATGACATTTGAAATTTTCAAGCACATACACTGTCTCTTTAACTGTCAGGCCACTACGGCCTGGGCCACTATGTGAGTGGTCAGGTCAGGTTGTTGACATCCTAAGCTACATATTCATACCCACCCCAATGTGGCCCAGGCCGTTTCAATATTTCTTATTAATAAAAGAAATACATGAATATGTTATATTATATATATGACATCTGAAATTTTCAAGCACATACACTGTCTCTTTAACTGTCAGGCCACTACGGCGTGGGCCACTATATGAGTGGTCAGGTCAGGTTGCTGACATCCTAAGCTACATATTCATACCCACCCCAATGTGGCCCAGGCCGTTTCAATATTTCTTATGAATTATTGAAATACATGGATATGTAGCATTGTATATATGTGACATTTCTACATGGCAAGCACATACACTGTCCCTTTAACTGTCAGGCCCCTACGGCCTTGGCCACTATTTGAGTGGTCAGGTCAGGTTGCTGACATCCTAAGCTACATATTCATGCCCACCCCAATGTGGCCCAGGCCGTTTCAATATTTCTTATTAATAAAAGAAATACATGAATATGTAGTATTATATATATGACATTTGAAATTTTCAAGCACATACACTGTCCCTTTAACTGTCAGGCCCCTACGTTCTGGGCCACTATGTGAGTGGTCAGGTCAGGTTGCTAACATCCTAAGCTACATATTCATACCCACCCCAATGTGGCCCAGGCCGTTTCACTCTTTCTTATGAATAAAAGAAATACATAGATATATAGCATTTTAGATATATGACGTTTGCACATGGCAAGCACATATGCTGTCTCTTTAACTGCCAGGCCCCTACGGCCTGTGCCACTATGTGAGTGGTCAGGTCACGTTGCTAATATCCTAATATACACATTTATACTCACCCAAATGTGTCCTAGGCCGTTTCAATGTCTCAAAATAACGAATATACAAGTAATGTTTATGCAGATCCCGCCCGTTTCACCTTCCAAGTCGTTTACTGAGATTCGTCCAGTCGGATGAGTTTAAAGCCGTCGATGTCGATGGCGTCGCCAGGGATTGTGGGTTACAGCCACGTTTAAAGATATTTATCTCAGTGAAATTAAAAACCAACCTGTCTCCAGGTTGAAAAAAAAAATAAAATCTGGCTTATTCATTGCATATCACAAATTTTGGGGATTTAAAAGCTCGTGCTCGTCCAAGAAAGAATATCCGCAGCATAAGTATTTTAGATAACAGTGAAATGTCAAACCTGTGGGATGAAGGCATTTCTTTAAATTTGAATTAAGTCGTCAATGGACCGTAGATTACATGATGCAGATTATCAAAACTGGAATGAGGAAGTTGAAAGAAATCGTTTATGTTTAAATTACAGAATTTTTACACAGGAAATCGGTTTAGAAAAATATCTGTTAGATTTGAAGTTGGGGACAGGATATCTTTATGAAACTTTAGATGTGGTAATTATAATCTGCCAGCTGTCAAATGTCGTTATTCATCTGATCTACTTCTTGAAATATGTTCGTTGTGTAGCCATGAAGTACAGGTTGACGAATTTCACTATGTTTTGGTATGCCCGTTTTCATTGACGAGCGTATGAAGTATGTTAAGCATTACTATTACCGCAGTCCTAATACCGTTGAGTTATATCAATCATTTAATGTGAATATCAAGCAACTAAAGAATCTTTCAAGATTTTGTAGAATTATCATGTCAAAGTTCAATTTTTTTTTGTCATGTAAAATTATGTACATTACATGGTAGATAAGACCTCTTTTTTAAGAGTATTTTTTTGTTATTAGTCCGTATATTTCATTTTATTCAATTCTTGCCTTTATTTTTGCTTGTTGTTAGAGCTTAAATATATGTATAATTTTATATTTTTTCCTTCTTTTTATGTATTTTCATATTTGTTGTAAAGTTTTGATTGTTGATACAAATTTGTTTTCTTCCATGCCCCTGAAGGGGCCGTTCAAGAAATAAAAATCACTGTATCACTGTATCACGAAAACTCAATCCATATGTGCCAGTAATACGCACGTGGCTATTAAAACAGCTGCGTCGAGAACTCATCCGCCGTTCCGACTAGTCTGCTGCCATCTATTGTTTGTTTCCCAACGAACGTAGTAACAGCAACGCGGTTGAACTCTATTACTATATGGAGGACTCTGACAATGACAATGACAATAACAATGACAAAAAATAACAATAACAATAACAATAACAATAACAACAACAATAACAATAACAACAACAATACCAATAACAATAACAATAACAATAACAATAACAATGACAATGTCAATGAAAATTAGTTTTATTTCTTGAAACGGCCCCTTCGGGGGTAGGGAAGAAACACGAGTATAAACACACAGTAAAAACGATTAAATCTTTCGCAGTCACAACACATAAATAATATGATATCATCAAGATTTAAGAACAAAAAATAGATCACACTGTGTCAAATCACACACTAAAGCCCCTTTTACACTTTCAAGGATCGCATCGCGGATGACCACGGATCTTCGATCCGGGATCATCCGTACTGTTTCCGACATGACCGTGTCCACTCCGTTAAAGTGTATCTTTGCCCCAAAAAAATTATTTTTGATATGTGAAAGAGACACATTTCAGTAGTCCATTGCACCAACTTTCAGAGAAAATGGGTCATTAATTAGTGAAATAATGCTTCTGAAAGTTTCTAAACACAATTGGTCTGGGAGGCAAGACTACAGCAAACCCTATTGTTTGCAGTGGGTTACGGAACCACAGCGGTTCCTGAATCTCCCAGACACAATTCTAATCCAAAATAATTTGTTGGCCAAAGATACACTTTAAGTCATCCGGCATTATCCTTGATCATCCGGCATGTCCGCAGAAAGAAATTAAGCTTGCTTAATTTTTGATCCCGGACATCACGGATGAAAATCAATACGAACTCTTCCTTGTTGGCGCCGT
The DNA here is from genome assembly GCA_033980235.1 of Diadema setosum. NCBI lineage: Eukaryota > Metazoa > Echinodermata > Echinoidea > Diadematoida > Diadematidae > Diadema > Diadema setosum. Next base: position 34,303,839 of record CM067066.1, on the reverse strand, counting down.
CTACTCTTGCCTCCGTATTCCTTGCTTGTAGGCACCGGCTATTCCGTGTTGCCTCCGTACACATTCCGGGACAATCCGTGAAGACATTGGGAAGTCAGTATTAGCATCGGCTCCATCCGGTATGAAAAATTCGTGTATTTTGCCAATACAAGCTCATAAAGTCCATGAAATTTGCTCACATCTTACTCCATCAGTACAGCCAATAACTCTTCATATTCTCTTCGTATAATTGTCATCTGAGCTAGAAGCTTCAGTGACCCACACAGTTTTCCTTGATATTGTTGTGTTTTTTGTTTGTTTTGGGATGTGTTTTGATTCTTTTTTTGTTGTTGTTGTTGTTGCTTTGTTTATGTCATGATGTTCCCGCACAATGAAACTTTGCTTGTCGACAAGCCGAGGCGTACGTAGGCTGCTGTAGATTTTCTGGTGTCCTTGTTATTAGCTCTATAGCGGCATGTTGCCCGAGAATGATAAAGACACAGTATCAAAAGCAAAAGTAAACGTCATCTTTCAACATTTTAGATATATCCGTGTAAAGACCGAGAAGGGACCTAGTTGCATCCGTGCTCTTCCTTGATATCCGTGTTAGCTCCGTATCATTTCCGCTGTGGTGGTCCGCGGTCGTTCCTTGTGTGTCCGTGTAGGCACCGTACATGTCCGTGTAGAATCCGTACTTCTCCGTGTAGACACCCAGTCGGGAACGTATTCACACCGGCATTGTGAGAGGAAAATCGATATTTTGCATGCCGGAACACAACGGATGACGATCCATAGTCATCCGTGAAGTAATCCGTGAAAGTGTAAAAGGGAGAAAAATATAATCAGTTACTTAAGAACAATAAAAGAAAAGAAGAAACGATTTTATAGTCAAACCTCGACATATCTTACACAGCTTTAAACGCGGCGACACCCCGACAGTGATATTTCAAATCATAACACGCTAGAAATCAACCTTTTAAACGCGTTTAAAAACGTAATATTATCTCTAGTAATAGATAACGTACCCCACACACGTTCACAATGGAATTCTATCAGTTCTTGTTCCAATGTGAAATAGTGTGATGTAATGTGATGCAATGTGATATGATGCGATGTAAATGCGTCCGTGTGTGTGTCTGTCCAGGGAGGTAATCACCTCCCTGGTCTGTCCATGGTGTTGGGAAGAGAGTGAATTTTTTGATGGGTGAAGCACAGACCCCATTGTCAGTTAGCCTTTTGGCAAGGCCTCGTGGCTGTGAAAGAGACTAACTGCGTGAAAACGGGTGAACGCGAGAACGAGCTGCGCCACTCGGTTTCTAGCCTTTTGATAAGGCCTCGCGTCTTAGGCTATATTTCCACGCCGCGTGACGACTTAGACGAGACCAGGTTGTACGCCGTGTTCTTTTTTTTAGACGGCACAGATTGGGGACCCTAACCCTAACCCTAACCCTAACCCTAACCCTAACCCTAACCCTAACCCTAACCCCAACCCTAACCCTCAAGCCCTAACCCAACCCTAACCCTAACCCATCCCTAACTGTAACCCTAACCCTAACCGTAACCCTAAACCCTAACCGTAACCCAACGTGTTTCCCATAGGTTTAATACGCGCCATGCTCCAATCTGCTGTGCCGTCATACAAAAAAAAAAAAAAAAAAAAAAAAAAAAAAAAACGCATACAGGGTGAACGCGAAAACCCGGGGGCTTGTGATTAGTCTAATTTCAACTGCCCTAATTTGTCGGACATAAACCTTAGCCATGAGGCCTTGTCAAAAGGCTAGTCAACCTACGTGATCATTTTGCAAATTGTATTCATATTGTAGAAGATTATCTTCTGAATCTGTTTTACATGGTTTACATTTGGCAGGGATGTTTGTGGTGTGGAGCTCGTAATGGGTGTTGTTTAAATTCCCCCAGAAGGTTCTCGGTTCCATGATAATGAGGTTTATGAAACTCTATCTGAAGATATTGTTGATATAATTTGTAAGTATGATTCTCCCATCTGCTTACTTGGTCAGTTGGTGATTTTAACTCTCGCACTGGTCTTTTAAGCGACTTTCTTTCTTTAGATGATAGTTTTAAGCGACTGTCTTTCTTTTGATGATATTATTTCAGCTGATGTTGGTTTTGATACGATTGGCTCAGAATTTTATGTTGCAAAGGAGAACCTTGATCAACTTGGCATTGAAACTAACGTAGATTCAGTAGTGATACTTATGTCAACAATAATGGAAGAAAACTAATAGAAATGCTTAAAGGTAGGAATCCCATTTGCATGTCTCAAATGAAGAGTTGTATAAATACAGTGGTATGTTGAAGAGAGTATCATTTTAGAAACTCCCATAAAGTATTGAAAGTGGAAGGTGACATTTACTACATTTTTATTGACCGTTAGATTTTGAATTGAATTTTTTTCGGGGCTCACCGTAAATTCCAATACATTACTAGGCTACCTTTGCAGACCCATGCACTGCATGTGTGTCCATCATGTATATTTTGTGAAGAAAGTTCATCAAAACTTACAAACATTTCTGTATACATTCTTGCCACACACCCTATATGTTATTACATCAGCTCTTATACTTTTAGATTTGTGTTTATAGATTAAAAAAAAATACAGAAGACTGCAACAAAAAGGCTTAAGTGTGGCTGACACACAGAACTACTGAGTAGTTGAGTTTTGTGCATTATAGATAACTGTTGACTTCCAAATTTCTCAGCAGTGGCCTAAACAAGTCCCCTGAGGTTCATATTTAATGTTTTGCTGCACTTTGGGAGGTCTGTAAAAGGTATCCCCTACCTTTAAGGGTTGGATATAAAAAATGTGAACGGGAAATTTGGTAGTGATAAAGGAAAAGGTGAATTTACTTGCTTGAAAAATAATGGTTCAAGCGTTATTGATTATGTTATTGTTTCTTCAATGTTGATGCCAGATGTCAATGATTTTAAGGTGTGTGACTTTGACCCTTGTCTTTCTGATGTTCATACTTTATTGGGTGTGGTTTTAGAGTTCACTGATGATAAATGTGATGTTTACCAAAGGGAGTCTCCCTATTCTGATGATTCAATTGGAGGCAATCATTTACATGTGCCTACTAGTGGTACTATTCAGACAAGAGTATCATGGGACAGTTGTCTGGTTGTAAGAAGGATGAATACTGCCACAATTTTACTGAAGCCAAGGTTGATATGGTACTCATGGTGATTGATGATGCAGATAATTTAGGCATAGTCGATCACGTTGTTATATATAATATTTACCAAAATGTGTGTGATATTTTCATGGACCCAGCAACACATATTGGGTTAGTGAAACGTCAACAAAGTAGTTTTCATACTAAGGCAACTAACCACAGGCAGACAGACAATAAGCATGGTTTTCTAAGGAGTGTGAAGGTTAGAATATATGCGGCTGAAAAATAAACTTGCTAAAATTAAGACTATGGATGCTGCTAATAAATTAAGAGTAGAAGCTAAAAAATACAAATCTTTCATGAAAAGACATGCAGAACTTATTATAAAGAATTACACGAACGGATAACAAATTTGAAAAGTGACAACCAAGAGAAAAAAACTGGAAATTGTAAACAAAAATGATAACAGCTTCTCTATGGTCTAAGCCATGGGCGTAAATCCCGGGGGGGGGGGGGGATGGGGGGGATATATCCCCCCCTGAAATGGAGGAGGGGGGATGGCCTGTACAATCATCCCCCCCCCCCCCTGAATTATGAAAAAAAAAATGGAGGAAGCAGAAATGTGATTGTATCAATTTTGGCATATTGCGTGACGTTTGTACGCCGGCCTTCAGACAGGTAACAGAGCTGAACAGTATTCTATCTTGTAGGAAAATGTATACATAATTTTCTCAAGAGCTCGCTCGCTTCGCTCGCTCGCGAAGAAAGTAACATCGACATAACCGTCGGCCTTATGCCAAAAGGGCCTTAACACCATAGACTTTGTACACTATTAGTGCCCTTTTGGCATGAGGCCGACGATACTGTACAATGTAAGGTATGGCTCAGACGTTGACAACGTCACATAGTATAGGCCTACATGTAAACATGCTATGACGCGAGTAACTTGGGACCATCTGCAAAATATGTACGAAAACAAACAAACAAACAATAAAAAAAAAAAAACTATATCGCCATAATTGAACCCCCTCCATTTCCTGAATCATTCCTGACAAACGACAGTGACTGGTGACTCAGTCAGGATACATCTATGGGCATACCCAGGGAAGATCAGGGGCGTCGAATCTATCTCGGGGGGGGGGGGGGGGGGGGGGGGGGGGGGGGGGGGGCAAAGGGGCATCTGCCCGCCCCTACGAAAGTGTTTAGGCAGACAAACCATTAATCCCCCAAGCAATTCCCGAGATGAGGACAAATCTCGAACCTTCTTAATGGAAAATTGTCCAAATATCGCCAGAACTATGCACCAGATAGTTGTATTGCAATCTTAAACATGCAAAAGCTCCGCTATACAGGATCCCTTTCGATAGACTTTGTACACTTTTGAGATTGACGTATATTTCTGTAATTTATCAAAGAGTGTGCAGCAGATCTTTCACTTAACAAAAGCACCCTCATATGCAGAGGCGTCGATGGGGGGGGGGGGGGCGGGGAATGGTTCCCCCATAAAAGTGGGACAAACAAAAGCGAAAAATATAGCCACAAACGGCAGTTTTTGGAGTGTAAAATGTCAAAATTTTAAAGCTCGCTCGCTCCGCTCGCTCGCATTTAATCGCTATGCCATTCTCCTGATGTTGCTGCCAGTGACAAACAGCAGTTGTGCCCGGTGCGCCCCCTTAATTTCCAAAGCGAAATATATAGCTACAAACGACAGTTTTTGGACTGTAAAATGTCAAAATTTTGAAGCTCGCTCGCTTTGCTCGCTCGCATTTAATCATTATACCATTCTCCTGATGTTCAGCCAGTAATTGCCAGCAGTTTTCACCCGATGCGCCCCCCTTAATTTCCCAAGCGAAAAATATAGCTACAAACGGCAGTTTTTCGACTGTAAAATGTCAAAATTTTGAAGCTCGCTCGCTTCGCTCGCTCGCATTTAATCATGCCATTCTCCTGATGTTGCTGCTAATAATTGCCAGTAGTTTTCGCCCGGTGCGCCTCCTTAATTTCCAAAGCGAAAAAATACAGCCACAAACGACAGTTTTGGGGACTGTAAAATGTCAAAGTTTTCAAGCTCACTCGCATTTAATCATTATGCCATTCTCCTGATGTTGCAGCCAGTAACAGCCAGTAGTTTTCACCTGGTGCGCCCCCCTTGATTTGCAAAGCGAAATAATACAGCCACAAAGGACAGTTTTTGGGGACTGTAAAATATCAAAATTTTCAAGCTCACTCGCCTCGCTCGCTCGCATTTAATCGCTATGCCATTCTCCTGATGTTGCTGCCAATAATTGCCGGCAGTTGGCCCGGCGTGCCCCCCCCCCCCCCCCCTTAATTTCCAAAGCGAAAAAATACAGCCACAAACGGCACTTTGGGGACTGTAAAATGTCAAAATTTTCAAACTCGCTCGCTTCGCTTGCTCGCATTCAATCGTCATGCCATTCTCCTGATGTTGCATACTGCCAGTAATTGCCAGCACTTGTGCCCGGTACGCCCCCCCCCCCCCCCCCCCCTTAATTTCCAAAGCGAAAAATATAGCTACAAACGACAGTTTTGGGACTGTAAAAAGTCAAAATTTTCAAGCTCACTCGCTTCGCTCGCTCGCATTTAATCGTTATGCCATTCCCCTGATGTTGATGCCAGTAATTGCTGGCAGTTGGCCCGGTGTGCCCCCCCCCCCCCCCCTTAATTTTCAAAGCGAAAAAATACAGCCACGAACGGCACTTTGGGGACTGTAAAATGTCAAAATTTTCAAACTAGCTCGCTTCGCTTGCTCGCATTCAATCGTTATGCCATTCTGCTGATGTTGCATGCTGCCAGTAATTGCCAGCAGTTGTGCCCGGTGCGCCCCCTTAATTTCCAAAGCGAAGAATATAGCTACAAACGACAGTTTTGGGACTGTAAAATATCAAAATTTTCAAGCTCACTCGCTTCGCTCGCTCGCATTTAATCGTTATGCCATTCCCCTGATGTTGCTGCCAGTAACTGCCAGCAGTTGCGCCCGGTGCGCCCCCTTAATTTTCAAAGCGAAAAAATACAGCCAAAAACGGCAGTTTTTGGACTGTAAAATGTCAAGATTTTCAAGCTCGCTTGCTTCACTCGCTCGCATTCAATTGTTATGCCATTCTCCTGATGTTGCTGCCAGTAATTGCCAGCAGTTGCACCCGGTGCGCCCCCCTTAATTTCCAAAGCAAAAAAAAAAAAAAAAAAAAAAAAAGACAGCCACAAACGGCAGTTTTTGGACTGTAAAATGCCAAAATTTTTAAACTCGCTCGCATTTAATCGCTACACCATTCTCCTGATGTTGCTGCCAGTGATTGACAGCAGTTGCGCCCGGTGCGGCGCCCGGTGCAGCACCCCAAAGCGAAGAAGTATATCTACAAACGGCAGTTTTTAGACTGTAAAAGTATTATGTCAAAATTTTCAAGCTCGCTCGCTCCTCTCGCTCGCATTTAATCGCTATGTCATTCTCGTGATGTTGCTGCCAGTGATTGACAGCAGTTGCGCCGGTGTGCCCCCCCCCCCCCTTAGTTTCCAAAGCGAAGAATATAGCTACAAACGGCAGTTTTTGGACAGTGAAATGTCAAAATTTTCAATGTAAAAAGATTTCACCGTGGGAGGGGAAACCCTCCCAACCATACCCTCCCCCCCCCCTTGCTTGCTTCGCTCCCTCACGATCTCATAACCGCTCCCCCTGAGATCAAATCCTGTCTACGCCGGTGATAGGCCCCACTATTTAGTAGGCCTTCGCAGTGATGTCGCACAGGCGGAGCAATAATATATTGTGAATATTTCATTTTCCATTGGGTTTTTTAAGAAAAAAAAAAACACAAAAATTTCACCAAACGTGTGCACCAGATCGCTGAATTTCTGGTCTTAAAATGCAAAATCTTCCTCCAGTGGAAGAGGGATATAACCCCCCCCCCCCCCCCCCATACACACCCTCCCCCCGTTCGGTCGCTCCGCTCCCTCTGACAGATATTTCAAAAACAAACTGATTTTCCGCAGAAAGTCATCTGACAAGCAAAAAAAAAAAGCAACAAGAACAAAAAGTCTTCATATTTTTGCTGCCATTCTCCTCCCACTTTATATTTCTGCAAAAGAGTGGGACATCCGATCCCTGTATAGTGTGTGTGTGTGGGGGGGGGGGGGGGAGGGGGCACAAAGCTCCCCCCCCCCCCAGGCTGCGCCAGTCCGGTTATTGGGCTTGTGATCGTGGTGATGGTGACCATCCCCCCCCCCCCCCTCCTCAGTACGGATTTACGCCGTTGCTGGTTTCTAATAATATAAATTGCAAAATAATTTGAGTTGTATATAATCTCTATGACAATGCAAAGTCTTGTGTTACATTAAGAATGAAAGGTCAGAGCTGTTTAACTGTAATATCGGTGTACGTCAAGGAGACAACTTATCCCCTCTTCTTTTTGCAATATATCTAAATGATTTTGAATTTTAGTTGAGCCGCAGTTACAAGAGTTTAAGTTTTGCAGCTGATAAAATCAGGATGTGTTTAAGTGATGATGATGTAGAGATTTATTTGAGATTGTTTGTATTACTCTGTGCTGATGATGCGATTGTATAATGGCAGAAAGTCCGTCTGACCTCCAAAAAGCCATAGATGCTTTATTCTGTTTAATATTGCGATTTATGGCGCCTTACTGTCAATTCAAGCAAAACTAAAGTTGTTGTCTTTTCTAGGGGTAAAATTCGAAATAAACCTACCTTTAAGTTTACAGATAATGTTTTAGATATTGTAGATGATTACGTGTACCTTCGGGTAAATTTCAATTACAATGGCAGCTTTAAAAAAGCAATCTCAAAACAAGTGAGCCAGGCAAAGAGAGCGATGTTCAGCGTACTGAATTAGGTGAAGAGATTAAATTTGCTTAAATTTATTGCTTGCGATCTATTTGAAAAACTAGTAGTCCCAATTGCTTTGTATGGGAGCGAGGTATGGGGATTTGAGAACATAATGCAGATAGAGGCATTTTATAGGAAATTTTTATGGATAATTTAGAGGGTTCATAAATCCACAGCGAGTCGTATTATTTATGGTAAGACTGGTCGTTATAAACTATCAAAACTGGTAGAAAGTAGAATGATAAATTTTTGGTGTAGAATTTCAAATGGGAAAGAAACAAAATTGTCATGTATGTTGTATCAATTGATTAACATTTTACATCATGATTTAAACAACTATATTACTCTTTCCATTCTAAATGGATGACGAAAATTAGTAGTATTTTATACAACTGTGGGTTGGCGAACATTTGGTCACAGCAGGAGGTAATAAATTCTAAATGGCTAATTCCCGCTCTAGACCTACGCCAAAATGATATGATCATTCAAGCATTCAAGACTGGCACAGCGAGATTTTTGCAAATAACCAATGTGTAATTTACAGTGTTTTTAAAGACAACCTTACTTTACAGCTTTATCTTAACTTAATTATAAAGATGGAATGAATCTCTGTAAATTCATATGTGGCAATCATTATTTACCCTGTACCAAAGGTAATTATGAAGGTATTCCTATAGACAGAATAGATTATACGGTAATCTTTGTTACCTGGGTAACAAATTGTGACGAATTTCGCTATTTCTTTGAGTGTTCTTATTTTACGTTAGACAGAAGCAAATATATTCCCTCTCAGTTTGCCAAACGTCAAAATGCTTTAAAATGAATAGTTTATTTAATACTTCAAATGCCAAATTACTGTCAAAACTTGCCAAGTTTGCTCATATCATTATGTCAAAGTTTAGTAGATAAGTTCACATATATATCTTTTTCTTTTCTTTTCAAGTCGTTTAACATACTTTTTATGTTAACATTATTCAAGTTATATCTGTACTGATTTGCAAGTGTGTTGAAAAAGCAAATTGATAGTTACATTATTTAATATAGTTCCATCTTTCCGATACTTTTTGCCATCTTGTTATAAATGATAGCTTGTTATATTATACATTTTCTCATATTCCTTTTTTTATTTTCATGTATTTATGCTTGTATGTATGTATATATACATGTAAACAGAATGTATGTTCTCATACACCGAAAGGGGTAGATAGAATAAAGTTCAAGTTCAAGTCCAAGTTCAAGTTCGCAGTTCTCGGTGTGGCGAGTTAGTCTCAATCTTCAGCCACGAGGCCTTGTCAAAAGGCTGATTGGCAGTCTGTGTGTGTGTGCGTGTGTGTGTGTGTGTGTGTGTGTGTGTGTGTGTGTGTGTTTGTGTGTTTGTGTGTGTGTGTGTGTGTGTGTGTGTGTGTGTGTGTGTGTGTGTGTGTGTGTGTGTGTGTGTGTGTGTGTGTAAAAGATGACTACATCTATGCCGGCTGGAAATTGAGGATGACGAAGCATCAACCTAGGTGATTCATCCCTTTGAAATTATTGTTTGATCTCACTGCCACTCACTGGTGTCTGGAGCCAGTGTTGTTCCATCGTGATACCCTGTGCCAAGGAGGATGTTCTCTCGTGCATTCTTGGTGATACCAAAGAATCGTCCACTGAATGAGATGATCAACTCCCCCGATTTTACACGGCCGCTGGTGAAACGCAAGTGACTGCCGCCCTCTGACGTTTAGCGGGTCAGAAGCACTGAAATCGATCTACGTACTTATACTCGGTACAATGGTCACTAGACGTTTGGCAGGCTTGTGTCAACCTAGGAATTTAAATTATAGGACTTTTCAGCCATCTTACTTTCGAATTATTACTTTGACTTTATGACATGAAACTCTCTGGAGAATCTTTACGGAGAAGTACATTTCTACACTAAGTTTCAAGAAAATACCTTTGTTACTGCATAGACATAGGGGAAATACCAACATTTTCAGCATTTTACATTGACCTTTTGACCTTTCACCTCTGCCAACTTCAGTAAAACATAAATTACTTAACAAATAACCCCATCATACTTCATCCTTGGATCAAGTTTGGTTAAAGTTGCTTTATCCAGTATTGAGTTATCACGAAAACAGATTAATGATACCCCCCCCCCCTTCCCTATCCGCTCGTGTAAAATTTGAGAATAAAGGGCTTTCAAAAACATTATATTTTATTTCGTCGAGATGTTGTCATATCAACTGATTGACGAAAGTGCCCTACATTAGGTCATGGTTAGGTCAGGGAGGTGGGTCCCTGGACAATTAGGCCGATTATTTTGATTGCATTAAGGGTCTGTTGTTCTTTTTGTGATGAACTTGCCACAAGCCGTCAGAGGGGCGTGACATCTTGAGTTATACGCGTAGGACTGCGTTTACGCGGTATAAATGGTAGCTTAGGATGTTAGAAACCTGCAATGACCACTCACATAGTCCCCCAGGCCGTAGGGGCCTGACAGTCAAAGGGACAGTGTATGTGCTTGTCATGTACAAACGTCATATATATATATAATGCTACATATCCATGTAATTCTTTTATTCATAAGAAATAGTGAAACGGCCTGGGCCACATTGGGGTGGGTATGAATATGTAGCTTAGGATGTCACCAACCTGACCTGACCACTCATATAGTGGCCCAGGCCGTAGGGGCCGAACAGTTAAAGGGACAGTGTATGTGATTGCCATGTACAAATGTAATATCTATAAAATGCTACATATCCATGTACTTCTTTTATTTATAACAAATAGTGAAACGGCTTGGGCCACATTGGGGTGGGTATGAATATGTAGCTGAGGATTTAAGCAACCTGACCTGACCAATCACATAGTGGCCCAGGCCGTAGGGGAATGACAGTTAAAGGGACAGTGTATGTACTTGCCATGTACAAATGTCATATACATAATGCTACTTATTCATGTATTTCTTTTATTAATAAGAAATAGTGAAACGGCCTGGGCCACATTGGGGTGGGTATGAATATGTAGCTGAGGACTTAAGCAACCTGACCTGACCACTCACATAGTGGCCCAGGCCGTAGGGGCCTGACAGTTAAAGGGACAGTGTATGTGCTTGCCATGTACAAATGTAATATCTATATTGCTACATATTAATGTATTTCTTTTATTTATAAGAAACAGTGAAACGGCCTGGGCCACTTTGGGGTGGGTATGAATATGTAGCTTAGGATGTTAGCAACCTGACCTGACCACTCATGTAGTGGCCCAGGCCGTAGGGGCCTGACAGTTAAAGGGACAGTGTATGTGCTTGTCATGTAGAAATGTCACATATATACAATGCTACATATCCATGTATTTCAATAATTCATAAGAAATATTGAAACGGCCTGGGCCACATTGGGATGGGTATGAATATGTAGCTTAGGATGGCAGTTACCTGACCTGACCATTCACATAGTGGCCCAGGCCGTAGGGGCCTGACAGTTAAAGGGACAGTGTATGTGCTTATCATGTAGAAATGTCATATATATATATATAATGCTATATATCCATGTATTTCATTTATTCATAAGAAATATTGAAACGGCCTGGGCCACATTGGGGTGGGTATGAATATGTAGCTGAGGATTTAAGCAACCTGACCTGACCACTCACATAGTGGCCCAGGCCGTAGGGGCCTGACAGTTAAAGGGACAGTGTATGTGCTTGTCATGTAGAAATGTCATATATATACAATGCTACATATCCATGTATTTCATATATTCATAAGAAATATTGAAACGGCCTGGGCCACATTTTGGTGGGTATGAATATGTAGCTTAGGATGTCAGCAACCTGACCTGACCACTCACATAGTGGCCCAGGCCGCAGGGGCCTGACAGTTAAAGGGACAGTGTATGTGCTTGCCATGTACAAATGTCATATATAGAATGCTACATATTCATGTATTTCTTTTATTTATAAGAAATAGAAAAACGGCCTGGGCCACATTGGGGTGGGTATGAATATGTAGCTTAGGATGTCAGCAACCTGACCTGACCACTCACATAGTGGCCCAGGCCGTAGGGGCCTGACAGTTAAAGGGACAGTGTATGTGCTTGCCATGTACAAATGTAATATCTATATTGCTACATATTAATGTATTTCTTTTATTTATAAGAAATAGTGAAATGGCCTGGGCCACTTTGGGGTGGGTATGAATATGTAGCTTAGGATGTAAGCAACCTGACCTGACCACTCATGTAGTGGTCCAGGACGTATGGGCCTGACAGTTAAAGGGACAGTGTATGTGCTTGCCATGTACAAATGTCATATATAGAATGCTACATATTCATGTATTTCTTTTATTTATAAGAAATAGAAAAACGTCCTGGGCCACTTTGGGGTGGGTATGAATATGTAGGTTAGGATGTCAGCAACCTTACCTGACCACTCACATAGTGGCCCAGGCCGTAGGGGCCTGAGAGTTAAAGGGACAGTGTATGTGCTTGCCATGTACAAATGTAACATCTATATTGCTACATATTAATATATTTCTTTTATTTATAAGAAATAGTGAAACGGCCTGGGCCACTTTGGGGTGGGTATGAATATGTAGCTTAGGATGTCAGCAACCTGACCTGACCACTCATGTAGTGGCCCAGGACGTATGGGCCTGACAGTTAAAGGGACAGTGTATGTGCTTGTCATGTAGAAATTTCATATATATACAATGCTACATATCCATGTATTTCAATAATTCATAAGAAATATTGAAACGGCCTGGGCCACATTTTGGTGGGTATGAATATGTAGCTTAGGATGTCAGCAACCTGGCCTGACCACTCACATAGTGGCCCAGGCCGTAGGGGCCTGACAGTTAAAGGGACAGTGTATGTGCTTGTCATGTACAAATGTGATATATATACAATGTTACATATCCATGTATTTCATTTATTCATAAGAAATATTGAAACGGCCTGGGCCACATTGGGGTGGGTATGAATATGAAGCTGAGGACTTAAGCAACCTGACCTGACCACTCACATAGTGGCCCAGGCCGTAGGGGCCTGACAGTTAAAGGGACAGTGTATGTGCTTGTCATGTAGAAATGTCAAATGTATACAATGCTACATATCCATGTATTTCATTTATTCATAAGAAATATTGAAACGGCCTGGGCCACATTTTGGTGGGTATGAATATGTAGCTTAGGATGTCAGCAACCTGAGCTGACCACTCACATAGTGGCCCAGGCCGTAGGGGCCTGACAGTTAAAGGGACAGTGTATGTGCTTCTCATGTACAAATGTGATATATATACAATGCTACATATCCATGTATTTCATTTATTCATAAGAAATATTGAAACGGCCTGGGCCACATTTTGGTGGGTATGAATATGTAGCTTAGGATTTAAGCAACCTGACCTGACCACTCACATAGTGGCCCAGGCCGTAGGGGCCTGACAGTTAAAGGGACAGTGTATGTGCTTGCCATGTACAAATGTCATATATATAATGCTACATATTCATGTATTTCTTTTATTTATAAGAAATAGAAAAACGGCCTGGGCCACATTGGGGTGGGTATGAATATGTAGCTTAGGATGTCAGCAACCTGAAGTGACCACTCACATAGTGGCCCAGGCCGTAGGGGCCTGACAGTTAAAGGGACAGTGTATGTGCTTGCCATGTACAAATGTGATATATCCATGTATTTCAATAATTCATAAGAAATATTGAAACGGCCTGGGCCACATTTTGTTGGGTATGAATATGTAGCTTAGGATGTCAGCAACCTGGCCTTACCACTCACATAGTGGCCCAGGCCGTAGGGGCCTGACAGTTAAAGGGACAAAACAAAAAGAAATATTGAAACGGCCTGGGCCACATTGGGGTGGGTATGAATATGTAGCTTAGGATGTCAGCAAACCTGACCTGACCACTCACATAGTGGCCCAGGCCGTAGGGGCCTGACAGTTAAAGGGACAGTGTATGTGCTTGTCATGTACAAATGCCATATTTATACAATGCTACATATCCATGTATTTCATTTATTCATAAGAAATATTGAAACGGCCTGGGCCACATTTTGGTGGGTATGAATATGTAGCTAAGGATGTCAGCAACCTGACCTGACCACTCACATAATGGCCCAGGCCGTAGGGGCCTGACAGTTAAAGGGACAGTGTATGTGCTTGTCATGTACAAATGTGATATATATACAATGCTACATATCCATGTATTTCATTTATTCATAAGAAATAGTTAAACGGCCTGGGCCACATTTTGGTGGGTATGAATATGTAGCTTAGGATGTCAGCAACCTTACCTGACCACTCACATAGCGGCCCAGGCCGTAGGGGCCTCACAGTTAAAGGGATAGTGTATGTGCTTGTCATTTACAAATATGATATATATACAATGCTACATATCCATGTATTTCATTTATTCATAAGAAATAGTGAAACGGCCTGGGCCACATTTTGGTGGGTATGAATATGTAGCTTAGGATGTCAGCAACCTTACCTGACCACTCACATAGTGGCCCAGGCCGTAGTGGCCTGACAGTTAAAGGGACAGTGTATGTCTTTGTCATGTACAAATGCCATATGTATAAAATGCTACATATCCATGTCTTTAATTTATTCAGAAGAAATATTGAAACGGCCTGTGCCACATTTTGGTGGGTATGAATATGTAGCTTAGGATGTCAGCAACCTGACCTGACCACTCACATAGTGGCCCAGGCCGTAGGGGCCTGACAGCTAAAGAGACAGTGTATGTGCTTGAAAATTTCAAATGTCATATATATAATATAACATATTCATGTATTTCTTTTATTAATAAGAAATATTGAAACGGCCTGGGCCACATTGGGGTGGGTATGAATATGTAGCTTAGGATGTCAGCAACCTTCCCTGACCACTCACATAGTGGCCCAGGCCGTAGGGGCCTTACAGTTAAAGGGACAGTGTTTGTACTTGTCATGTAGAAATGTCATATATATACAGTGCTACATATCCATGTATTTCATTAATTCATAAGAAATATTGAAACGGCCTGGGCCACATTGGGGTGGGTATGAATATGTAGCTTAGGATGTCAGCAACCTGACCTGACCACTCGCATAGTGGCCCAGGCCGTAGGGGCCTGACAGTTAAAGGGATAGTGTATGTGCTTGTCATTTACAAATATGATATATATACAATGCTACATATCCATGTATTTCATTTATTCATAAGAAATAGTGAAACGGCCTGGGCCACATTTTGGTGGGTATGAATATGTAGCTTAGGATGTCAGCAACCTTACCTGACAACTCACATAGTGGCCCAGGCCGTAGGGGCCTGACAGTTAAAGAGACAGTGTATGTGCTTGAAAATTTCAAATGTCATATATATAATATAACATATTCATGTATTTCTTTTATTAATAAGAAATATTGAGACGGCCTGGGCCACATTGGGGTGGGTATGAATATGTAGCTTAGGATGTCAGCAACCTGACCTGTCCACTCGTGGCCCAGGCCGTAGGGGCCTTACAGTTAAAGGGACAGTGTATGTGGTTGCCATGTACAAAATGTAATATCTATATTGCTATATATTCACGTACTTCTTTTATTTATAAGAAATAGTGAAACGGCCTGGGCCACTTTGGGGTGGGTATGAATATGTAGCTTAGGATGTTAGCAACCTTACCTGACCACTCATGTAGTGGCCCAGGCCGTAGGGGCCTGGCAGTTAAAGGGACAGTGTATGTACTTGTCATGTAGAAATGTCATATATATATACAATGCTGCATATCCATGTATTTCATAAATTCATAGGATGTCAGCAACCTGACCTGACCACTCACATAGTGGCCCAGGCCGTAAGGGCCTTACAGTTAAAGGGACAGTGTATGTGGTTGCCATGTAGAAATTTCATATATATACAATGCTACATATCCATGTATTACATTAATTCATAAGAAATATTGAAACGGCCTGGGCCACATCGGGGTGGGTATGAATATGTAGCTTAGGATGTCAGCAACCTGACCTGACCACTCACATAGTGGCCCAGGCCGTAGTGGCCTGACAGTTAAAGGGACAGTGTTTGTACTTGTCATGTAGAAATGTCATATATATACAGTGCTACATATCCATGTATTTCATTAATTCATAAGAAATATTGAAACGGCCTGGGCCACATTGGGGTGGGTATGAATATGTAGCTTAGGATGTCAGCAACCTGACCTGACAACTCACATAGTGGCCCAGGCCGTAGGGGCCTGAGAGTTAAAGAGACAGTGTATGTGCTTGTCATGTAGAAATTTCATATATATAAAATGCTACATATCCATGTCTTTAATTTATTCATAAGAAATATTGAAACGGCCTGGGCCACATTTTGGTGGGTATGAATATGTAGCTTAGGATGTCAGCAACCTGACCTGACCACTCACATAGTGGCCCAGGCCGTAGGGGCCTGACAGTTAAAGGGACAGTGTATGTACTTGTCATGTAGAAATTTCATATATATACAATGCTACATATCCATGTATTACATTAATTCATAAGAAATATTGAAACGGCCTGGGCCACATCGGGGTGGGTATGAATATGTAGCTTAGGATGTCAGCAACCTGACCTGACCACTCACATAGTGGCCCAGGCCGTAGTGGCCTGACAGTTAAAGGGACAGTGTTTGTACTTGTCATGTAGAAATGTCATATATATACAGTGCTACATATCCATGTATTTCATTAATTCATAAGAAATATTGAAACGGCCTGGGCCATATTGGGGTGGGTATGAATATGTAGCTTAGGATGTCAGCAACCTGACCTGACAACTCACATAGTGGCCCAGGCCGTAGGGGCCTGAGAGTTAAAGAGACAGTGTATGTGCTTGAAAATTTCAAATGTCATATATATAATATAACATATTCATGTATTTCTTTTATTAATAAGAAATATTGAAACGGGCTGGGCCACATTGGGGTGGGTATGAATATGTAGCCTAGGATGTCAGCAACCTGACCTGACCACTCACATAGTGGCCCAGGCCGTAGGGGCCTTCCAGTTAAAGGGACAGTGTATGTGGTTGCCATGTACAAAATGTAATATCTATATTGCTATATATTCACGTACTTCTTTTATTTATAAGAAATAGTGAAACGGCCTGGGCCACTTTGGGGTGGGTATGAATATGTAGCTTAGGATGTTAGCAACCTTACCTGACCACTCATGTAGTGGCCCAGGCCGTAGGGGCCTGGCAGTTAAAGGGACAGTGTATGTACTTGTCATGTAGAAATGTCATATATATACAATGCTGCATATCCATGTATTTCATAAATTCATAAGAAATATTGAAACGGCCTGGGCCACATTGGGGTAGGTATGAATATGTAGCTTAGGATGTCAGCAACATGACCTGACCACTCTCATAGTGGCCCAGGCCGTAGGGGCCTGACAGTTAAAGGGACAGTGTATGTACTTGTCATGTAGAAATGTCATATATATACAATGCTGCATATCCATGTATTTCATAAATTCATAAGAAATATTGAAACGGCCTGGGCCACTTTTTGGTGGGTATGAATATGTAGCTTAGGATGTCAGCAACTTGACCTGACCACTCTCATAGTGGCCCAGGCCGTAGGGGCCTGACAGTTAAAGGGACAGTGTATGTACTTGTCATGTAGAAATGTCATATATATACAATGCTACATATCCATGTATTTCATTAATTCATAAGAAATATTGAATCGGCCTGGGCCACATCGGGGTGGGTATGAATATGTAGCTTAGGATGTCAGCAACCTGACCTGACCACTCACATAGTGGCCCAGGCCGTAGTGGCCTGACAGTTAAAGGGACAGTGTATGTCTTTGTCATGTACAAATGCCATATGTATAAAATGCTACATATCCATGTCTTTAATTTATTCAGAAGAAATATTGAAACGGCCTGGGCCACATTTTGGTGGGTATGAATATGTAGCTTAGGATGTCAGCAACCTGACCTGACCACTCACATAGTGGCCCAGGCCGTAGGGGCCTGACAGCTAAAGAGACAGTGTATGTGCTTGAAAATTTCAAATGTCATATATATAATATAACATATTCATGTATTTCTTTTATTAATAAGAAATATTGAAACGGCCTGGGCCACATTGGGGTGGGTATGAATATGTAGCTTAGGATGTCAGCAACCTGACCTGACTACTCACATAGTGGCCCAGGCCGTAGGGGCCTTACAGTTAAAGTGACAGTGTTTGTACTTGTCATGTAGAAATGTCATATATATACAGTGCTACATATCCATGTATTTCATTAATTCATAAGAAATATTGAAACGGCCTGGGTCACATTGGGGTGGGTATGAATATGTAGCTTAGGATGTCAGCAACCTGACCTGACCACTCACATAGTGGCCCAGGCCGTAGGGGCCTGACAGTTAAAGGGATAGTGTATGTGCTTGTCATTTACAAATATGATATATATACAATGCTACATATCCATGTATTTCATTTATTCATAAGAAATAGTGAAACGGCCTGGGCCACATCGGGGTGGGTATGAATATGTAGCTTAGGATGTCAGCAACCTGACCTGACCACTCACATAGTGGCCCAGGCCGTAGTGGCCTGACAGTTAAAGGGACAGTGTTTGTACTTGTCATGTAGAAATGTCATATATATACAGTGCTACATATCCATGTATTTCATTAATTCATAAGAAATATTGAAACGGCCTGGGCCACATTGGGGTGGGTATGAATATGTAGCTTAGGATGTCAGCAACCTGACCTGACAACTCACATAGTGGCCCAGGCCGTAGGGGCCTGAGAGTTAAAGAGACAGTGTATGTGCTTGAAAATTTCAAATGTTATATATATAATATAACATATTCATGTATTTCTTTTATTAATAAGAAATATTGAAACGGGCTGGGCCACATTGGGGTGGGTATGAATATGTAGCCTAGGATGTCAGCAACCTGACCTGACCACTCACATAGTGGCCCAGGCCGTAGGGGCCTTCCAGTTAAAGGGACAGTGTATGTGGTTGCCATGTACAAAATGTAATATCTATATTGCTATATATTCACGTACTTCTTTTATTTATAAGAAATAGTGAAACGGCCTGGGCCACTTTGGGGTGGGTATGAATATGTAGCTTAGGATGTTAGCAACCTTACCTGACCACTCATGTAGTGGCCCAGGCCGTAGGGGCCTGGCAGTTAAAGGGACAGTGTATGTACTTGTCATGTAGAAATGTCATATATATACAATGCTGCATATCCATGTATTTCATAAATTCATAAGAAATATTGAAACGGCCTGGGCCACATTGGGGTAGGTATGAATATGTAGCTTAGGATGTAAGCAACCTGACCTGACCACTCTCATAGTGGCCCAGGCCGTAGGGGCCTGACAGTTAAAGGGACAGTGTATGTACTTCTCATGTAGAAATGTCATATATATACAATGCTGCATATCCATGTATTTCATAAATTCATAAGAAATATTGAAACGGCCTGGGCCACATTTTGGTGGGTATGAATATGTAGCTTAGGATGTCAGCAACTTGACCTGACCACTCTCATAGTGGCCCAGGCCGTAGGGGCCTGACAGTTAAAGGGACAGTGTATGTACTTGTCATGTAGAAATGTCATATATATACAATGCTACATATCCATGTATTTCATTAATTCATAAGAAATATTGAATCGGCCTGGGCCACATCGGGGTGGGTATGAATATGTAGCTTAGGATGTCAGCAACCTGACCTGACCACTCACATAGTGGCCCAGGCCGTAGTGGCCTGACAGTTAAAGGGACAGTGTATGTCTTTGTCATGTGCAAATGCCATATGTATAAAATGCTACATATCCATGTCTTTAATTTATTCAGAAGAAATATTGAAACGGCCTGGGCCACATTTTGGTGGGTATGAATATGTAGCTTAGGATGTCAGCAACCTGACCTGACCACTCACATAGTGGCCCAGGCCGTAGGGGCCTGACAGTTAAAGGGAAAGTGTATCTGCTTTTCATGTACAAATATGATATATATATAATGCAACATATCCATGTATTTCATTTAATATTCATAAGAAATAATGAAACGGCCTGAGCCACATTTTGGTGGGTATGAATATGTAGCTTAATATGTCAGCAACCTGACCTGACCACTCACATAGTGGCCCAGGCCGTAGGGGCCTTACAGTTAAAGTTACAATGAGGGCTATGGTTTACTATTGGAGGAAATATATGTATAAATGAATAATATCTTACATTCCTACATAAAGATGATGTTTAGTATGACATTCCATTTGATTCCCTTCCTTTTTTAACTTTAGAAAAATAGAGTTAGAAAAATTAAACTGGTGGAGCTGTTAAAAGCATTGCAACTGAATTGATCGAGAACACGCCGTGAAAACGATGTCTCTTCAGAGCCACCATAGTTTTTAGCGCGCTACAATAGATATCCACTACATTCACAGATGTGATCTCGTACGAGTGTTATGTATATGTTGTATTATTGCTGGGCGATACGTCGATGTCACATCGGCGATCGATAGCGCGGAGTGCAGTTACACCGGGACCGTCTAACGTTTTATTTGTATAAAATACCATCGACAAACTGATTGTACATTGCAGGTGAATAAGGAGCCAACTTCACATTCCGAATAGGGAACTGAATAAGGAGCTGAATAAGTAGCCAACTTCACATTCCGAATAAGTAGCTGAATAAGTAGCCAACTTCACACTCCGAATAAGGAACTGAATAAGTAACTGAATAAGTAACTGAATAAGTAACTGAATAAGGAGCCAACTTCACATGGGTGAGTGACGGTATGATGTTGACTTACTGGAACAGAACAGTCCGATTATGAACCGTGAAGTTAAATGACGCTCATTTATGTTTACATGTCAGCAGAATTCAACATCATCGTAGATGGATTTATGTCGCTGTATGAAAAATCCCGGTGATATGATAAATATCAATGCCTGCAGGCGCCTGACTTTTAGAAGTTTTTAAAGTTGTTTTCTTCGCGAAATTTTCGCATCCAATAGCGACGTGACGCACTAGCCTTTTGTCAAGACGCTGAATGATAATAATGAAAATGATAACGGTATGATTATTACAGTGTATTCTGTATAAATTATAAATCAAATTGTATGATGACGTTAACACCCTTATGATTTATGATAGGCTAAGAATCAGATTATTTATCTTATGCTATGGTTTTCATGAGGAAATATACTTAATGCGAGACTGTGATCAAATGTATGCCATCACCACCACATAACTTTGGAAATTAATTATACGTGTCGAGCCAGGGAGGTGGAAAATATGCAATCCGATTTTTTTTTTCTTACTTTTTATGTTCCCAGGATATCCGCCTCCATAACAACTTTTAAAAAGTGACATTTCCATTTTACAATCAATACTTGGGTGTTTTCATATTGTTTTATGGAGGTATCATAGGGCCTAAAACCGGGTAGGCCTACATTCTATGCAACATTATCATTAGGCCCTATTTGTAAAATTTGATTATCATTATACTATTCTATAATTTCATAATCTAGTGGAACAAGGCAAAAAGCTGATAATCACAAGCCTTGTCAATGGTTCCACAATAGTATGGTGTCTATGTCACCTTAAGGGCCTATCTAGAAACAAGACTGAACAACAACAACACCAATAATAATAATAATAATAATAATAATAATAATAATAATAACAACAACAACAACAACAACAACAACAACAACACGAGATTTTGTGTTTGAATCACGGATTTGAATTGGATATTAGTAAATGAGAACCGTGAGTGACGCACTGATGAACGAAGTCTCATTTACACGGGTTGGACAATTTAGTTTGAACGAGTATACAGTTGTAAGGTCGTAAGCGAGAAAGAGAGAAAGAATAATTATCCTTGAGAACAACAGGGATATTCTGGATCGGTATGTGTAATGCCAAACGCATTATCTATCTCACTCTATAAATCTTTAGTTTCTCTGAAAGTGCATGTATTCAAAGATTTCTGAGTATGAGCTTCTAATGTCATAACCCAGTTCTTGCAAGTTACATTTTTAAAACTTTTTTTTCATCTGAAGGATGTGACTAAAATCGCTAATGAATAATTTTAATTCATCTATTATTATCGTCCTTATCAACCGATATGGAACCTACATAAGACAGGAAGATTTCTTTTTCTATTTGCAAAAGACTTTCCTACTTTCAGGTGAATTTCTCATGCATAACAGTTTCATCTGATAATTTTGCTCTCATAAAATTTTAGTATTGATATGCAAGACCACCTACTAGCATACAAAAATGTGAATTGATGTCATTATTTTGCTTTGCAGCGCAATGGTCTCTTTCAGTGATGTCTCACTATGTTTTTGTGTATCCCGCTTATAAAATTCAAAGTGTACCGAAAACATGAATTATGCTTATCAGTCATGTCGGAACTGTTACGTTATGACATCAGAAAGGACGACGCCATGTAACATTATTTCAATCGATAGGTAGCATTCTTCTCCCAGACTCTGACAAGAGCTATTGCATGGGTTAGCTGATGTATAAAGGACAAGAACTTCACCAAATCTTATTTTTTTGAAAAAAGTGCACATTTCCTTGACTTGTCACTGACGACGTCGTATGATAAGGGTAACATTATACCCCTGCCTTCTGAAAGAGGCAAAGTGAAGATAATACTATGTTGAATATAATAATAAGTGGTCTTCTCATCCAGCACTGCCTGAGCAAAAACTTAAAAATTCATACATTTTGAATGGATTGTTAGATTTTCCTTCAACTCTCACTGATGTGTTCTATACCAATATTGCTGCATTCACTCAATCCACATGAATTGAATGTAATAAGCGTGGACTTGTCCTTTTCAATCTGACGGGTGACTATAGACAACGTCAATCACTAACAATGTTAATACGCATCCCATTTCAAGATTTTTCATTTGGCACATGACAATTTCTTCAAAGTTCAAATTTATTTTTCCTTATGCAAATGTGATTGAAAAGGATAAAGTCGTACAATAAATATTGTCAGTTTTAATGACTCCGTTAGGCCCCAGAAGTTGTGAGACCACTAAAGTTCCGTTCCTTCCTTTGGTTAAATAAAAAAATATATATATTACAAGGCATAATAAGCAAAGACCGTTGTCCAAGTCAAGCGTTTTGCTTATTGATAGCGGTGTCCTCCACCTGTACAGTTAAAGATCTGAAATGATATCTATGTATTATTTCAAATGATTATGTATTTGTAATGCGACATTTTGTTTATATTTTCATGACTTGTGAATAATATGTTCAATGTTGTTATACTTATCTTCTGTTTTGTACAAGTGGAGAAATAAAACTTACTGAAACTGAAACTGAAACTATAGAAAGTCATCACCCAATACTCGGTTGGAACATCTAATCAACGCCTATGATAGGCCTATATTTCTACTGGATATAGGCCTACTTATTTGATTTGTGATTTTCATCATTCCAGCATGTTTGGTGTTAATGAAGAACCAAAAACAAACAAACAAACAAACAAACATTCAAAATACAAATTTGCATAAAGAGTGCCCTAGAATCTACTTAGAATTTACAATCAAATTCGTAAAAAGCATTCCACAATCCATGCTGTTTTACTCATGATAGAGAAAATTATCAAAGCGATCGATGCCAAGTGTCATAATTACAGTAGGTATCTTTCTTGACTACCCCAAGGCCTTTGACACAATCAACCATGAAATATTATTATACAAATTACAACAATATGGGATTCGTGGGAGGGCCTTGGAGTGGTTTAGAAGTTACCTTACTGGAAGAACTCAATTTGTTAGTTTGAATGGCCATGTGTCCAGTTCACAGTCTATAACTTGTGGGGTACCGCAAGGATCCATTTTAGGTCCTTTATTGTTTATTCTTTTATTATGAATGACTTTCGCAGTTCGTCCTCTCTGCTCTATTTTCTACTTTTTGCCGATGACACCAGTATTTTTTATTCAAATCGAAACCCTCATGTTTTACTGAATACCGTAAATACTGAATTAAAATCAGTATCTAAGTGGATTCAGGCTAATAAATTGTCATTGAATTTGACCAAATTTATGGTTTTTAGCAATATAATCAATATTTTACCGGGTAAGTTGGTTGTAAACGACGTAGAATTGAACCAGGTGGAATATAATATTCCTTGGTCTCTATATTGATTGTAAGTTGACATGGAAAGTTCATGTTGATTCTTTGCGTAAATTATTATCAAAAAATGTAGATGTTATGTATAAGTTAAAACAGTTTTTTCCTAAACATGTTCTGCATTCATTGTATTCTACTCTATTTTTGCCTTATATAGGTTATGGAATCCTGGCATGGGGAAACTGCTGTACAACTAGACTTAATTCTTTATTATTGATACTGAAAAGAGCTATACGGATAATTAACTTCGCCACATTTTTCGAACACACTAATGTCTTATTCTTATCCAGTAGAACACTTAAGATCCAGGATTTATATCATTTTAATATCGGGTCATTTATGTATCAATTAAACTCAGGTGGTCTCCCTGATGTGTTTTCTTCGATGTTTGTCAAAAATACTGAAGTTCATTCTTACCCTACTAGACAAAAAGATTCTTTTCATCTTTCTCCTGTACGAACCGTATCTGCTTTAAAAACAATAACCACTACATGTGGACCTAAATTTTGGAATGAGTTGGATAGAGAAATAATCCAATCTCAGTCTCTTTATTCATTTAAACATAAACTTAAACTAGTTTTTCTGAATTCATATCTATAGCTATTCTTCAATCCTCCTCGATATTCTCTCTTCATACTTCACATTACTGACATTATCGATTAACATGTGCTTCGCTCGTGATTTCTGTAATCTCCTGAACTTCCTTTGTACACAATTTGGTATCTCTGCTATCGTACACTGCATCTGACTTGTACCTCGCTCGGGTGATCAAGCAACACTCAAGAAGTCTGTGCCGCGGACATTGTTTTCGTTGTTTTCTTTTTTCTTTTTCTTTTTACTTTTTGGCGTTTATATTTCTCCAATTCAGAAATTGTCATTCCTTTAATTACATACCCAAGTAAGAAATAATCTCACATCCGCATCTGGGAATCTACACCCTATACAAGCAATGCTTCTATGTAGATTCCTCATATTTCACATGTTTTATTGTCTTATAAGCTGTACGTGACAATTCATCCAGGCTTTTGTATTGTGATGTTTATGTTTTATGTATTTGTTGAAAAAAATGTGGAATATGGAACAATAAAAAAAAAATCACAATAAGATAATCATAGGTTGTTGTTGTTGTTTTTTTTTTGTTGCCAGTCATTTCCGTACGTTTGTCATTCAAATTGAAAATCGGATCAATCAAAATCGCGCAAAAAGATATATATTCCATGAAAAGTCACATAACATCCATTTGGAACCTTTAATCTTGTGCACTTTGTGGAATATTTGGAAGATTTGAAATCATTTTTTTTCTTTATATACCTTACTAGGTATTTCCCAGATATCCACCTCCATAACTAAGAACAAATAGGAACAGACGCCTACTAGTTTACTTGGGAGGGGAAAACATGCATCTGAATATTGGTTTTCTTCCTTTTTCATTTTAAAAATTGCAAAGGTTTCACCAAATGCGCACCAGATTGTTGCATTTCAAATCTGTAAAGAAAGGTAAAAATCTCCCTCGTGTGGTGGGGAGGGGACACCCTCTCCCAGCCACACCCTCCGGTCCCCCTTTGGTCCATCTCCATGAAATAAATTCATACATGAAAAGACACATCTAACAGCGGATAAAGAGGCGACAAGATGCCACGATTTAGCTATTCAAGTTTTTCCTGAACATTGTTTTTTTTTCTTACTTTTTGGACTGAAAAAATTCAAAAATATTACACCAAAATGAGCACTAGATATTGTTCAATTCTAATTCTATAACCATAAAAGCTCCCAGTATGGGAGGAGGACATCCCCTTCTCCTAGGGTATAGGCTCATTCATTCACAATGAATGAATGAATGAATGAATGAATGAGCCTATATACCCTATTATAGGAGAAGGGGGTGTCCTCCTCCTGCACTGGGAGCTTTTATGGTTATGGAATTAGAATTGAACAATAGTGCTCATTTTGGTGTAATATTTTTGAATTTTTTCAGTCCCAAAAGTAAGAAAACAAAACAATGTTCAGGAAAAATTTGCTACCTCTATATAAGCAAATACGCTACGCGGATCAAAATTGTCAAAGAGATGACATATTACATTGTGCCATATTTAGACATTCTCGTTGTCTCTTAATATCAACTTTTCTTACTTTTTATTGAAAAATTAGCAAAAACTTAATCAAAGTGCACCTGATTGTTCTAGAATTTAAAAATACATAAGTTATCTCGTGTGACAGGGGGACGCCCTTCCCACACCTCGCCCTTGTAGGCCTATACACCTCAATAAGATGTACTGGGTAGGCCCTACACATTACACTGAAGACGCAAACGCAGATCAAGACGCGATAGATAACACGATCTAGCCATTCACATCTTTCCTGGATATTCATTTTTCATACTTTTTAGGCTTAAAAATGTTGTAACTATTCTATAAAAATGGGGTTATCATTGTCCCTTGATTCCCCCCCCCCCCCCCGGCTATTCGGGCAGCAGTAATCAAAGATCAGCATTCGTTTGACACACTATCTGCACTGCAAAAAGTCCGGTGTTAAATAGTGAACACCGAGCTGGTGTTAAATTTTTGGTGCTCATTTATGGTGTTAAATTAACACCTACGGGTGTCATTTCCAAATGTTAAACTGTTTTTTGAAGACTTTCTTAGTAACTGCACTTCCTGTTGATTTTTAATTTAAACAAGACGATCAAGAATTTTACATTAAAATACTAGATTTTTGAAAAAATGTGAAAATAAATTTACACCAAAGTAACACCAGCTGGTGTGGTCCCTTGTTGAAGCTGGACGGGTGTTAAACCATTGATATTAACACCAGCAAATATCAAATCAACACCATGTGGTGTCATTTTTGAATTAACACCAGTACAGTGTCAAAATAACACCAGGTACAGTGTCAAATTAACACCACGAAGTGTCAGGTGAACACTTTTCAACACCATCACAGTGCATTTTTAACACCTGTGGGTGTGGTCCTCTATTGAAGTTTGATCGGTGTTAGATTTAACACCCCCTCTGGCACCCGTGGTGTTAAATCTAACACCTATGTTTTTACAGTGTGGATACGCACCCCAATCCCCTTGAAAAACCCTGGCTGAGGGCCTGTTGAATGAACTTGGACTTCGCCGAATAATAGTAAGTCAACGTAAAGTTCAGTGTTGCTCTCTGGTTTGTTTCAAATAACTATACCATTCGTATTTACAAGAATGTAAAAACGGTTAGTACTCGTTAGAAAAAAGTTTTCGTTACGCATTCATCAATATTCAAATCCTTTAGGTCGTCTTCTTAATAGTATTCAAAATGTGTTATCATACTTATAATTTGCCACAAAAGATTTCTTCTTTTTCTTTTAGACAGCAAAAAAAAGAAATACAATAGTCACAAATTAATTTGTTGAACTGACATGCATTATCCTACGAGTGTCCCATTCAGTCTGTGTTTAAATGGCGTTAATAAAGATGTTGGCACAAAATAATGTTTAATGTAGTTTGGTTGTGTTTGTATAATTTATATTCTCAGGCTGCTCAAACTGAGCTCTTATACTCTAAGACAAATATGAGCTCTTGCTATATGGCAAATAGCGTTTGCCAGTGTGTTCTCTTAAATTGTTTAAGAATTCTAACACACACACACACACAAACAAAATAACCCACAGAGAAATGAACATTTTTTCATAGGTTTTTTTTTTCTGAACTGCCGGGGGCAAACGGCTTGTGGTCGTTGTTGTCACCCCCGTATGGCCCGATTTACCCAAGGCCTTAGGTAAAAAGCCCATGGGAAGAAAAAGATAATAATATTGGATGTATAGTCAGATAACAAAACATCTCACAATATTCACATCAAAACATTTTTCATTTAATCAACGTGAGATATATGGATATCAATATGCGGCCCGCTATACCTTAGTATAGGGCCCGTTTTACCCCACTTTCCCTAAAAGAGAGAGAGAGAGATTATTGGTTAGAGCTATATGCGGAAAATGTCATTGATACAAGAACAATGTATGTTGCAGCTAAGTGATAAATGATAATGATGATGATGATAATAATAATAATAATAATAATAATAATAATAATAATAATAATAATAATAATAATAATAATAATAATGTCTTTCGGTATCATGTAGCGTGAGCCTAGAGTCTCATTTAGTCGGGGTAGGAATATTTTAGTGTAAGTGAGTGTAAGCACTGGTGTGAAGTCGTGAGCTAGAAAGAGCGAAATATTTAATGTCATGAGAACAACAGCGATATTCTGGATTCGTATGTAATACCCAGACGCATTATTTACTGAAAAACCTCTCTGTAAGGTACATTGCATGTATTATGAGCCCTTAACATAATTAAAGTGTGCGGTTCCAATGGCACGTAAGTTATTATTTCTTTCTATTTTGATATTTCTCCATCTGAAGGCAGGATATGACTAATATAACGTATGAATCATTTTCATTTATCATCCATATATCAGCCAATCAGACGGGATTTTATTTATTTATTTACTTATTTATTTTTTGCAAAGGACTTCTCTACTTGTGCAAGTGGATTTCTCATTTCTGACATTCTTGAATGTTAATTTTGCTTCATTGTTTGAATTTTGCTATGTGGTCTTGTTTCAGGAGAAAGTAAACTAATGTCATTAATTTTGCTTTATTGACAGCTGACGTATATATTTTCTTGATTAAAAATCAAACAATTAAAAAAAAAACACCCCCCCAAAAAAACACCAAACAAACAAACAAACAAACAAACAAACAAACAAACAAACATCAATCTCCTCTTAGGCCTATACCCCAAAACAAGATTTAGAGTAGTGAGAGTAGTTAGTCTTAAAACGCAGCAGTTCGTTCTGTTCTAAATAATTTGTTCGAAGAAATCATTAATTGAGCAATTAGTTACCCTCAACAAATCATATTGTTTGCGCTGGAGTTTTTTTGTTTGTCAAAAAAAAAAAAGTACAAAGGAAGGCATTCATAGTTAATCCTATTAATTTTGCTCATCAAAGCTACCATACTCGAGACAAGCCAGCCTCGCCTTTCGATACAACATTCTATTCAAAATATAGCGCGCGCATTCTATCACTATCACTGCACTAGCGGTGTCTTGCCATACAACAGCGGGTCACGGCCCCGGGGCGAGGGGTTGTTTACTACCCGTGGCGGCCGGCCGTGCTTGGTCGACAGGAAATGTATTTCGGCTGATAAGTGCTCATGCTACGGCCACTCTCGACTTTCTGCAACGCATTCGATGAAAATCTCAAAATGGCAAGAGCGCTCCCACCAGAGAAAATAACAGAACTGAAGCAGATCATACATAATCAGCTTGATCAGGTAGGATCGACGCGATCGAATGTTCCCAGACCCAGTCCAGTCCCAACCCTATCCTATCGATCGTGCGCGTGTAAAAGATGGGATTATTTAGAACCTATGTGGCCATACATTGCAATATAGTAGTAATAGTATAGGTCTACATGGGCCTAGAAATTTTATTAAGATGTGAAAGGGATCGTATAGTTTTGGTTGAGACCTAAATTCAGGTTTCTAACATTTTTTTTTTGTGAGATAATGCTAACGAGAAACTTCTTATGAAATATGAAAGAGCATGGAATAATAATAATAGTGAGACTCTTATAAAGCGCACATTTCTACCTAAAAAAGATACCGTACTCAAGGCGCTATAGAACAGAGTACATATTGTGTCACGTTACAACAGTATCACAGTAACTAAGACAATAAACCAACAAACAATAGGCCTAGACCTATATACGTACACATGCTATACATAGACCGCGTCTACAGCCTTTTACAGGTATACAATATTGTTAATTTAAATTGAAAATATATGTCTTGAGATTCTTTTTGAAACCATCAATGGAAGATGCTTCTCTAAGAGATTTTGGTAGGCCAATCCATGACCATAGTTTTGGGCCCATATATGAAAAAGCCCGATCCCCCCAATTATGCTTGATTCGAGGTAGGGACCTACCTGTAATTTTAGCGAGTTTGATGAACGGAGATTACGTGGTGGTTGGTGAAGATGAAGAGTATTTTGAAAGTAGACAGGGGCAAATTTGTGCAATGTACGGTAAACAAGAAGAAGAATCTTGAAGTTAATACGTTTTTCTACGGGAAGCCAGTGTAGGGACCGAAGTATTGGGGTAGTATGCACAGTTTTCTTCTTGAAAGTAAGTAATCTAGCGGCACAATTCTGAAGACGTTGCAGTTTACTGAGTTCTTTTTGTGGAAGGTTGCAAAACAGAGAGTTGCAGAAATCTAGACCTAGAAATCTAGAATGTAATTCTATGAGGAATTCAACATTCATTTGATGAAAACTGGTTTTGAAATGGCTGAGATATCCCAAAAAGACCAATTCTAATAAAGTGTGTGACCCACACTTTATTATGATCGCTTTGTTTTAATTTGTATTTGGATGTTTCAGTAATTCCAAACCCGATTTTCATCATATAAATTTTTAATTCCTCTTAAAATAATAAATGGTATGCTCTGTACTATTTCATAAGTGTTTTCTTGGTTTCTCGCAAAAAGTTAAAAGCCCAATTCTCATCTCCACCAATACTGTACAGTCCCTTTAAAGGTACTAGCCCACATTTGCAAACCCATGAAAATCAAAATGCATAAAACAGGTCCAATATGACTTCAAGTACAAGTTATAACAGTAACATACCTCACCTGTTGCTCTTTGTCTATACCATTCGATAAAAGAGAGAAAATCATCGTTATAAAATCAATTTTCAAACCGGGTCAACCTGACCCAAAATCGAATTACGAGCGCGGGCTATAGCTACGTACATTGTACATGTAACACGTACGTGGACCGGAGCTAGCGAGCGTTATACGCATGCATACGGATTACGGTGCATTTTCATTTATTTTTATGAAAGTAATGGACTAATTGGAACGAAATTTTGCACAGGTGTTACTGCAATCATACCCAAACTCCATGCTAACTATGAGACCAATTGCTGCAGGTTTACAAATGTGGGCTAATACCTTTAAGGAATGAGTGACACATGTGCCCAGTGCAGTGGCAGTGCAGGGCTAGGGCTCGCTCGCCATGGTAAGGGCATGAGGGCAAAGGCCAAATACCTTGCTGCCAATTAACTTTAAAAACTATAGAAAAGATTAGGATCTCTAGGTCTAACAAACATTAACAACATTATAATAATAGGGTCTACAATGTAGACCCTAGTGTTTTATTACATGTATGGTAAGGGTACCACGTATCGGCAGGGTACCTTTAACATCAGCACCCTGCGTCATGAACAAAGGCTGACAGAGCTAGCGCTAGCAACTCTATAGCAAAGTAACAAACTAAACTAAAACACCGTTCAGGTACACATCTGCTTAGTAAATTGTGAACGCGATGCATGACCATGAAATTCGCATAGATATCTATATTGAGGGAGGGGGGTGCCGATGTTGAGTTACCCTTTTTAGGCCATGCGAAGAAAATGCATCGCATGCACTAAAATGGCATTATTTCACTATGGAGATTCAGAATCAACAATATGGTCACGATATTCGAAACTGCAGTATTTTTGGCATATTTGTGGCAAAACTTTGGCAAATTTGTTTTATGCTTTTGGTTATACTTTTTGGAACATCGTTGGAGCATAATCATACACAGATGATAGTGGGTCAACTAAACTGGGTGGGTTATCCACCAAGGCAGAATGTTAGAGCTGTGACTAAAATTCATGTTTTGACCTAACCCCGGGGCGCTCCTTCACCCAGTTATGCTTCGCGTTTGGGCTGGTCGCAGTTAGTTTCGACCATGCCATGGGTATGGCAAACAAAAGAAGAAGTAAGTGAACTAAAGCAAGCAAGGCAGGAAAATCTACTTTCTAGATTAGGGGGTCTAGCCAAGGAGGTTTTATACATGGAGTTCCAACTGGCTGTACTTATTCAAACAGTTGTCAGATTTTTATTGATGTACAAAAGAATTCCACAGGTGCACTTGTGCCTTTGATAATTGAAGTTCGACACCACCCTCTTGCTGAGCAATCTGAAGATTTATTTTGAACGTTATCATAATGTTGACCATATTTTGCCTATTTATTCATTAAATGAAATGAAATTTCACTTAATGATAAAGCATGTAAAACAAAAGTCAATTCCGTCCAGAAATTTGCACAAAAGTGTAAATCAGAGCTGTATCATGTGAAAGTGTTTAAAACTGTACCATCCTGGAAAGCTGGTGTTATCACTTTGCGGCTTAATTTCCCCAATTAGAAGCAATGTATGGAATAATCTTGAAGTATAATTCTTTATTGATAGATATATCAGATTAGTGCCAACATATGCCCAGTCAAGTAATTTTCATCTTCATTTCAGCATTTTTCCCTCAATTTCTGTTCGCGCATCCTCATGTCTGTACCACCTACCTTTTATAAGAAGGGATAGCGAAAAGTAATTATCATCACAAAGACATATCTTCCTCTGAAAGTGGCTGGTGATTATGCAATGAGACACGAGTCAATTGTCTTCGTATCGGCGCGGCAGATCCTGTTTGGCACATGCTTCAAATATTTTTGAGCGGCGGCTTTGAACATAGATCAAAGGGAATAACTGTTGTTACTCCATCTCTTCAACCTCCTTGGTCTAGCTAATTCAGTTTGAATAGAGACACTAGAGTTAAGAATTCTTTATCAGATTTATCAACATGTGATGCACATTTAATATGGTGCATGTGATGTGCATGTGTGTAACCATGGCCTTCATAAATTCGGGCTTCTGAAATGGTATTTTGTTGCTGTTGATAGTTGACTGTGGTTTACCGGGCCAGGGTAGGGAGCTAAGTGAAAAAACAACCCCACCCCCCCAAAAAAAAAAAGAAAAGAAAAGAAAAAAGAGACAGAATAAAGATTAAATCTAGAGTTTTTCTATATTACTGATTTGTTCTTGTTTTTTACACAGAGTGGTAGTCTCAAATTGTGAGTAAATTTTACTTTAATCCACACATAATTCATGAAGACCTTCTCTTTCTCCGTCCGTCTTAATCTGCCTCGTGAAGATTCTTGCAGATGAAAGGGGATGTATTGCAAAGGGAGTGAAGTGCCGAGTGTCTTAAAGGGGAAGGCTAGTAACTGATCAGTGGGAATCAGTGGAAATGCTGGGAGATGATTGTTCCAATCCTTTTGGGATTCATTCAAGAGTACATTATATATCTATTGTTGTGTGAAAATTGTTTGATTCAGAATGGTCTCATATTCAAGTAATGTGCAGTTTAATGTTTCCACGTAAGCGTCCCTGGTCAGTGACGGGGCATTAAACTGCACATTACTTGAATATGAGACCATTCTGAAGCAAATATTTTTCACACAACAATAGATATACAATGTACTCTTGAATGAATCCCATAAGGATTGGAACAATCATCTCCCAGCATTTCTACTGATTCCCACTGATCAGTTACTAGCCTTCCCCTTTAAGACATAAAATGAAAGTTTTTTAAAAAGTTAATATGTGGACTTATTTTGCACCAGATTCCAGCCATTCTCATATTCTTTTTTTATAAATGAAATTGATTTTGTTTTTGTATCATGTGATACTGATAGCATTTCCTCATAAAATTTGCCAACCCGCTTCACAGATGAATGTCCAAGCGAGAATCCATGACATTCTCTCCGACTCAATCGGCGACAAGGTGGACGAGAGCTCGGCTTTGGGGGAGCAGGAGCTGCTTGAGGCGGTACGTCAAAGAGGCTTGGTGGAAGAAATCATGGACAGATTGGAGATTGGCGGGAGAGAAAGGAGTAGTCCATCAGGATCACGATCTGCATCACATGGTCCACGCCCAAAACAAGCCACTCACTTCATAAACAAGGACGATCGCGTCTCTGCAGTCCCCCTGAAGAAAGGTGCGTGTGTGTGTATGTGTGTGTCTGGTGTGTGAAATATAATCTAATTATGCATGTCAGCTTCAAAATTACCCGTTTGCTTTTGTACTGCAGTTTGCGATTGTCAATTGTTTTGCTGCTGTCTACAACACGTTTCCTCTGGAAACTAGAACTAAAATGTGGTGAGTGAATGGCTGCATTTCAAATATCACATCATGGGTATAAGTACTCCATTTTTCCCTCAGAGAAACTTAGAAATTTTGCTCTTTAAATGAAAATGTAATTTCCTTAAGGTTGACTAGTGTGATAGTGTATTATTTAACCCGTTGACACCTGCCCGAGTATACTCGGGACTCGTCCTCAACGGGTTAAATGCAGTTAGGACAGTTTTATGCCAAAATTAGATTTTTTGCTTTCAAAATATGATTTTTACTTACATCAGTATATTTTTAGATCTGCAGATACAGAAGTGGGCAGCCCTGCAGATATTTCATAAAAATTTGCCTATCCTTGTGCAATGAGCATGTTGTGTCTTTGTATAGTGTGGTGAAGATAAATCTACACTCTCAGAAGTCCGTTACTACAATAATGTATATGTATTGCTGTATATGGAACTAAGCTCCTTCCTCGGTGTGCAGCCTGCTCTTTGCTTGAAAATGACCAAACGTTTATCTCCATTACCCCTTCCAAACCAGCCAACATCGACCCAACACGGCGCTACCTGTACTTCCAGATTCTCGGAGGCAAGGCATTCTTGGAGCATCTCCAGGAGCCGGAAGCGCTTCCAGGTCAGACCACGTCCACATTCGCTGTCCACATCCACTTCCGGGGTCAGAGGTTTCGGTCGCGGCCAGTGCCCTGTGCCTGCGAGCCTGATTTCCAGGAAGGCTTTTTAATTGAACTTCACAATCGTACAGGAGGTATGGAAAATGTTCTCATCAACTAAACTTGTATTCAATAGAAAAAAAAAAGCAACATCAACAATTAGAATGTATGAGGTATCATAAAGACACAGGCTGTCCTTAATGTCAGACATTCTGCTATGATTCTCATAGTAAGTGTAAGCAGCTTATTGCATCATTTTCCACAAGATTGGTTAATGTTATGTATTTGTGACTATGAAATGTTTCGAATGTTAACAATACTCTGACATAGTTGGGGTTTTCCTGCTTTGGATTTCCTTCTGCATGCATGGGCATAAAACTGAAAGCAGTGCCAGGTAATTACCCCGACTCTGCATGAAAAAGGGAGCCTTCCTGACATTCAAATGTCAGTCACACCTGGATAGTACATTGTATATGTAATTTATTCATAATTTGATGGTATATAATCATGCACTGTATGGAAAATTGTTAAATATGAAGCATGTGCATGGACAGTTATGGTCATCTTTAGATACTGTTTGATATGTTTCTCTCTCGTATGCATATATGGCCCTCAACTTCATACAGGGACTTTACTTTAAAATCTCCCTTGATAGTTCATTTTCCGTGTTTTATTCCCATGCTAGCCATCATTGATATATCATATCCCCCTTCCCTCTTGCTGTTCTCTGTGTGTAGGAGATGCAGCGCGGATGGCAGACACCACCACCCTCCTGTCGCTTAGCAACCCCATCCACTTGGTCCTCATCAAGACAGATCCCACAGGCGAAACAACCCTCCTCTCGTCACATTATCTCGAGTGGAGGACAGTTCTGTCCACCAGCAGTGGTCGGCAGAGCATCCCTCTTGAGCTGCTGGGCGTTGGTAGGAGGGTGTCCCACTTAGTCTCTGGAATTCTCTATATGCCATATATTTTGCGAGTTTTTGTTTTCATGAGGTTATTGTTTTTGCGAATTTCATACAACAGGTGCTATTCATGAATGTAACAACACATGAAAATATTTGCAGATCCCAACACGAATTACATTTCTCCGTCCATTGCTGTACTCCACGATCATGAATTTAATCACTTGCGAAATTGTCAGGAAATCCCGATTCATGAAAAAATAGACTCCCTAAATGTATGGCATATATGGTAACAAAAATTTCCAAACTCTTCATGTGCCATGGTGTATAAAAGTCCCTGGGTGCCACATTATTCTGAGACAGCAACATAGTCATGCTTTGGGAAAACATTCTGTTTTTCAAGTCTGTGTAACTTTTATGGATTTTTGTTACACTGGACATGTAATGAGCAAAGTTGTAGAGAAAATGCCTAGCGTTGCTGTGATGTAAAGTTGTGTGACAAATCTATGAATGTTTTTCTTTCAAATGACCAGTTGCTACATTATTGGAGGGCCATTACTTTTGCTCACATAAGAGTAAGTGACACAAACGTAGCATTTATTTGCAAATCTAGTAGGGAACACTGCTTGATAGTCGATCATCACATAAAATGCAAGCTACGTGTGACAGGAATGGAATTGTGAGAAGCGCTTTCATTGTACTGTGGCATGTAGCAATCATTTTGATCATTACTTGAAATTGAAAATTACGCAAAACTGCCCAAGTGTCATGGTGTGGAGGAGCATTAGAACTACATTATTTTTTTTTTTTCTCGTCCGTATGACTTAATGTAAACCCTTAATAGACAATGCAACGACTGCACTGCGTAATGAATGCAGTGAATGTGGTCAACAGGTTGTTGATAAGAACCAATGCATCTGATTTGTAGCTATGGTAACTGCAAGAACTGTAATTTGCAATGATTTTACCCTTCCCAATGAAATAGATCCCTGGTGCTGAAGCTCGATATATATATATATATATATATATATATATATATATATCCTTCGCATTTGAAGCATATTCATTATGTTGTAATTAAAAAGAGATGTGATTGTGACTTGGAGACTTATTGTCAAGTACTCTGTTTACCCTCTTTCTCCCTGTGATATAGGAGCTGAGTGCAAAGTTCCTGTAGGAATCTTGGAAGTCAAATTGGAGCTCCTCCCAAGACCAGACCAGATGCTCACGGAAGAAGTGATATCAACACAGGTAGGGCTCAAAAGAGGTACCGTGTAGACAGTGAAAGGAAATACGTAGACAAGTGTCTGTGTGTTGTGTGTGTCTGACATGGTGATGTTTATTTTGTGATGTACTCATTTTTCTTCTGATATCTGAAACTATAAAACTATGTGTGTGAAATATGATGAGCAGTTGACCAATCAGATAGTTAGAATCTTTTTAGTTGTTCTATAGATAGTACCACATGTTTTAAGACACTGCTCAGTACTAGTCCATTTTTGTTTTGTTTTCTTCGTTTGTTTGGACCAGATCTCGGTGGAAAGGAACCGCATAGCGGAGCGGGAGCGTCTCTTTCTGGTGTATGCCAAACAGTGGTGGAGGGAATATCTGCAGATCAGACCCTCGCATCAGGGTAGACTGGTCAAGATATTTGCACAGGTGAGCTGTGCTTTCATTGCTTAATGCTTAAAATACTGAAAACAACCCTGCTACATGAAACATCTTGGCAGTTTTACCAGCTTGTAATGTGGTGAAAGAACGTTGTTGCCTAAAATCCCCAAATTTTGTAACGCCAATATGCTCAACACATACAAGTATATGATTTCAGATCATTGATTATGGCCGGCTTTCTTTTTTCTTCATATTTAGCATTTCATTTCAAGAATGTTTCCGCCAAATGATATTTGACTGAAACAGAAATATTTAGCAGGAGCTGAACGTGAGGATTGTTTACATAGATGTAATGTCAGAATCCCTGAATCTAGCTTGAGACATAGAAAGGATACCGTACAAGTTGATGCTGTCAAACTTTAAAAACACTTTCCCCTCCGTTTTTATAGCAGTTCTCATTGATATACTATGGAGGGGATGTTTAGAGAAGAAAAATAAAGCACATTGCAGCGTGCAGTGAAGATGTGTGCCCCAAATTGGTAGGGCAGGGGATTTCTTGAGCAAATCAGCCCCTTTCTGCCATCATAAGTCTTATGTAGTGTAATAGCAAATTAATCGGGATGCTATTTAGATACCAAAGCAAGAAGAGGATGTTGCCTATGAAAGTATTTTCTCTGCAATGCACATTCGCCCTTCTGCAAGGCACTTTATCCACATTGCTGCTCTCCACTCAAAAGTATAAATAGGTACCTGGTAGGATGAGAATGTATTTGTTTGATCAGCATGTGCGTGCCTGTAAAATGGTGACTGACTAGAATGCTCCCCAGGGAGTGGAGAGTGAGCACAGTCAGTGCTGGTGGGAAATAATGTATCCAGAGACCATTATTGTAATAGTATGTATACGCTTTGAGCACTATTACAGACTGGATTGGCGTAATGTAAATTCATATTATTATCATTATTATCATTATTGTTGTTATTATTATTATTATTATTATTATTATTATCATTATTATTATTATTATTATTATTATTATTATCATTATTGTTGTTATTATTATTATCATTATTATTATTATTATTATTATTATTATTATTATTATTATTATTATAATTATTATCATTATTATTATTATTATCATCATTATCATTATTGTCATTATTATTATCATTAATATTATTATTATTATTATTATTATTATCATCATTATCATTATTGTCATTATTATTATCATTAATATTATTATTATTATTATTATTGTTATCATCATTATTATTACTATTATTATATGCAGGATGAGAATGGTGTCAACAGGCCAGTTTGCTCATTCGTCAAGCTGCTCTCGGGGGCCCGCCTCCTGGACTCTCCTCGGCATGCCGCCCGATTTGTCAGCGTGGTTGGGTACGAGCGGGTGTCTGCCGTGGGAGGGGGACAGCCGAAAGAAATATGGAGCAGCGTCCATGCCTTCATCTGCAAGAATAAAGGGGTGAGAGAGATGCCATGTTGAGTCTACATCCTTACCCTGTTGCTAGTTTTTGCCTAATTTACCCCAAAATTTGGCTATAAATATACTGTGGAAGCTGGATAATCCCACGTTTGCTGCTGCAAAAAAAAACAAAAAAACAACAACACACACATTGAAAAATATAGAATTATTAAAAAAAATAACTAGGAATGATAATGATGCTACTTATAAATGACATTTAATTTTAACAATATTCCAAAAGACAGAAAAAAACATGTTTTCAGTGGCATACTTACCTGAAAAGTCTAATCCTTTTTTATCGTAGTAATATGTCTTTCTACAGACTCTTTCAATTATTTATTGGACCAGGGAGGAAATGGAGGTAAGAAGGTATTTGTTTAAAGTTCATCATGTTGCTCCCATGAACTGGCCTCGGCTCAGTTGATAGTGCTGTAGATGAGTGAGCCAGCAAGCGATAGGTGCAAATCTGAAGATGCTTTCTTCTCTTACACTTGGTCCATTTTTTGTGAAACAGCTCGTATCAGTGAGCCTACCCAGAGGAAGCTGCAGCCAAATCAGCTATTCATATAAACCCCAATCAGTGTTACAGTGTTGCAAAAACAAAACACAAAAAAACAAGAAATGCCGTTGTGGAGGATAGTCTCACTTCTTGATAAACTTGCTGAGGAAGTGAGTTAAGGTTGATTTGCAAGAAACCTCCAGGTGCTGAAAGATTAACCCTTCCCCTCCTGCCAGGACTGTGAAGATCATGCAGTACTACTGTGCAGTCTGCTGCTGGGGTTCGGCCTCAACGCTTTCATCTGTGTGGGCACAAAGGGCAGAGGTCAGGCGCACTCCTGGGTCATGACCTCAGGCTCGGACGGACTGGTCACATTCTGGGAGAGCCTCACCTGTCAGAGGTAATTTGACATGTCATGTGACGTGTCATGTGACTCTTTGGACTCTGTGTAATGCTGTGTTTGACTTTTCTGCTTCTGTCTGATTTTTGACAAACTATCTAAACATGGAGTGCAGTGAGGAAATCAAAAAGGCTTCTGACATTGCAAACAATATCAATGCAATCTTTTTTTGATGATTACATACCAGTATCTCACACCACATTTTCAAATATCGGCTACACAAGAATAACAATTGTGCAGTCAGTTGTCTTGTTGGTAAACATAGATCATCACTGAAGATGAAGGGATTGCAAGGTTAGAGGTCAAACCCTTAGGTTAAACGTCAGCTTTGTCGTTCTTTGTACGATAATTCAACTGTCATAAACTGGGATGAACGTGACATAACAATTCACTCTGTGTGCCTCTGCACCAAGAGGGTTGCTGTTATTGCTTTTCTTGGTTTCAGATCAGTTCTGCTAATTTGTAAAATTGATTTTGGGAGGTGATGGAAGGTCAGATGTGTTTCAAATGTTCAATGGGTGAAGTATGACAGGGACATTGATTGATACGACACAGATTCTAGGTCAGATGTCGAGGTTGTACTCTGCATTTTCTGTATGTTTGTATGTATGTGTGTGTATGCATGTGTATATGCATGTACAAAATTTGTATGGTCGTAAGTATGTTTGTAAATTTATGAATGTGTGTATTTAAACACTGTTACTCTTCTATTCATGTATTTGTCTTAATTCTTTACGTCACCATTTATCTAGTCATCATTCCTTCATTCTGCCATTGACTACCAAGGTACATCCACCGTCCTGTGAATCCCAATGATCCCCCATCCGTGGAGCAGCCCACGCCTCAGTACCCCTACCGCACCATTGGCTGTGTGTTCAATCACCAGGCCTTCTATGCAAACTGTCAGGTAATCATAAGCCATTTGGAAATGTGTGATTCAGGGGACTAGATGGGGTACATGTTATCTGAAGTCGTCTCTGTGCTGAAAATTATGTGCATGGAAAGGAAACGGGGGAAAAAAAAACGAAACAAAAGTTTTACC
The DNA here is from genome assembly GCA_033980235.1 of Diadema setosum. Taxonomy (NCBI): domain Eukaryota; kingdom Metazoa; phylum Echinodermata; class Echinoidea; order Diadematoida; family Diadematidae; genus Diadema; species Diadema setosum. The sequence continues at coordinate 34,263,083 of CM067066.1, read as the reverse complement.
CCCTGTATTCGGGGATAGATCTGGTAGAGAAAGTAGTATTTGAATGGCAATTTGAATTTAGTAGTAGTAGTATATAAAGTGTACAAGATGCCAAATCAGTCTGTTAATTAAATGCTCCGGGCGCAATTTGTGCAAAATATGAGTTACTTGCGCACAAGAAAGAGAGTGAAACAGTACAGTAAGTACATTGAAGAAAAGTAATGGCGATCAGTTATTGTTGGCCAAGTAGGTTCATTCCCCCACTTTGTGTGCACCCTAGAGATAATGCAAGAGTTCTGAGGACGTAGAAGTCTAGAGGGAATGTATTGGTTGACCAGGCTGGTGTTGTATTTTGGAGCAGAGCCATTTAAACAGTGAAATAAAAGCAAAAGAATCTTGAAAATAATATGTTGCTCTACAGGAAACCAGTGGAGTAATTTCAGGACTGGTGTGATGTGACTGTGTTTGTTGGAGGGGTTTATTACATGAGCAGCTGACTTCTGTAATTTTTGTAATTTTGCTAATAAGTTTAGAAGCAAACTGAACAGGAGGCCATTACTGAAATCCAGGCAGGATGAAATCAATGCATTAAAATTTTTCTTAGTACTGTAGCACTACTGTTAAGATTTTTATGGATTATAAACCTTAATTGTGTAACTTACTTCGAACTGATCTCAAAACAAATTGAATTTGTGCAGACATTGTCATAATTGAGTCAAGGTACACACCAAGGTTGTGGCATACGTTAGACAAGTCAGTAGCGCATCTGCCTCACGATCCAAAGGACCCCGGTTCGATTCCCGGATTCCACTAAGCATTGTTGTGTGTAATCATACTGTCTCCTCTAGTAAGAGGCAAAACATTCTGTTCCTCAGATAGGACATAAAAAGGAGGTCTTGTGTTTGAGAGAGTCACAACTTATGCATGTAAAAGATCACACTTTATTTATTCATTGCAAAGAGCAGGATGTTTAACCTGGTGAAATGGTCCTGCCTTACATCCATCTGGACCCCATGGAAGACCAGCTATTGCAGCTGAATACAGGCTATCCAGCCATCTTCTCAGATGGAAATGAAACAAACAAACAAACAAGCAATTTTATATCTAGCAAGAGTCATAGAAGTGATGGAAATCTTCTTAAGCTGAGTCTTTGTCTTTTGTCACAAATCTGTCCGGAGTAACATTAAAACAGGATTTTTTGTTTCTCGAATGGCAACTCACATGGAAGCTACTGGCAACAATCACTGTGTCAGGTTCAAAGTATTCTGTGTTGTCTGCGGGATAGCGTGATAGAAATGTCGCCAAGTTTTTTTTTATTTGGGTTTCATGTGTGCAAAACATATGTTGAGAAGTTTCAAAGTTCTTCGTAGAGTTGGTGGGAAGCAGAATATTTTGATGCAGGAAACTTTTCAAGAGTTTCATTTAATCGTGTATCCCTGATCTGGAAACCACAAAGTACATGAGTAGAGATATGTATTGGCATTCATACTTAAAGCTGAAGATGATTGTGGGTGATGCTGTGTTCATTCTTTATTTCATGTGCAAATGTATGACTAGTAATGACGTTGATAAAGAAATGTTTTTGGATTTTTTAAACTGCAAATCCTATGAAATTACGTGTCAAGATCCTTCAGCTCTGCAGCTTGTGACGTAGGACTTCACATTTTCAAATAGGCTTTGTCTTAATACAGGTGCATGAAACTACTCAGAAAAATAATTAACTGAATCACCTAGAAAAATCACCTAAGTATTAAATGCCATACCGAGGACAGTCCACTCTCTTGCAAAGCCAGCGGCATCTTAGATTCTTTGAAATGTATTCAACTGATTATTCCCAATGGCCTTTAGATAGAGGTGGAGGATTTGCCTGTTTTTCATGGAGAGAAAAATAACGAGATTTACCTCAAGAGCTCACAAGCCCCATCTGAGACATTCCGTTATCATGTAATTCATTCATATCCATCTTCAGCTAACCGTACTGAACTCTTGAAAATATCCAATGTATTATTCAGTTTTTTTCATCCTCGGTCCCTTTCTCTCTCCCCCTCACTGACTTGTTGCGGCATCTCGTGAATTATTTATACCAATCTCCCCACATTCTAGTAGAGTGCGTCCCATGGGAAGATGTACATTCTAAATGGCAGTAATTAGAGGTAAACAACGAATCGATGAGGATTAAAGGCCCATCGGCATCCTCTTCTGGTCCTATGTCTATATGACTGCTGCCTATGTGAATAGCTCTTCACATCACAAAATCAGATAACATTGTTTGATTGAAATATGTATCAAATTGTTGTAATCGTGTGTGCTTTTTTAACGCCTCCGACACAAAGTGTCATCTGAGGCATTATGTTTTTCAGGTTGTCCATCCGGCAGTCTGTCTGTCCTTCCATCCGTCCATCTTTCTGTCTTTCTGTCCGTAATTGAGTTTATAGGCAACATAACTTAAGAATCGTTTTAGGTATCTGAATGAAACTTGACATATGTGCGTATGTATATACGAGTGTGGACGGACAAAGCTGGCCCTATCAATTCTTGGGTGCACACTCTCGAGGTCAAAGGTCAAATTCTAAAAAAAATCACTCCCCCCCCCCCCCCATATCTCTGCAGTGCCTGGAAGTATTCTCATGAAATTTAGTGTAACATGCATGTATTACAAGATAATGATTCTGAAGGGAAAGTTAAGGGCCATAGGGTCAAAGGCGAAAGGTCAAAGATCAAATGAAGATGCTAAAATTCTACTTTTTTTCTCCATTGCTTTGAAATGGCTCAAGGTGTCATTATGAAACTTGACAGATATTGCCTGACAATAATTCTTTGGGGAACTTTGGGGTTATAGGGTCAAGGGTCAAAGGTCTGGTTATGCTAAAATTGTACCATTTAGTTCTGAAGTTACACTATTTTCTCTGTACCTTCGAAAGTACTTGATGCATACGCTTAATTATAGTATGTATATACATGTGTTACTGCAAAGTAATTCTGTAGGGAGAGATTAATGTCAGTATTTTTCCCATATTGAAGTCACTTTGAGGAGACCTTTACTTTTATTTCAACCAAGATATTATGCTAGTTTTCATCTGTGTATCACCTGCTTTGACCAATTTTCTCACTACGTAATCTGTAAAGAATATCTTACATGGCATTTGTCAATACTTAATTTCCAGGAAAGTGCTCAAAGTTAATCTTGTGCGCAGTTGGGCACAATCATTACGTAATCATGCAATAACTATGTGTTGAAATTTGCACAATTGAACAAAGCACTGTTATTATCCTTGTCTGCATACAGTTGAACCTCTCTTATCCGGCCTCCCTTTATCCGGATCTCTCTATTATACGGACGCAATCTCGCCGTGATTTTTGTTTTAATAATTATGGAGGGAAAGGGGGATTCCTAACTCCTTGAGAACTCCTACACAAACACACATGAATTACATATTACTTCGAACATGATTAACATACATTACATCAAATTTCCTTCCAAATTGCTTACCTTCAGACATTTTAACATCCCCAAACATCCCCAAATGTAACAACGAAAGGTTGCAGTATACACATTACTACATGTGGTACTACAGTTCGCCACATCAGTACATGTGTATGTATATGTACGTGTATAAAGCATTGAGTCTCCCGTATCCGGCCAAATCCCCTATCCGGATGATCCCCGGTCCCGACTTGTCCGGATACGAGAGGTTCAACTGTACTTATTTTGTGTGTATACCAGCCCACGGATAAAGTTGAGCTGTGTTACTTCGACCTCCACGACTCCTCACTATGGAAAGCCATGAGCGCTGACGCCATCTCCTCGGTGTGTGGTCCGTCAAATGTGGTGAGCCATTGCCATTGGCATATTCGGGGAATACAGAAAAGGCTCATTGTATTAAACAAGCTTGCTTACATTGATGAATAGTTTCTTAACTCGGTGAATGTGGCAGTCCTGATCTTCTATTGCTGTTGCGGTGTATTTATGAGGTATAGGACATGAAAAGGTGAAATCGGAGATCCTTGTGACCTTGTGACCTTGTCATGACAAACTGATAGTTTTTACAGCCCTTCAAGTGAAAGCAAACAGTCAAGGTTCATAAATTTTGTGAAAACCATTATCTAGATCACAAGCACAAAATAATTGAGGTGATAATATCCCACATTGCAAGTCTTTAGTTGACCAACATACAAATCATCACTTAATTTACATTCTAAAATGAAAACAAATCAAAAAGAGTAATGTCTGTAGCATGAAATAATTGCTGTAGAGTTGTAATAGCTGAGCAATACTACAGAGATGTGGTATGCTGTGTAATGCCTGTAAGAAAGCAAACTTCGACACAAAATCTAATGATTAGTGTGCTGTTCATTTCTATGTAAGGGAAGTTAATGGTTGTCAGGTCAAAGAGACATCCTGTTCAGTGCCACCAATATTGTTTTAAAATGAATAGAAAAAGGATGTCTTTCATATGTGCTCTACCTCCCCATTCTCTCATTTTCTTGTCTGCAGTCTCACTGGCCCAATATCCCACCCCTGGTGCCGTCTTCTTTTGACCACGCCCTGGTCAGCGATGAGCTTGAGCTCGAGCTGAGAGCGCTGACCGTAGACCACAGAAAGGTAGGTTTCATGGACATCGTCGTTGATACTGTTGTCATGAATATGCATTTTTGTGCAAAGTGGGTGTGGCCTGTTCGGAGAAGATGGATCAAGACAGAACGATGGCGCTTGAGGGGAGGGAAAAATAAAGTTTTCTTGTTACTTTAAGTCTGATATCATTGTGGTGGTGATTTGTTTGTTGTCAGAATGTGTGACATGTTGTTGTGCTACCAATATTTCCTTCCCTCCCATGATACAGTTGAACCTCTCGTATCCGGACAAGTCGGGACCGGGGCTCATCCGGATAAGGGATTTGGCCGGATACGGGAGACTCAATGCTTTATACATGTACATACCGTATAATAGAGCTCTATGGTACATACACATACACATGTACTGATGTAGCCCATTGTAGTACCACATGTAGTAATGTGTATACTGCGACCTTTTCATTGTTACACTCAGTAACAGACCCCAAAATAGAGGTTCGTGTTTGCAAGCGGAAATCATTTTCTTTTATAAATTCTTGGGATGATTTACCTAAATAATTATTAAGAAATGTATCAAGTATATGTAATTCATGTGTGTTTCCTCCAGTAATTATTAATAAAAGATAAAAAAATCACAGCGAGATTGCGTCCGGATAATAGAGAGATCCGGATAAAGGGAGGCCGGATAATAGAGGTTCAACTGTACTGTGGTGAAGTAGATAGTTGGGCAGTTGTCAAATGTAGTTATGTCAACCGTATTATTGAAATGGTTGAAATCATGAGACAAGCTCTGAATGGCTACAAGTGTTTTGTCTGACACAAGTTATAACTCAGCACTTTATATAACATGGTAAGTGCTCCTATCAGAAAAAAAAAAAACCTTAATTGTGTTGATATTTTCCTTTAAAATGAAGGGATTCCCTTTTCTGAATCCTAGCAGTTATGGGAAAAAAAAAACATTTTACATAATTTTGCATCTCAAAAGCATTTGAATGCTGTGATTTCCCCCCCCCCCCCCCTAGATTTTCACTGATTTACTTCTCTGATTTTGGTTTTCATACAAAGCAACATACCATGGTGGGATTTTCCTTATACAGTTGGCGCTGTACAGGCTCACGTCTCCATATCTTCATAATCATCATTGTTTGTGTCTCACTAACCCTTCGCAGGACATTGGACTGACCAGTGTGTGGGACGAGGAGCTCAGCTTCCTTCTCAACCCCGCCCTGGCGGCCTACGAGCTGGAGAGGACCACGGGGCTGTCGCCCGGTAATGAGGAGTTCCAGCAGGCGATAAGGAGGGCGGTGCCGGACGGGCACACATTCAAGGGGTTCCCAATCCAGTTTGTCCACCGCAATGCACGCAAGGTGTTTGCAATGTGTCTCAGGTTTGTACCATGCCATGTCGTTCTGATATTCCATTGAAATGTCAGCATAATGCCGTGTTGTATTGTACTGTGTAGTGAAGTGTAGTGTATTTAAGTGTAGTATTAATATATTATTAGTAAAGTAGTATAGTGTACTAGTACTCTAAAAGCTGTTATAGCCACGTACAAATAGTTTCGTGAATGAAGGAAGGGGTCACAGACATTTTCGTAAGATGTTTTCACAGATTTGACGCTGTGGCTATGGTAAGTGCACTAATGCTTGTCCGTTTGCAATATTTTTGTGCATTGTTGAATTTGCAGTCGAACAGTGATTCACAAAATTCATGAAAATTAAACCCTACTTGCGAAAATAACAGCTTTTACAGTAGTAGAGTGTGATGTCGTTGTGTAGTAGTTGTAGAAGTAGTAGTAGTAGTAGTAGTAGTAGGAGTAGTAGTAATGTAGTGTAATTGAGTAGTAGAGTATGATATTAGTACTGACAACATTTTTATGCCTCCGCCACGAAGTGGTGCCGGAGGCATTATGTTTTCGGGTTGTCCGTCCTTCCGTCCGTCCGTAATGAATTTTGTGGACAAGGTAACTATCGAAACCTGTTGAGGTATCCTAATGAAACTTGGCATGTATGTGTATTAGGGGGTGAAGTTGTGCCTATCAACTTTTGGGTGCACATGCTCAAGGTCAAAGGTCAAAAGGTCAAGGTCAAATACATAAAATTTCACTATTTCCACCATATCTATTGAATGCCTGAAGATATTTTCTTGAAACTTAGTGTATACATGTTTTACCCAATTAAAATTCTCTGGTGAAAGTTTGGGTCATGAGGTCAAAGGTCAAAGGTCAAAAGGTCAGGGTCAAATACATAAAATTTCACTATTTCCACCATATCTATTGAATGCCTGAAGATATTTTCTTGAAACTTAGTGTATTCATGTATTACCCAATTAAGATTCTCTGATGAAAGTTTGGGTCATGAGGTCAAAGGTCAAAGGTCAAAAGGTCAAGTAAAAATATTAAAACTTCTTTTTTTTCTCCGTGCCTTGAAAAATTGTTCAAGGTATCTTCATGGAACATAGTATATACATGTACTGACTGGAAGTGACTATCTAGAGAATGTAGGGTTCATGGGGTCAAAGGTCAGGGGTCAAAGGTCAAGTGCAAGACTTTAAAATGTTACTATTACCCTCATATTTATGCAATGCCAGCAGGGTTATTTTTTACACTTGGTGTATGCGTGTGTAACCTAATAGAAATTCTCTGGAAAGTTTTTTTTTTTTTCTCTTTTTGCCTCAAAGGTCAAAAGGTCAAAGATCAAGTGAAAGTGCTGAACTAACTTTTTCCTCCATATCTCGGAAGTGGCTCAAGTTACCTTGAAACTTGGTACATATTATGCGTGTTCTACCTGAAAGTAATTATCTTATGAATTTTAGGGTCAAGGGCCAGATGAAAATGGTAACATTCAATTCAGAAATTGCACTTTTTCTCCACACCTGTACCTTGAAAATTACTCAATGCCTAAATGTATGAATGGGTCAAAGTCAAGTTAAAGTCCTTAAATCCCTAGATACATGCTCTCCTATTCATCCAATTAAACCTACGTCAAGGAAGGTGAACATTCAACACATTTGTGACAAACTTGTCATTCCAATATTTTGCCAATTTTGTGAAAATGTAATCACACAGTGTCCACATGTACTATCTAGACCTATTGGGAAAATCATGCATTATGGCGGAGGCATACCAGTCGCCAAAGCGACATTTCTAGTTTTCTCTGTGTTTCAATCATTCATGCATGTGAAGAATTGTTGGAAGCTATGAAATATGTCCCCCGATGAAATGTACAGTGTACATTGTAAGCACCGATTCCTAGAATATGTTAATCATCAATGCCTAGTGGACATTCTTTGAAGTAAATTACCTGATGTTTACCCAATATTGTAAAAATCTTTGCATTCACTGCATTGCTTTGTGTCAGTTTGTGTCAAACACTCTTCACCACTCAACATAATTCAACATGAATGTTGTTGTAGCTGATGAGGTATGCAAGGAGCATATTATGGCTGTGGATGAGAAGTGCACACCAAACAGGCTTCTGTAAAATTGACAAATTTTTTACAATGTTTTGTACCCATTTGCAGATTTAATGTATTTCATTAACTGTAAAATGAGGAATGTTCATGTGCATGTTAATTTCTCAAATTTTTTGAGAGCCGAAATTTGCGAAATTAAAATGCACAAGAAAGTTCTTGTCTGCACTGTATGCGTTGAATGCCAGTGACAATTCGCAAAAATTTCATGCCACAAAAAAAAAAGAATGAAGTTGGCTCCAATTTGCAAAGGTGTCATGCTGTGAAAATATCTTGTTGTACACTAGTTCTTTCTCTAAAGTAGACTTCACATTTAAGATTCTGAGTTGCCTATTCAATGAGGAATAGGAGAGAATTTGTACAGCAAAATTACCACAGGACTTGATAGGATACTGTATAACCAGAAATATTCGCAGCATTTTTCGATTTGAAGTCGACGGCCTTTTCGTGACATGAAATTTTTAGGAGTTGCCACTGGCATTCTGTCCAGTGTAGACAAGAAATAATATTTTTAATATTCTAATATTGTGAACTTTGCCTCTCGCAAAATTTGTGAAATAAAATGCATGCAAATTTGTGAATTAAGATGTGCGCGAAAATTTCTGGTTTTGCAGTAATATTTTCTGCCCTGTGTTGATTTGTTTCCAGGTCACCCGTGTGTCAGGAAATCATTGCATGCCGTGGCGACCATGTCAGGCTGGCTGTGCGGGTGCGTGCCTTCACATACCCCGAGGCAGCCCTGGCCGTGTGGGTTATGTTTGCCTGCAAGTACAAGTCAGTGCTTTAATGGAAACCAATTAAGCCCAATTATAAATGTGGATTGAGTGAAAACAGTAATAATAGTAGAACACGTCAGCAAAAGTATGAGGAAAATCTGATTGATTCAAAAGTCATATATTTTTAAAGTTTGTGTGTCATCATCGCTGGACAAGGAGACTACTATACTTCATGATATCATTATGGACAATGATAAAAAAATTCAACATATTTTCACTTTTCTAGCATAATGAAGAGCACTTGACTTTCCTCTTTCAGGAAGCAGGGGAAATGATATTAACCGTAAAATATGTCAGTATCAAGTTGATGGAATGTGTGCTTTACTGGAAAAATGAGATTTTGTGGAATTTTCCTTATATTCTCTTTATGCTGTCCAAAATGATGTCAACGAGTGTAGTAGTCTCCTAGTTATCCAGTGATGATGGCAACAAAACTTTAAAAATTCATAACTTTTGAATCAATTGCCCAATTTTCCTCAAACTTTCACTGATGTGTTCTACTATAAATATTGCCTCTCTTTCTCAAGCCACTTTGATATTTGGGCTGTGGTTTCCTTTAATTGTGGAAGCTTGAGCAGCGAGAGGACATTGTGTCACATGGCAGGAAGCTGATGCTCTGGGGACAACTCGGTCACGCAGATCGCTGCATCGCAGAACGAGGTCTGCGGGAACAGACAAGCAGCAGAGCTGCAACCACCACCGACAATTTCCGCCTTCTATCCGTGGAAAAATGAAATCCTGAAATATCAGCAGTCTGTAGGAAGCAATGGAGATTATCTCGGGGGACTGAATAAAGCCAAATGGGCTTTATAGCATTTTGAATACCTCCAATCCAGTATTGCATGCCCCAGTTGTCGTTGGGTCACGTTTGCTGAGGACATGCTGCCCTCTAGTCGGGTAGAGCCTCTGTGGATGTACTCCAGGAAACTGGTTTCTTTCTCCCTGCCGTGATGCAAATGCTGAAGCTTACTACAGTGGACTCCCATTGTAACGAAGTCTTCGGGACTAGCAGTTTTCTTTCATTATATCAAAATGCTGTTATAACCGAACAAATAAACAATAACAAAACATAGAGCTGATAATGTTGTGGCTTGAATTTTTAATTCGTTGTAACCAGAATTTCATTATAACCATGTTCGTTATAACGGTAGTGCACTGTACATGTATGCTGATCTGTTCCTTATTTGATTTTATCAAACATACTTGCCCACTGAAAAAAAAAAAATCTATATAATCAAGATAAGGCAGAGGGACTTTTTGTTGTTGTTGTTGTTGTTGTAGTAGTTCATTGTGTTGGTTTGTGCTTATTGCTTTTGATATGTTATTTTCATGTTTAAGTGCAGTTTGTGTGCTTTGTTATGCTAGTTTCTTTTTGTGAAGATGTGACAAAATTCCTGTATGGACAGGGGCACACATCTTAGCATGGCATCAAGAATTTTGCCATTAATGTAAGATGTGAAACTACTTGAGTTAAATGACGTCACATTGATACACACTTTGTTGTAAAAATGTCAGAGAAGAGTATGTCAGTGTGTCTTTGTCGTTCTTGAACCCATTGAAAACTAGTCTGAAGAATACTCGAGCAGGTGTCTATGGGAAATGCATGCTATAGCAAAATTAGCTCGTCCTCAATGGGTTAAGAAGATCAGGTATCAAGAAGGAACTACATTTTTGAATCCTTACTTGATATTAATCGTTTGCCAAGTAACTGGAAGGGAAAAGAGAAATTAACAATCAATTGTCATTTATTCTTTCTGTGCTAAAATCATGAAACATTTGTTACACCAAACAAAAAAAGCCACAGATTCTTTTTTTTTTTGGTAATAAAAGTGATTCCAGGCATTGTATGAGCATCCACATTCTTGTCCGTGCTCATTTTGTGTATGCCTAGCTTCAGCCAGACATGTACTGGTATGTGTAGCAGAAAAAAAAAAGACAGGCGAGGATTTGGTTGCTATAGAAACCAGTTCAGTCTCCTTCTTTATATGGCCTCTTCAAATACTACTTGCAACTTTTGTACCTCCGCTAGTTGGATTTTGTTTTTTTGATGAGCTGGTAATCACACAGATCAGGGGATGATTCATAAGTAAACTTCTCAAATTCTCCACAAGGTTCCTGTTGATTGTACTGTAGAAATGACTCACCCCCCCCCCCCCCCTTCGGATTTACATATCAAATTGGGCAAAAGCCCAAGGATTCTAATGAAGGATTTGCATACATGTATCTCATCTCATTAGTCCAGCAGGATATGGGAGAGCCTTTTTATTTGTATTGAATTAAGAGTCTTCGTAGTATCATTTGCTATCGCTCTTCTTTGAAGACGGAGGATGGCTGTTGATTGGCCTTGCCAGTGAGGTCAAAGAAGAAGTGCTTGTCACAGATTAAAGGGACATGTTTGTTCACAAAGTCGGTCAATAAATTGTAAATCCCTCATCAACGATGAAGGTATACCTACAGAAGTACGCATACATATACATGTGCAAGGATAAGCCGACAGAAAGGTTATGTGAAAATGAGGAAACCACGTTATTTCATCCGTCAGAGGATGGCGTAGTGTAGGGCAGTGTTGGACTTTAGATTATTATCAATGTTTTTAAATGTCAAATTTGCTTTCACCATGGCAGGTCTGAGAAGTGCAGTTTAAAAATTTGAGACATTGTTCAATGTGTGTGTATGTGTGCTGGTATGTGTATGTTTTATTGTTTTTGAGTGTGTGTGTGTGTTTTTTTTTTCTTTTGTTTTTGTTTTTGTTTTGTTTCTTGCTGTTTGTATGCCTTATTGTTTCATGTATGTGTGTGTGTGTGGGGGGGGGGGGGGGGGGCAAAGAGACATTAAAACCACTGTTTACCATAGGGAGAACTGATTTATAAAATTTCAAGTCCTCACGTTTGATGCGTATGTATAGTTCTGTTGAATCACAAAACATCCTACTCTTAACAAATTTTGCAATAAAGCCACAAATATATGGAGATACCTTCAATTTTCTATTAAAATAAACCATAACTGGAGATGGTTTATTCTAGAAATTATCTTAATAAAACTATTGTTCATATTTTGTATATTTAACAGTACCTAGCACTGATTATACTGATTAGTACAGCAGTATATACTTTGGTTGTTTCTATCTCTAACTCACAATTTAGAACGGTTTTGAAGTATTAAAGTGGAGGGAGGGGGTTATCTGTTAATAGTAAGAAGTGGCTTGAATGTGTTCAAGCACACAGCTTCTCTGTACAGATGAGTACAGATACAAGGATGGCACTGCTAAAGAATTTGAAGACGATACGAAGCGCAGGCGTGTGACTTCAGTTGTAAATTGTCTCACATCTATTGTATTCAGCTTCTGGAGGTGTTGTAGGGAAGGTACAGATTCCCGGCAAGAATGCCAATTGTTGGTGTGATGCAGTATGTGACATGATGAAAGAAAGAATTTCCACGATATGTTGGCCTTATTTATGTATATTAATGTCAGATATTAAGAAATGTGAAATATGCAAAATTAGATGTATATAATTTGAATTTTTGTAATATCCATTGTGTAAATACATGCAGGTATGAATGAATTGCAAAAAAAAAAAACTTTCCTGTCTGAAAAAGTGTCATTTCAACTACTGTAGTGCCCAATTTTCCGATATGATTTTGAATTCAACTTTTTCTTCATGATGGAGACAAGTGACATACAAAAGATTCGGAAGAGGAATTTTTTTTAATGTCTGCATGAGCAAGTGTCTGTGCTGCATGTGTGTGTGTATGCATAAATATGAGCATTGGTTTACAGGGTGACAGAATTGGGACAAAGTGCTTTCCTAAAACGAACTGAACCGTACTGTACCCGAGCCAGAGGAGCACTTGAAAGCTCCAATAGTGTACCGTACCGGACTAAACCAAGCCAAATGTGGATCACTTCCCCGTGTGCTCCAAAAGTGGTCCAAAACCGTACAAGGAGTTGGCATGTAACATGCATATACGTCATAAATGCAAAGAGTGCATTCTCTTTGTCTGGGACATCTGTACTATAGGTAGTTTAACCCTAAAAAGACTGGGGGGGGGCCTAAAAGGCCCCCCCCTCGACATTTCGCGCGATTACTCTGCAACACGCAATGCTCTCGCCGCGATGCTCTATGACTTTTTTCTTTCGAGTTTCCCGCACATTTTGACACCAAATTTGTGACGCCCGGGGGTACGGTTATGAAGTTACATAACTTTTTGTACATGCACGTGAGGCCGAAAATGGCTCCAAAATGTGATTTTGTGTACAAAGTCAATGCAAATTGAGTTTTTTCAAATGGTTCATATAAATATGCTTATTTTTACTCTCAATGGCTAAAATTAATTTGTTTTAGGAGTATTATGCTTCAAAAAGTGTCTGCCACAAATTTTGTAAAAAAAAACAATAAAATCAAAAGGTCGAAAAAACAAAGAAATACGTAAGAAATTCATAAAACAATAAAATAAATAAGAAATTAATTTTGATACCGAATTTTTTTTCAAGTACACTTGCTAAGAATGCCACAAAGAATAATTAGACCAAAAATGAGCACTTTTGGAGCTTTATTTACTGATTTAGATCAAAGAGTCTGATCTCTCGCATAAATTAGCATAATTAATCAAAATAAAATCAAAGAAGACTATTTTGTTAAATTTAAATATACGATCTTGTAGATTACATCGCACACTACCATTGTGCAAATTTCCGCGGCGATCGCGCGATCCACGGCCGAGATCTTAAGGGGGGGCCCTTTAGGCCCCCCCCCCAGTCTTTCGAGCTACCAAAATAGCCCAGTCTTTTTAGGGTTAAGCACGCCAGGTGAAAGACCCTGGTACTACAAAATGTGTGACCACCTCTGAAAATAACTTGTGAGGTGCGCTTTCTCTACAGAGTGTTCAAACACTCAAAATCCGGCACAATTTAGTTCACTACGCTTTGGTTCCGTTCACTTTGGTTCGTTTTGGAGAGCTCAAAAGCACCCAAAGTTTCATGATCACACCCCTTATGTTGAAACTTCCACAGGACCATCATAAAAATATTCAACCAAAATTTCTGGGTTGTATCTATGATAAGTAAACTATTTGCAAATTCATTTCATGATTTTTTAGAGAAAATAATAATAATAATAATAATAACAATAATAATAATAATAATAATAATAATAATAATAATAATAATAATAATAATAATAATAACAATAATAATAATAATAATAATAATAATAATAATAATAATAATAACAATAATAATAATAATAACAATAACAATAATAATAATAATAATAACAATAACAACACACAGTATTTCTCCCCTTGCAGTCATCACACATGTATAACATATTGACTAGTATTGTAGTCCTTAACATAGTCCCACCAACAGAGTCCGTACAAACAGCTTCACAATGCAAGTACATGACATCAACAAGTCCATAAAAGAAGCCATAGATTGTTTAATAAACTGTACAAAGCATGAACAATACTACATAATATACAAACTTCATAAGTATTTCATGTATGAGGGTACAATGTCACAACAATGGACATTCTGCAAGTCTGCTGCACAGAATATATTTACTGCCTTCTGAATACTTAAGTACTCCTAAAAGTACACCATCTGTGTAACTGTAATTGCACAAACATTTCTTTCCTCCATACTTACACGAACACTAGACCAAATATGCAAGCATATGCGGCCTGCTTGATGGACATACAATATCAAATACGTATACAGCAGTATTTGTCTGACCAATGAGCATTAGTTTTGTATCCAAATTTGTCAAGTTTGTATTAAACATAGGTCCTGTTGAATATTCCTTCCAGGTCTTTAATTTCTGTCCAGCATCATCATCATGCTTTTTAGTCAGCACCTCACCCCTTCCCCATGATGCAAGGTAGAAAAAAAAAATACAATAAATAAAGATGAACCAGATATTTTCTCTTCGCATTATCACATGGCTCAACTGATTGAGAGAGAGAGAAAAAAAAATGGCTATTTAGGTTGATATCACATCCGCAACAAGGAGATTACTCTTGACAGAGAGATGCAAAAGACCTTTTCCCTCGGAACGTTGGCAGAAAAGGATGGAGCAATCAGTGACATATCGAGAGCAATATGGAGAATCAATCTTGCCCAAATAGCAGACCATTTCCTGTGCACATCCTAATTGAATGCATAGCAGCTTTAATAAAGGGATGGTGTAGTATTGGTTGAGGTGAGGATTGGGCTTTTAACTTTTTGTGAGATACCAGGAAAATACTTATGAAATAGTACAGAGCATACCATTCTATGAGGAATTCAAAGTATATTTGATGAAAATCGGTTTTGGAATGACTGAGACATCCCAAAACAAAGTAAAATAAAGTCATCGTAGTAAAAGGTGGGTCCCACCTTTTATTCGGATCGCTCTGTTTTGGGTATCTCAGCTATTTCAGAACCAATTTTCATCAAATAAACTTTGAATTTCAAAGGAGGTTTCTCACTATCTTATCAACAACAAAAAAGTCAGAAATCTGAAATTACGATCCTTTTAACTTTGATCCTGCTGAGTGCTAGTTGAGCTCTATCTAACGTGATTGATATGCATATATTCTGTGACATTTTGGGAGCTTCAACAGCCACATCATGCACACGTGGGTTGTTGATTGGGTTGTTTGTTTTGTTACAATGTACTTTGTTGTCTGTCTGTCTGTCTGTCTGTCTGTCTCTCTCTCTCTCTCTATATATGTATATATATAATATACAAGATGTGTGTATATATATATATATATATATATATACAGTCAAACCTGTCTATAGCGGCCACCCAAGGGAGACGGAAAAAGTGGCCGTTATAGACAGGTGGCTGCTATAGACAGGTAATCCGACCTTGTGTGCATTGCTTAAATATGCATGTATCAACATCGTATCCTTGAGTATGTACTATGTGTGTACATATGCACACACACAGTGTGTTTCATGCATTAACCATGCCAGTGTATATGAAATTGTTGCACAGTACTATGTGTATTGTCATGAAGAAAGCTTAACACTAGTGCATTATTTTGACTGAATGAGAGATGAATGCAGCAGTAGCGACGGCTACAAAGCAGAAAAACACCAATTATCGGCTTGGCTACGGCTCCATTGGGTTATTGGCCGCTATAGACAGGTTAAAATCTACCGCGGGAAACAAAATTTGTGGCTGCTGGTCATGTTAGACAGGTGGTCGCTTTACACGGGGTCTTTAGCAGGGCTTTTCTCATGGGGGGGGGGGGATTTTTCAGTGGTCGCTATAGACAGGTAGCTGCTAAGGCAGGTTTGACTGTACAGTGTACATATATGTGACCGGCGACAACGGTTTCAGGCAAAAGTTGGGAATTATGAAAATTCATTTTTTCACTGAATCACATTGCCCATTTCCTAAGCTTTGCATTGATATAAAACACTTGTATTCTTCGGCACCATAAGTGGGCGTAGAAAGCAAAATAAAATGGACTTTTTAAGTTGTTAGCCTGACAAAATTGAGAGAAAAACGGGCTTTGAAGATTCACCTCTTTCTCAAAGACAATGTCCGAGTGGCGATGCGAGGTGAGAATCACCCATCCGTACGATGGTGCCAATCGATGTTAAGCTCCGCCTCTAGCAACCACATCGCCTTCTGATTGGTTCACTGAGAGAGTCAAATTTCCCGGGCACCTTCCTCGGAGCTCAGCGTATGGAGCCGAAAAACAATGCGTTTCGCTCAGCTTTGTTTACCAGTACGTCTTTCAAGATGGCGGATACGATAATTGCAAGCTTGATGGTGTACATGTGTATGGTGCATGCATTACGCAATGGCATCCACACGCCATGACCGTGTGCATGTAACACTAACAGGAGCGTGTGACGAATCCACACATTTTAAATCGCGTTTTCATTGTAGTTGATTTGTCTTTATCATTGGCGACCCTTTTGAAGGCAGAAAACTACTAGAGCTGGCAAGGGTCACGCTTCCTGCTTGTTTTGTTTTTACAAGCCGTGCATATGTTGCTTTGTTCGGTGATGTTTATTACATTAAAAAGAACAAACAAACACGACTCATTGGTTTGGTGCAATCTTGACGTGTAGTGTTTGAATATAATTGGTCATATGTGACCTCTCCTTTCCTCTCGTCTACCTTCCCTTGAGTCAGCCTGCTGTCATAATTTCTACTACGAATAGACAAATTTGAGAATATTAGTTTTCTTTTCACACGATTATGTCATGCTACAAGTGACGGGTGAGTTTCCGATAGCATGATGCACGATTTGTGTAGTGATTTGCGACTCTGACGTGATCAAACTATGTTCCCCATGCATCTGTTTTCACATTGGAAGTTAGCGCTGCTGTTCACTTTTTGTTTCACTTCTGTTGTCGAACATTGCGGTAGAATAGCTCAGATAGAAAGCCAAACGAAGAGCATGCACTACAGAGCAAGCGTATCTATTATAGCTAGAACAATGGAGCATGTAATCATGCAAGCGTGGACAAAGCATTCCCGAAACGCTGCAACTGGTGTCTCCGAAAGCCGAACTATGTAAATGTGTGCGACGCACCAACCAATCGCATGCGAGACCTTGCGCCGTAGCAACACTGGGGATATTGGCGCGGCGTTCGAAAGAAGCTCGAAACTGACGAGTGCGATCCAACATGGGGTGCTTAAAATTCCATTTTCGATAGGAAAAAATTTGTCTTATGCTATGAAATTTAGTGTAGATGTAGAAAACATATCAAAGATTCAATTTCTGCAAAAAACCTAAATCGACAAAAATAATGGTCAAAATCTTTGTACCCCGCCTAGGAGGGAATTCGCTCTTGCAACTTTTGCCTGAAACCGTTGTCGCGGGTCACATATATTCTTATTATTAAATATCAATGGATTAGTTTCCATCAAAGGGAGCAAAAAACAACGACATAGCTTGATTGAAACGAATCGATAGCGGATTCAGCCTTAATCTTGACGATGGAAAAGACACGCAGCACAAACAAAAAATGGGGGGAAAAAGGGTTTCTGTCTTATCTTCTTTGAATAAATACATGATAGATGGCATGTAATGGATGCAGGAGCAATCACTTTAATGAGAAAAGTGAAATCCTGCAAAGCCGCTGACTCCTCGAGAGAATTTGGATGACAGAATTCCATAGACAAATTCCTGAGCTGGGTGATGGACTGGTTGTATGAATTACATGTTTGCCCTGACAAAAAAACAAAACAAAACAAAACAAAATACAGCAGCCACTTTGGAAAAGTAGGAGAAGGAGGAGGAGAAGGAGGGGTGGGGAGGGGAGGGATTGGGATGGAGAAAGGCAAGTGTGTTGTGGGGGAATTTCTTGCAAGAGTGGTTTGGGGGTCAGAGCTGAGAATAATTTTCTAGAACGTTTACAGCCAAGAAAGGGGTCTAGGGCAACTACCCCCTGGGCAATTACCCCGGACCCTTCCCTTAGCCCTAATCCTAATCCTAATCCTGAACCTAATCCTAACCCAAACCCAAAATCCTAACACTAAACCTAACCCTACCCTAATCTTAACTCTAACCTTACCACTAATCAGTATTTAGCCGGGGGGGGGGGGGGGGGGGGGGGGGGGGGGGTAATTGCCCTGTGGGGGTAATTGCCCGGATATACGCCAAGAAAGATATAGGGGAATCCAACTGTAACAAGATTGACAGGTCCAGCTAATCTAAAGGTCCAATTTACCTTTGGGAGCAGTGATTTCAAAAATGTTAACGATATCACATTTGATGCATATGTGTAGGTCTGTTGTATCACAAAACATCCTACCATATAAAATTTTCACAATAAAGCCTAAAGTATAAGGAGATATCAGCATTTTTCTCAATAAACCTTAACTGTAGACGGTTCAGTCTGAGAGCATTCCTATTATATCTATTGTTCACATTTGGTGTATTTAACAATACTTAACATCGATTAAGCGGATTCAAATTTTTACAGTGGTTGTTTCTATCCCTAACTCACATTTTTGAACTATTTTAAAGCACTAATGCTGGGTTTTTGTTTCTTCTGCAAATGGTAAATTATGCCTTTAACTTGTTGTATCCAGACTCTCGTATACATATAGCTTTGGACCACATCCATAAATGTACACTGTATGAACATGTTGTGGTATAATGGGGTTACTCACATAGTACAACACATTATCAATGAACAGGAAAATTGAAAACACAAAAAAGAAAGTGCTATGAGTATTTTCGCGAAACCAAATACATTATTCTCTGTGCTTGTCAAATTTTTTAATTTCACAGTAATCATGTTCAGACAGGACCTACCTTTCGTTGAGTATGTTAATAAATCCACACATTGTTTACACGTACATCATCTTTGAAAAAAAAAATAATGTTTTTGGCCAAGGTATTCCAAAGGCATGAATTCTATATAAATAAAAACAAACTTTTAATAATGTCATGTGAACAGCACATGTACCACAAACACTCGGTGATAATGCTGGCAAGTATAGGAAGTGGCTATTCAACATAGTTTGCTGGTTTAACAGTGTGCTTCATTTCGGCTGGTTTGATTTCACATAGAAATTTTCATTACATCTGCAAATATTCTGTTTGTTTGTTTGTTTTTTCTTTGTTTGTTGGTGTGGTCTTTTTTTTTTTTTGGGGGGGGGGGGGCAAAATTTCTCTCGCAATAATGTTAAACTTCAAATTCCAATAGGTGAACACAAAAACATTTAGTTGTGACCTGACAATGTGCCTTGCTAAAAGAGGACTTCGGTTGTAGCCAACCTCATTGTAAGGATTCCCTAGTATTTGTGTATGTAAATTACAGTCTGTAACTTCTTGAGCAAACTTTCTCACTTTCCATTGAAGTTTTGTCTAAACATGGCAGTTTCTTTGCTTGCAGGAACAAAGGTGATCCTTTCTGTCAATGATAGCAAACAACATGCTCATCCTTTGAATTTCTCCTCATTGCAATTTCTTTTAGGTTATGAGCACTTCATATGTTTTCCAACCAACATTTTGATCCTACCAGTCAAAATTTACCCGTCTAGGATGACAATGAATGAAAAACATTTGATTCACTGATATTTATGCCAGATAATCTCTGATACCACCAATGAGACTTTGAGTCTATGCTTGCACCTCAGCTTATTTGTTAAGGCTGTCAACTACTTGCAATGTATTAGTCTTGCCAGTGTAGATTATGACATTCCGCAGTTAACACAATATACAGGTATTCCACATCAGAAGCCAGCACATTGTGTGTGTGTGTGTGTGTGTCCATATCATAATTCTTCATCAGTGTCAATGTCGCCATCATCCTCCTCCTCCTCCTCCTCTTCCAACATCTGCATCTCCCTCTGAATGGCCGTGAGGGCGGCAACACACTCCACCGTCACTCCCATCACGGCGATCACGGTCGTCCCATCCATGGCACTGTACACTGTCAAGTAAGGGGTGGGTGGAAATGTATCTTATAGTACAAGACAGGTTCTGGTGGAGCAATTTTCTCAGGACGTATAAAGGCCCATTCACGCATACCAAGCAAAGTTTAGATCGTACTGTGGTTTGGAATGTTTTGCCCGTGGGTGGACAGGCAGAATAATCAAAACAATCTGTAAGATTGGACAAGAATTCTTATTGCACGAGAAGATTTGTTTTGAATAATAATCACTTTTTTCCTTTGTTTTGTTTTGTTTTGTTTTTTTACTTTGCTTTGATGTCACAACACATAAGAGTTGGGAACACGTATGTGTCAAATCTAATCAGTACATTCCCACTCACGAAAAAGATGAAAAATAGACACACTTACATGCCTTAATATTCATTACAACGTCAAAAAATTGTCAGAAACATTTGCATAGAAAAGAACATGTGATGCTGTTGTAAGTGCAGGTAGTAACAGAATAGCAATAAATACAACGTCGCTGGGGTAACAAGACCTTGTATCTGAAATTTTGGTGAAAATGACTTTTGTGGATTAATGGTCAAATAATGGGTTAAGTGATGTCCTGTCAAAATCCCAAAAATGAAGACATCACGGCCTGTCAAAGGAAAGACTATCCTATTCGCTATAGTGTTTTGGCCGCCATGTTTCTTGGCTCTCCTGAACACTTGACATTTTGTAGGTACGAGGTCTTGTCACCCCAGCAACAACAATGTACTCTTTTCTGTTTTATTGT
Source organism: Diadema setosum (assembly GCA_033980235.1). Taxonomy (NCBI): domain Eukaryota; kingdom Metazoa; phylum Echinodermata; class Echinoidea; order Diadematoida; family Diadematidae; genus Diadema; species Diadema setosum. The sequence goes on along the minus strand of CM067066.1, from coordinate 34,242,151 downwards.
CATATCAGTGAAAGAATACAGACGAGAAGCAAGAAACTGCAAATGATGTATAACCCACCATCAACTTCACCGTCGATCATGTCGCGCCCCTCTTCCAGCATGGCCCGGAGGTCTACGTAGGCGTGGCCTACCTCCACACACTCTGCATCCTCCTGCTCCTCCTCTGGGGGCTCGCTGACGACGGTCAGTCGGAGTCTGAAATTGTCGGGATGAGAGGGCTTGATTCACCTCCTTCTTGTTTTTCTCTTTGTCCGTTTCCTTCATTCCTTCATTCTGCTCATTTCTTCATTTCATGCATTTCATGATATTTACTCTGTTCATTTACTCCTAGTCAGAACCAAGCCATAAATAAGCATTATTACTGTTGACTATTACCCAAATTTAGTGGGCCACCAGAAAAAAAAAATGTTCATGTCGAGCCCTGACTAAAGGCACTATGGATTACTTTTACTATTCTTATCACAATCAGCTCATTTTCATTATCTTCAGAATTCACTGTTGCAATATCAATATCATCAAAATCAATGTCAGTATTGCCATCAAAATCATTATCATCATCACCATCATCATGATCTCTGCCATCATTAGCTACATAATAATGATAACAGTTGATATTTTTACAGCACCTTTTCCACTGGATACAAAGTGCTATGATATGTCATCCCTGGTCACCACAAGAGATAAAATATATACAAATTACCAGGCAGCAACAGAACAATTCCAGCTCATACATGCGGATTTCAAAACAAGTAGGTCCTCAAATTCAATTTGAAGTGATCCAGCGCTGGAGATTTTTTCAGAAGAGGAGGGATCCTATTCCACATCCTGGTTAGTGACAAGGTTAGAGTATATATTAGGATTAGGGTTAGGTTTATGGGTTTATAGGTTTGGGTTTGCATTAGGAATAGGTTCTGGATTAGGATTAGGGTTAGAGTCGGGGGAAAGGTCTGGGGTAATTATCCAGGGGGTAATTGCCCTTGAATCTTCACTTGACATATCAGTTCAATAATGGGGGTCCCTTGTATGTGAGAGTCTGGTGACCCAAACTCACCTTCCCTGCTCGGCGTGCTCTGGTCTCAGGAAGTCAGCCAGGTACGCCCTCCGCGTCGCATGGTTCTCGGCGTCAACGTGGATCACTGTGTGAAGGCAACGAGTTTAAAGCACATATCAATGTGAGCAGGGAATATATCACATCAAAACAGCATGTGTATGTGTGTTTGTGTGTGCATGTGTGTGTGTGCGTGTGTTTGTGTGTGTAAGGGAGAGAAAGAGACAACTGTTCCATGTGCCTACAGTATAGGATGATATCGGATGCTTTCACCTTTGATGTAACATACCTCTCATATTACATAATCATATTTAGTGTAAAACCAGAAATATTTGCGGGCATGAAATTTTCACAAATTGGCACCTGCATTCGATGCATAAAGTGTAGACGAGAACTTTCACATGCATCTCAATTCTGCAAATCTTGGCTCCTCTTGAAATTTGCAAAACTTACATGCACGCGAAAATGTCTGACGTTACAGTATCCCATGCATTTTAGCATATAACTTTGGGTTAAGTGGATCAGACCACTAACTTTTGATTGTGAGATCTCTCATTTAGGAGTCCTCTGGCAGATGTAAATGTACCCTCATGCAAGGGACTTTACCCTGACTGCCTAGCAACTCCAAGGGGACCTAAAGCTGCTGGTCCCATGTATATGCCGAATATTTCACAAGTTTTTTATTTTCGCTGATTTCGCGAATCAGGTGCTACTCGTGAAATTAAAGACACACATAAATAATGACTTTGATCCTGATATGAATGTGACGCAGATCTATACATTCTTCCATGCAGCACAGTACTCCACAATCGCGAAATTCAACCACTCGCGAAATTGTTCATTCATGTTCTTCATTCGCAAAAATTTAGACTCACTAAATATATTGCATATACATGTACAGTAAATTTGTTCAAAGGTATACAAGTGCTTCCTTTACAATATTGTTAATGAATCGAAAAAGAGAAACAATTACCCCTTCAACAGGAGGTTGAAAGAGAGTGTATGCAATAAAAATTGATGTCATGATAATCACGATATTACAAATGACATTATCATCATCATCATCATCATCATCATCATCATCTCTAGTTCCTCATCTGTTTTACCATCTTCATCAGTAACAGCATCATTTTCATTATAATCAGCACTTTGAATTATTATTACCTTAATATTCATCATTACCACCATTGTGAGAGAGACTTTCAATTTCTTCATGACAACCATGACATTTTCTAAGCCTGCCAAAGAGTGCAAGGTCTCCAGTAAAAGGTGAGACACACCTTTAATTAAGACCACTTTGTTTTACACATAACTCAACCATTCCAAAACCGATTTTCATCAAATAAATTTCTAGATCCTCTTTGAATTGTATGCTCTTTGAAATTTCATGTATACATGGTTTCTAATCATTTTGAAAAAGTTAAAGCCTGAATCCCCATCTCAACCAAAACTACAGTTGTACGCCATCCCTATAATCAGCAAATGCATTTATTCTTTGTAGGCATTGGCGTTAATACACCGTACAATTTATTCTAATGCCAAAATACTCTCTGAGGAGGTGGAAGCAAATCTTAAAAAGAATAGAAGAAGCTTGGCAATAAGAGATTTCACTTTTGTGGTATCTTCTAGTTATGTGTTATACCTTAAAGGCAAAACATAGGTAGTTATGTATACCTTACAGGCAAAACAATGCATTAATTTCTTACAGCTAATCTGAGTAGGCATTAGAGCTAAAATCTGTATATGATTATTTTGATGCCAAACTCCTGTCTAAGGAGGTGGAAAGGAAGCTTAGAGGAATTGCAGAAGCCTGGCAATAAGAGATTTACATGTAACTGTTGTAGTATCTTCTGGTTATGTATAGCTTACAGGCAAAAAACATAGTTACTTATGTACATCTTACAGGCAAAACAATGCATTAATTTCTTACAGCTAATCTGAGTAGGCATTAGAGCTAAAATCAGTACATGATTAATTCTGATGCCAAAACACCGTCTGAGGAGGTGGAAAGAAATCCAAGAAGAATTGAAGGAATCTGGCTATATGGGATCCCACATTTGTGGCATCCTCTAGTTATGTATACCTTGAAGGCAAAACATTTAGTAAGCAAGTAATCATTGACTGGAAGGGCGATGGTAAAATTTAACATTGTCGAGGTGATCCGTAAGGTGTCTGTTAGGCCGAACCGTAGGCGAGAGCTGAAAAACATCTCAAGGATGACTGAGACAATGTAAGATTGCATCAATTGCCTGAGAAACAGGAGATGATTATTTGCTTTATATCCCATGTCAATTACAAACTTGAGATTTGATATTAATGTATTCCATTAACCACGCAGATTTCGATCTTATAATTGCACTGAATGTTACAACACAGGTGGTTGTACCGTACAACCGCGGTCCGCGGCAAGGCAGCAGTCGAATGAACGAGACTAACGTTACATCTCAGACAAGAACAAGTGATTCTGCTGTATCAATAATTGTGCGATGCATGCCACTAGAACTTGCTAGCTACTCACGTGGTTGATATATGCAAGCAATACCTCTATCGATTCCAATTGCAGGTATGTAAGAAGTGCTCATGAAAAGACGATCACAAATGTTGTAGTACCATGACATGGATGTTGGGAGAAAGACATCACTCGGTCACATGTTCCAAATTCAAGTAATCCCATATGTCAAACATGCTTATGTGGGATATGGCTATTAATACCATAGTTTTGGTTGAGACCTAATTTCAGGTTTCTAACATTTTTTGATGAGATAATAAGAAATCTCGTATGAAATATGAAATAGCATGTAATTCCATGAGGGATTCAATGTTTATTTGATGAAAATCGGTTTTGAAATGTTGAGATATCCAAAACAGAGCGATTCTAATAAAGTGTGGGACCCACATTTTATTACGATCGCTTTGTTTCACTTTGTTTTTTGGATGTTTCAGTCACTTCAAACCCGATTTTCATCAAATAAACTTTGAATTCCACTTAAAATGGTATGCTCTGTTCTATTTCATAAGTGTTGTCTTGGTATCTCGCAAAAAGTTAAAAGCCTAATTCTCATCTCCACCAATACTGTACCATCCCTTTAAAGGCAAAACACAGTTAGTTCTGGATACCTTAAAGGCAAAATATAATTCTCAGAAGTGCTCAAAATTCATCTTCCACCACTAGGGATTTGCTTGCAATATACTAAAAGGGACTTTGCTGGCTGACGTGATTTGCCATGAAAATGAATTTCTGTTTAGCACTTTGAGACCAAAAGTGTAAAATAAGACTTGATGCATCTGACTTCCATTCCCGAAGCTCCTCCCTGCTCAGCACTGACTATGTAGAATGTCATATGGTGATCAATCATGCCCTTGTAATTGTTATTTCCCAACAAGCTGCATGTGATTTACTTGTGCTTGAAAGAGTGATGGATATTGCTTCAGTCCAATTTGTCAGTTATCGATAACCTATTATGAAACATTACATAGCAACCACCACCTGCCATTGGATACATTTTCTGATTGCAATACCGACAGCGTGACGATTGGGCTAATATTTTGCATTGTTGTCACTACCTAACTGAAATTGTGTCATCTCAGAGTTATTTCGCACATTTCACATAAAGCATATGAGTACATTTTAGGGCAAAAATCAACAGTTTCTGTATTCATATCAAAACTATGTTTTCCAGTGTTAAGGCAATTACCCCAGACCCTTCCCCTAACCCTAACCCTAATTTTAATCCTGAACCTAATTCAAACCTCAACCCAAACTCTAACCCTAAACCTAACCCTAATCCTTCTACTGCACCACTACTGGAGAGCAAAACAAGAAACCCAGAGGTCCTCCTATTGCCTGGGAGTGGAGTACCACCACTTGTATGAACCAAAGTCCCCTCCCTAAGTGATGATTCCTGACAAGTGTAGGCCAAAATACAGTCATCAATCTTCAAGAAGATGAAAATGTAGAAAATTATGACAATATCAGCTAAGTTGGGTAATGTGGGCCTCTGGGGGTCCGACACAATTTTGGCACAAACCAAATGTGATTCCTTTAAAGTTTTTTTTTTTTTTTAAAGTTGAAAATGTCAAAAATTAAGAAAATTAGCTAAATTTCATTATTTCAGGCCACTTTGGAACCCACTTTTGAGACCCCCTTCTGGGTGCCACCGCCATCTGTACAAAACATGATCCCCTCCCCCTCCCATTAGTAATTCCCACCAAGTTTGGTCAAAATCTAGCTACAAGTTTTCAAGAAGCTGAAAGTATGACAAAGTTCAAGCACAACACATAAAGCAGAATAGACTCTGCAATAGCTCAACTAAGCCAGTTGGCTCAAGTGGGCTAACAATGAATATTCAATGCTGACCATGCTTTTTGTGTTGATTTCCTAGACTAATTTTCATTCTGATACACACACGGATCACAAACTATTCTAAATGCATGGCAGTTAGTCTCATCAATATATCAATGGCATCTGCACAGAAAATTGATGCATAATTACTTCCTGTGAGAAGGTGAAAAAGAGAAAAAAACAAGAGCTTAAAGGGGCATTCCGGACGATTTTCATAATTTCACATCATGTAGTACATAAATCAACAGCTTCATGTATAGATTTGTAGAATTTATTGTGGTTCTTGAGCAGAGAAACAGTACTTTCAAAAACCTTAAACAAATTACACTGAACAAAGATGATGACATAGGAGCCTCACATATCTCAGAAATGTAGCAGTGTCATTCCATTACAATACCGCATGCTTGCAAGCTCACCTGTGTGCAATATATGCATGCCTTCTTCTTTTGTGCTGCTTCCTTGAGCCACATCTCATGCATTCTTATGGTGAGGCTGCCATGTCATCATCCATGTTCATTGCAATTTGTTATAAACTTCGAAAACATTCTTATTTTTCATCCCAATCATTTTATAAATCCTGAAACTCTGTACCCAGTATAACTAATTTATATATGTTCAAATGTAAAAATTTGAAAATCATCCGGAGGTCTCCTTTAAGCAGACAAACAGACAGAAAACGGAGGGGAAGGGGGAGAAGTAAATCTAGAAAATCTCACGGGCACTGCCATATCTTTTGCCAAAAGAGAGAATGAGAGAGAACAGTTTGCATAAAATCCCCTTCTACTGATATTCCAATGAATCACTTATGAAGGGATATTGACTGGATTAGTCTTAATCCCTCAGTAAAAATTGATTTGTTCAAGTGCGCAGGTGAAAGCCCAGCTTGAATTTGTCACATAAAAATATATATACAACTTGTACATGCACACAAAACAACACAGAGTGATATCAGTCATGAAAAAAAACAAACAAACAAACAAACTATCCACGGCAGGGATCTATTTTTAGTGAAGAGAAACAGTGGAGTAAAAAAAAAAAAAGAACAAAAAATGTCAATGTCCATGCTTTATATTGGTCACTTCATCTTTTAAAAGTATGAGCTTCCATAAGAAACTCATAAAATATTAATATTGACAAGCTTTCTATTCAACAATGTTTTCCCATGCATTTGCTTTCATGTATCTAAACATACGGAAGAACCATGTGTTCCAAACTTCATTTCATTGCATTTCACTTAAAAGAAACCAAAGCCCAAATATAGATGTGAATTGAGTAAAAGTGCCAATATTAGTAGAACCGCATCAGTAAAAGTTTGGAGAAAATCAAATGATTGATTCCTAAGTAATGAATTTTTAAAGTGTCGGTGCCGTCATTGCTGGATGACAAAATACTACAGCTCACGATGACATTTTGGACCAAAATATAAAGAATAAGATGATGTCACGGAGTGGAGCAGTCCCCTTATCCAGCAATGATGGCATCCAAACTTAGCATGTACAACTTTTGAACAGATTGTCTGATTTTCCTCACACTTTTACTGAGCAGATGTGTTCTACAAGCATTGCTGCTTTCACTCAATCCCCATTTTGGGGGTTTTGGTTTCCTGAACATCCTACCTCATATAAAACTCAAGGGAATCATTTTCCTAGTATAGTACTGAAATTTGCTATGCATTTTTTATACCACTGCTACCCAAAGTATCTTCTTTGTGGCAGTTTTCTTCCATAGAAGGGTACAGGATACCATTTGAAATATTGTTCATCAGCTAAAATCGCAAATCAAATTTGAGTTGGAATGTCACACCCTTGAACTCTATGGCCCTAATTCATGAAGGTGGTACAATCTTTGTCCATGGTTTAAACCATGGACAAAGACCGTAGTTTTGTATGGGCACCAGGTGTTGCATGGCCTATTTCATTATGAAATCAGTCATTTCGTTTTGTCAACAAAATGACTGGTTTTGTAACAAAATAGGCCATGCGACACTTGGCGCCCCATAAAAAACTAAGGTCTTTGTCCATGGTTTAAACCATGGACAAAGACTGTACCACCTACGTGAATTCGGGCCAATAGGTGTGGCTTATTGCTTTACTGCCTCTAAGGATGTCTCTTCTCACCTTTGTGGAAATTGTAGGAGAGCGAGAGGGAGCCTGCTTTGCCCCTCTTCGGCAGGGAGAAGGGGGTCTCTAACTCCTCCTGGGGGATCCCCAGAATCTGGTACTCCACAAAGAGCTTGTGGATGCTGTCATCTTCCAGTAGCTCTGCCGTGGGCTCCAGGTTGAGGTGACTGACGTTGACGATCACGATATCCTCACTCTGGTTGGGGGGGGGGGGGGGGGGGAGGGAGGCAAGAGTGATTTAACCCACTGCCTATGGGGAACATGTTGGGTGTTGTGCAAAACTCTGCTGGGATTCTTAGAATCTCACCTGAAGCAGGTTTACATTGTGTGATTATTTTGATTTTCAAAAACATATGCTAAATGCACAAATGCATCATGCAACAAAATTTCCTGGGGGAGATTTCCTCAGAGTAAAACATATTGTATAATTTATACTAATGATACAGAAGCAATTCTATGAGCAAACAATCTATAACAATTGCAGAAATAAATCATTCATCCACTAAATCTGTGTGTGTAGCTACATGCAACATGTTTTTTTTTTTTTTTTTTTTTTTTTTGCAGAAGCACGTTGACACTGCAGAGAACTATAATTCCACTACATGTACCACATTACCAATCACCCTTATTGTCATGTCTTTTGTTTCAATCACATCAAAAATGTCTGGGTCAGTCCACAGATTTGGGTCATCTTTTGTGACATACAAGAACTCAAAGTCCAGGCTTCATCAAAACCGAGCAAATGTCAGCCAGTAATGACTTCAGAAAGAAAACAGTATCTCATCTTGTTCTACTGCTCATGCATCAGGATATTGCAATTTCAGGCTGGAGAATTTATTGCCAATGTCATGTAAATGTGATGTCCATTAACGGAGATAAGAAAATTAATTTGCAGTACAGAAAACTCCATAAAAGCTCTCTGATTTATACATGCATTGCTATAGCAGGGGACAAAGATAATATTGACACAGCAAAACTAAACCAGATTTGAAATGATCTTCAATGGAAATGAAAAAGTTGATGCCTCTGTTGCATGGACATCATGTAGTTTGTTGACCCAACCTGATGGACTGAACCATCTGTCAATGTAGACTAGGCAATTAAAACAATCTCTTACAGGGGGACCACCATGCAGGCATTTCGACGTAGATTTTTTTGTTGATTTAAAAATTTTCACTTTGTGGAAGAATTGTATGACCTGTACAGTGACAGAAAGGGGGTTGGGGTTAATGGGAGTGCATCTATTCTGTTGACAAATCGAGATGATTTGTAGATTTACGGAAGTTTTATAGGACTTATAGTCGAATCCTTGCGGCAAGAAACAAATGCCAAAAACACTTACCGCCATCGCCGAGACAGGTCTGCTGGTAGACGCTGGCATGACAACGCCTTCACTATCACTCGACGCCTGGCTCTCTGGATTGGCAATCCTTGCTTCCTCCACATCCTCTTCCTCCTCCTCACCAGCTCCTGGTATCTCAACATCCTCCTCAATGGAGGATTCATCAACTGTTGGACAAAGAGGGATTTGAATAGATTTGCATAGATAACACAGCATTATGATAGTCATTATCTACTCAGCATCGTATACTTCCTAGCGATGGGGGAAAAAAAAACCCAAAAGAATGAAGGAAACAAGATTATGAAAATGTTTACATAAGATTGAATGATCAAAGTAACTGATAGGCACAGCATGTACAATGAAAGTACAAACACGCAATGTTGCTAAATGGAACAATAATTGGGACTTTCCGAATAAGGTAACGCCCACACATTCATTAAATGCTAAAGCCTTTAACCAATTTTCTGACTTTGTTGTTGCAATGGGAATAAACTGCTACGACAGTCAAAACCCCTGGACATCAAACCATAAGCAAAACAGTCAGAAAATGTGAGATACTGGTCCATGCATTCCTATCCAAATATTATCTGGCCTGAATCTCCACAGGGATATACAAGTTTCTACATAAAGTAGTTTGAAGATGCACCTCAACCTTCAAAGCACGAGAGTGTGTATGCTTGAAGGCTGTAACTTACACTCATTGTCTGCATTCGGAGCTGATGTCTCCCCAAACATTGTGTCATCATACACCTCGGTCCTTCCAATCTGCGAGAGAAAGACAGAAAAAAAAAAAGAGGATGGTTGGTTTTGAATTATCCAGCATGACTGCTTGGCAATTAAACTCTGATAATCCCTTTTAGTTCCATCTGTCAATTATCTATTCAATGCTGGATTTGTGACAAGCTTTGGGAAAATACTAGCGTACTCATCAGATGCAAGAAGTAAAAAAAAAAAAAAAAAAAAAAAAATGGAATGGAATAATAATGGGGGAAAACTTGCTGGATGACCGCCACATGACAACACGGTCAGCATGAATGTAACTTTGGACGCACCTGCGTGGTGTCCTGCCCATACTCCTTCTGAAGCTCTCTGGCCACCAGGTCATCGTCATCGTCCTCGTCCGCCTCCTCTTCTTCATTTCCTTGCCCCTTCACGGCCGTCTTCCCAGCGGCTTCATCCGGCTGCTGCGCCTCTCGCTCCTGCCGGGCCATCTCTCCGGCAATCTCCCTCTCGAGGTCATCCATGGAGGATTCCCCCTCCCCTTCCACCTCTTCGGTGGACGGAGGACCACGGAGGACTCCTTCCCGCCCTGGACGAGAACCCTCCTGAGGTTTGCCAACTGCCAGCGGCGTAGCCTCGCTGCCAGCTGAACTCGGCTCGCCGGACGTCTGTGGGTCAGCCTACAAATGGTGGACAGTGAATAAAATATGATGTAATGGTTGGTTGAAGAATAATTGCCCTGAAACTGCGGGTCTAGGGTCTGCACTTTGCTCCTTAATGACTTGGTGTTTTACCAAAAAAAAAAGAAAAAATAGCACTTATGACAACCTACTGCAGCTCTACAGCTTCCTCTCCATTACCAAGGTAGCTCAGTAGATCTTACCATTTCAGCGTTGAAAGTTTTGTAAGCACTAGAACTATGGTAGGAAAAAATTTATTCATAACACCAAATTAATGTTTCTCATGGATCTGTCATCTTCTGCTAAACATTCACAGCATTGTAAATATACATCATATAATGGCAATTTACAACAACAGCTTCCATTACAACCCCTCACATAAGCTTTCAGGTTTTCTACCTGCTCTTATGGTATTTTATATGCATAATAGGTTCCTACGACACCAATAATCAAGCTCATCACGCCATCAAGCCCTTCATTTTAGTAAAGACTATCATACGTTAATGGAAAGGAGGAATGAAAAGTTTCACCCACGCAGCATGAAACGAATGCACCATATCTGAGAGATCAAACTCTTGGTAATCAAACTGTCGAGGAAGTATAGCCGTTCTACGTAGAAAGACATTTAAGAGACACAGCACATCATGGACTTTCTTCCCGTTTTATCAGAATTCTGACCAATCATGAGACAGCATTACTCAGTTACAATGAGAAAGGCTTCAACAAAGGGCAAAAAAAAAAAAAAAATCAGTGTGACAGTACAGCATCTGCAATTCCTACAGCTTAAAAATCCTTGAGGACAACTGCTACACACTTCAAATTTTACACTATCAGCTCTAGTCTAAAAACCCTGACTGATATAAAAGTGGCATGCCTCAAAAATACTTCCCATAGTTTAAAGAGGTCCACAGTGAATAAGCCAGTTCGGAGTTACCTCATGTGCACATGGGTACAAATGACCTTTCTTTATTCTCAGCAGGTTAGACACTACACTCGTTTTCAAAGCGATAAAGAGTATAGGCTTGCCCGACGTAACAATTTGCGGAATTCATCAGTACAAAGGATGAACTTGCGTAGACCAGGTGACCAGAATGATCCATCGATTTACACTTTGGAGAACACCCATTTCATTATTTTGCATTGAATGCATTGAATGCACTGACTATCATTTTCAATTGATATTGCCAAATAGCGCTTTTGCTGTCATACAGGTGGACGTGGTGGCAAGCACCACTTCCTAGTTTAAGGATTTCTTGAATAATCATTACATCACAGATGCTTAGCTCAGTGAATTTAAATCAAACATGCTCTGCTGGCACAAATGACCTTTTTCTGCTCATGCCCAAAGTGGAACCCTGAACTGGCTTAACCCTAAAAAGACTGGGGGGGGGGGGGGGCCTAAAAGGCCCCCCCTCCTCGACATTTCGCCCGATTACTCTGCAACACGCAATGCTCTCGCCGCGATGCTCTATGACTTTTTTCTTTTGAGTTTCCCGCACATTTAGAAACCAAATTTGTGACGCCCGGGGGTACGGTTCTGAAGTTACATAACTTTTTGTACATGCACGTGAGGCCGAAAATGGCTCAAAAATGTGATTTTGTGTGTAAAGTCAATGCAAATTGAGTTTTTTCACATGGCTCATATAAATACGCTTATTTTAACTCTCAATGGCTAAAATTAATTTGTTTTAGCAGTATTATGCTTCAAAAAGTGTCTGCCACAAATTTTGTTAAAAAAAAACAACAAAAACAAAAGGTCAAAAAAACAAAGAAATACATGAGAAATTCATAACACAATAAAATAGATAAGAAATTAATTTTGATACTGAATTTTTTTTCAAGTACATTTGCTAAGAATGCCACTAAGAATAAGTAGACCAAAAATGAGCACTTTTGGAGCTTTATTTAATGATTTAGATCAAAGAGTCTGATTTCTCGCATAAATTAGCATAATTAATCAAAATAAAATAAAAGAAGACTATTTTGTAAAATTTGAATATACGATCTTGTAGATTACATCGCACACTACCATTGTGCAAATTTTCGCGGCGATCGCGCGATCCACGGCCGAGATCTTAAGGGGGGGCCCTTTAGGCCCCCCCCCCCCAGTCTTTCGAGCTACCAAAATAGCCCAGTCTTTTTAGGGTTAATATAAATGAATATTTCCTTTCTGTTTGTTAAAATCTCCTCACAGGGTACACTGTCCTTTATGTCCACTCCTCTTAGGAAAGAGGGGTCCAATTTATTCTCTACCAGTAATCAGAACAAAAACTTTCATATCATGAACAACAATGACAAAACAAAAAATAGCAAAAATCAACGCAGACATCTGCTATAGTTGATAGAAAGTTGGTTAGCGTTGGTTAGAGTTGAGAAGAAATAGCTGAACTCTGACAGGAGTGTTAGTAAGAGTATTCACTATGGTTATGCAATATGTGAAGTGTGTACAAATGTTAATTCGAATGTTATGTATGTTACGTAGATACAAATGTTATGCATGTACAAATTTGTATGTACAATTTTGTTCACAGGGGTCTGTTTATTAACATAAGGTACGTATGGGTTGCTTTTTTTTTTCTTTCTGTATCTCTGTCTTCTGTCAATACTATAAAGTGTATATCACTGTTGTTGTAGATGTTGATAGAAGCAATATGAGTCAAAGCATGCATATTATGACAAGCAGTTTGGGTAGAATGTGACCAAAGTACGGTAACACTGTTTCGTGCTGCATTAATTCTTGTGAAAATTAAAAAGGTCTTATATAAGGCAAGTATTTTGCATGCAACAAAATAAGCAACAAAGTAGCGACAGCAGACAGTGACATATTCAATGTCACAAAGAGCAAAGGCATGCCTTAAGCAACACAGAGAACACACGGCAAGTGTTTGTTATTGTTTGTTTCTATTGCAAATATGCAAATAGTACAGCAAACAGCACAGCAAAACCAATCCACAGCAAAGGCTCAGAAGAGGGCAGAGCGGGGATATGGCTACCTGTGGGGCAAAAGTTGTGACTGGCTCGGTGGGTGGTGCAGGGGTACGGGCAGGCTTTTCCTTCGCCTGCATTTTGCTTTCTTCTGCTGCTGCCACTTCTTCATCAGCCTAAGTATTGCATGCAATTACATACACATGATGGAGTAGTAAAGCAGTACAAAGAAAGCAGCACATGGGGCACACAGGAGAAAGTAAAATATATTCTACCCTTCTGATCTAGAAGGGCACAAGTGACAATGGCTGCTATTCTGGGGTATTTCTTTCATCCAGCTCAAACTGTGGCCAATAATTCAGGCTAAGTGGAATAAGCACTTACTGGATTGTTCAGCCAGCTGACAAAGATGAACTTTCCAACATCAACAACAATATAATCAACCAAATAGTATAGCTTGAATTGATGATTTTGTTGTGAATTTCATACTAAGCTGTGATGTCACTTGCTTCTGTTTTAACACTCAAAGAGCAATATTCATTCAAACACACACAACTTCAACATTGCAGAGATGAATACAGTGAACCTCATAGGAGGAAAAATCAGTGAAGCTTGGCTTTCATCCAATAAAAATCCATTTGGATGCTTGATTTTGATTCTTCAGTTATGATGAACCATCATTTTTCAAATAAAAAAAAGATATACATGTTGTGAATGAGCAAATAACATTATAGTGAGAGAATGTGAAGTTCCAAAAAGAGTAAACAAATTACATGGATATTTTTCGTTCTTTCCCTGTGAGTAATATCTACAATATACTCAAAAGAAACTTCATAAATGGCAGTTACTTTTCAGACCTGTAAACAGGGGCAAAGGACAGTAGTGGATCTACATGTATGGGGGGGTGGTTAATGGGTTTAAACTCACCCCTTGAGCTCCTTTTTGTTTTCTTCTTTGTTTTGTTTTAGAGTGTAGGGGGTTTAATAACCCCCTTTTCTTTTTCTTTCACCTTTGTTTTTCTTGTAATGACCCATCGTCATTGGTTTACCCCCCCCCCCCCCCCCCCCCCATCAAAAAGCTAGATCAGCCCCTGGGAGAGGAGGCTGCAGCATTATCAGCCTTAGGTCACACACTGTTTGAAATCATCACATACATTTACCTGCATAACCACACTAAAATGCTTTTGTCTGCACACTTTGTGTGATAAAAATGGTCATTTACAGATGATTTCATTAAATTCTGATTTGTTTGCAGAGGGTTAACCACACACACTGCTTCTCAGACACCATAGCAAGTAATGCATGTTCACATATTTCACATTTCATGTTCAAATGGAAATCCAGCCTACTACAAACATGGAAACAAAATAAAACAGAAGATATGGCTCTCTGTTGTTGACAGCTACAGAGGGGCCCAATTCATAGCAAATATATCAAGCAGGCTTCAATCATGCTTAGAAAACAAGGGGGAAAAACCCTTGAAACACTGCTAAATAAAAGTGAACAAACAAACAAACAAGGAGTCGTATTGTACTATGAGCAATGGGTACAAGCATGCATAAATAAACATGGTGCTCTGTACATTTTTTTTTGTTACAGACAAACAAACTGGGATAATAAGGACATTTCTGGTTCTTTGCATTAGGCTAAGGGGCTTGAATATTACCAAGCTGAAAGGCAGCCAAGCTTTCACACAAAAGTCTTTTCAATATCACAGACCACATTATCTAGATGATATCTGGCATAACACTAAAATCCACATTTTTGGACAACACCTTCATCAAAATTATATTTGCAGGATGTATAAGGAATCAAATTACCCAAGTTTAATCGGTGTGATTTCAGCTTCTGATTCAATGGAAGAGATTTTTCTTTGATATGACAATGTGCAAGCTAATATATCGTCATCTGGAAGCAAATATATGTATATAAAGTTTGTATATAGTGTATGATATTGCTGTCTGTTTAGTTGTGAGTTTCCAAACTTTTCTTTTAATTACATAAAGCATCAACATCACATGAACTAGAACATGGTCAAACATCACATGACATTTCACATGACACAAATCACATGACATGTATCATGTGACAATAAACCATGTGACAACTGCCACACAGTGTGAGAGACATCACACAGGACTGCACTTCTCAGACCCACCTCCTGTACTTGGGGTAGAGTGCCGGGCTCCCTCAGCCTCTCCCTGGAGTTACGTCTCACTGGCGCTAAGCCTGACGGCGTTGAAGAGGCTGCAGAGAGTATGAGGGCAGAATAGAGCACAGATGTACACCAGCCATTCTTAGATTCCAATAAGAATACATACTATCAGTTAGATGACATCATTGTGGTCATAAGACGATTACAACAAATAAACAAGAACAGCAGTCCTATTTCTCTCCTATGAATCTGAACAGCAGCTACAAAGACTCATGAAAAGCACCAGTGTCTTATGATCACACCATTCCACACAATGCACATCTATTTTCACCTCCACCGAGGAAGGAGGTTATGCTTTCATTACTATTGGTTTGTTGTTTTGTTTGTCTGTCTGTGTGCAAAATAACTTGAAAACTTGGGCACAGAATTGGATGAAACTTGCAGGAAAGGTTGAGAATGACACATGGAACAGATGATTAAATTTTGGCAGTAATCCAGAAATTTTTATGGATTTTATGAAGGATTTTTTATATTTTGGCAAGTAGGGTTAATGAACTTGGGAGTTCAACCTGCACATTTTGGAGGTTTCCATACGCGCACTAAAGTGCGTGCTCTAGTTTCTGCTGGGGCGAGGGGCGCTGTTCAGCTGAGGGTTTATGACGTAACAAAAGCTTCTATATTGAGAAATCAGGCGATTTTTCAGCATGCATATGTATGGGTTGGAAATCACTGACCTCTATGGAAGAACAAGATAATTGGTGGAAAGTAGCTGCTTGGTGGAGGTCTGCGCTCTCAGAGTGCTTTTCTAGTTTGTATATTTTTACTTTTATCATTGCATCATTCTTTGATGGAAATATCAGACCACATGCTTCTTAAAAGAAAAAGGAACAACTGTCCTATGCTTGCAATTATTTTTTTTTCCACATTATTTCAAGCTACACTTACCCAAGGGCTTGAGAGGTGGTTTGTCTCTGGTGGGAGTCAAGTGCATGTCCTTGGAACCTGGGCTGGGAGTGGCATTTTGTGCCTTGGGTGGGGCTGTGGGCGGGGCTGTGGGTGGTGGCTGGGGCTGCCTACCTGTTGGACCAGAGGGGGGCCTACCCGATGGGGGTCTGGTCGTGGAAGGCTTGGATGGCGCGGTCACTTGAATGGACGGCTGAAATGAGAAGGGAAGATGCTATTATAAGAAGTATACGAAATTCCTACACGACAATCTGTATACTTGAAGACCAGACATGTCAAAGGTTTAGAGCTCTGTTTAATCAGTGAATTTCAGCTAAGGATAGCAGTTACAATATGTGAAAAAGTCGAGAGATTGTTCTGCTTTCTTGGCGTGCAATGAAGAATATTCCAACAAACATCATGAAACAAATTTTGTAAAAATTGAAAAAAAAAAAGGAAGAAATTAAATGCCATTTAATAGCAGGAGGGTATGTGCATTAAGTTTAAATGTCCAAAGTCTAAGCCGAATATCCGAAGCATGCATCCAGTGCTATAATTCAATTCGCTAAAGTTCTACCATTATAGTCCGAGGAAATCAAACTATGAAGTTCCAGTAGTACATCATATTGTTATGTCACTGACACTTGAGAGAGAGAAAGAATGAATTCATCAAAAAAAAAAAATCATAAATGATGCACCTAAACTGAGACTTTGACAAAAACGAAAAATGATGATAATAATTAGCTGATTGCAGGTTGCAAGTTGCTAAAAACTTTTGTTACCTTCTGTGGTGTGTGGGTAGTCATCTTAGGAGCCATGTACGGGTACTGCCATTTGATGGCTACATCAATGGTACCCCGAGTAGCTTCACCCTGGTGGGATACGAACAAAAGAGATGGAAAGGGAAATAAATAGAGATCAGGAGGTGTGGTGTTGTTATAATACTGCAGAAACACTAGGTCATGGACAAGAGGCTTATTCACTTGCTCCAGAAAGCAAGACATGTTTCTGTTTTCTCCAACATTTTGAGTGAGTGCCTGCCAAAAGAGTTTATTTTCATCTTCATTATGATTATGCCTAAGACTACTGTTTAAACTTATTTTTGCAATATATGTCAACTTTGACAAAGTTTTCTGGTACATTTTTGGGTGTGTTTGTTTGTGCTTTTTCATCAGAAAAAGGAACATCACATATAATGTGGTATGGTTCAGATGTCTGACATTTCACTCTATGTAAAGTATTTCTCTCCTTTCTGCTCTTGATATCAATTATTAGCATTCCACGGGGAGGGAGGGGAAAGGCTCTGCTCCATTAATTAAACTCAATCCATTAGGCAAACATTTTGTACAGTTTTCTGGATTTTAGGTACTCACAGTGCTGCAGTGTCAGTAAATCTCAGTGTAATCTGGTGGGTGTCTTACCTGTTTGAGCTCAAAGGTACCCTTGATGGCTTTATTGTTGGCAAGACTGATGAGGGGCACCTTGGCCACGCCTAGCAACGATGACTCCTCTGGATCCGTATCATCAAAGATGTAGAAGTCAAGGCTCTGAAAGACAAGTATGAGTTGAACTTTGAACTGTGTGCTTCACTCTAAGGCGTTTTCAATCAGGTTTAAAATTTTTCACAAAGAACTTTAAGTTTGTAAAATATTTTGATACAATTCATCTTTTTTTTTCTTCAATTGTTATCATGGACCAATGTTATCTTTTGTTGTTTCTCTTTCTTTTATGTTTCTTCTGTTGTTATCAGTTGTTTCTACTGTAACAACAACACATCCTTTGCTGTGGTATCCTTTTCTCTACTTCTTTTTTTTTAATGGAAGAAAAAAGCCAGCAGTTTCTTTTAAAATTAATTCATCACACTGCCCCATGCATCAGCCACACAGCTAAAAGCAACCTCCACAAACGTAGCCGTCCCCTTCGTAGGCTCTCACCTCTGTTCTCAGATAGCGGTCGAGATCCGGGGTGACGGGCACGGGGTAGGTCTGGCTGTCGTTGAACTCCGGCATGTTGCTGCTGTGGACTATTGTTGTGTCGTGGTCGTTGAAGTCAAAGAAGCGATACACAGCATATGGGTTTGGTTGAACACCTAGGAGAAGAAAAAGAAAACAAGAACAAAAACATAGAGTCAACATACAATTTGTAAAGCCTGCCAGTGCTTTTTGACCAAAAGAAAAAAAAAAAGTGGAAAGGAATGAGTTGAAAGTACTGGCAGGCAAATGAAAAATACAAATTTGGAGGAAACTTTGGATGAAGACAAGCAGCTTCATTTTGTGAAATAGTTTTGAAGTAATGTAGAGTCAACTCACCGTTTCCCCCAAAGGTTTATGTGGAAGATCCTATCGGTGCACACCAAAAATTTTTTACACATGACTGCATTTTGGTTTCCCATTAAAGCAAGCTCTGTAAGCTTTTGATAAGGTGAACAAAGAGCTTCCATTTTGCAAATACAGTGTGATTATCTGATCATATCACTGGTCACTCTTTCATTTCCTCTCATGAGACAAGCATGTTCATTTTGTAAACCTCGACATGGAGACAAGTTCTACCTATCACGTAGAAATGTAAACTTAGTCGCCAGTTGTTGGGTCTGTAAGGTGGCCATATGTTTCGTGCAAATGAATGAGGTGATCTTCTACACTTGCGTGCAATGAGCAGAGGTAAACAACGTTACACTTTTGCGGCTCACTTTGTGCACTTCCAGTAATGTGGAGTTACTGCGCAGCAGGCACAGGCAGAGTGTACAAGTACACTTAATCACATCCAATTTTCCCCTTATTATCATGATCAAAACATTGCCACTTCACAATAGAAATGTACTTACAGAGCAAACAGTTGACATCGCTTTCCCAACATGTAATAGTTGCTAAGAAAATATACATAGGCCTAACTATTGCAGTTTCGAGATAGAGATAGTGCTCCATGTTTTTTTTTTGCACCAGAGCATCACTGTTGACTCATTGTTATGGAAATTTAATAGCGCTGCCGCCGTTTGAGTTTCTACAGTTATACGTGATTAGCAAGAATTCTCCCTAGACGATGGGTCACAGTCCCTCCTACCTTCTCGCCTGGCTTTGATGTCGTTGCAGCGCACCAATCGGACGGTCAGCTGGTTCACGTTCTCGTCCCTCACGCCAACTGCCGCATCCTCCTGCGTCTTGGCGAGATCGGCAAGAGCCTGCTGCGTCTTCCTCTGATTGGACGACATGTAGCCCAGCGCTTTCACCCGTTCCTATGGCAACATGACAAAGGGTTTCAGTGAGAACAGTTAGAAAACAGCTGGAATATTGGCACTGTCATTTTCTGCTGTCTTAAAGAGGTGATGCAACAGAACTCTTCAGATACTGCATGCTCACAACTAAGGTTGGTTTGAATTAATCATACTAACTGGCTCAGCAGTCCAAGGACTTCAAAGGAAGTGACTGATTCATTTCACCAAATACATCATTCCACAAGAAACTGATTAGCAGACATGTTATTGCTGAACTCTTTGGAGTAGGAGCACTTTGAGACTTGAAAAGTCATTTGTACACTGATTTACAGTGCATAAAGTGTCAGCAACTACTTGTTTGTTTGTTGTTGTTTTTTTTTCTAACACAGAAAAATTAATAATTTACTGCAGCTAAACAGAGGCCAAAATTTTGTGGCGACTGTCTAAGGGAAAAGGGGGGGGGGCCACTTGGTTCTGAAACATATGTGTGTGTTTCCTTTATTCTAACCACAGACATTTACAAACCATTATACATTCATATTAGTCTCTTTGACACTCACTCAGGGGGTAATGGAAAGTTTTTGTGATATTTCACAAAATTTTCACATCTAATGTGTTGGTAATCTTGACAAAGCAGATTCATATTGCATAGAATATCACTGTTATGCTGCAGTTCCTCTGTTTTGAAGTTTCCATGGAGCCTTTGTCATCAGTATGACTTTGTAAGAAATGTTATTGTGTATATCACTTTTATGAAAAATAGGTACCACAAAATGTCATCCCTATAATTTTACTATTCATGAGATACAGTAGGACTTTACTACAAACACTGAGTATATACCAAGACAAACGTACAATCATTTACTGTTAGTGTTATTTTGTCAATGAAAAGCTATTAGCTTTTTCTTTATAGACAGTGTTGAAAAATTTTTGTTCCTTACCCTGAAAAGACGAAGCGCTTGATCCATAGGAACCCGCAGTCTGACCCAGAATTCCACAGAACCATAGATGACATCTGTTCGTCCTGACTCAATACCTGCGATGTGAACAGGAAAATAACAAGGATTATGATACTATTAACTAAAGCTGACACTATTTAATGTGCATTACATGAATGGACAACAGGAAAAATAACTGAGTATGATAGTATGGGAGTGTCAAGAAAGAATAAAAAAGAATGGAAGTCAATAATGAAAAATGTAGTGTCACAGTTAACCTCCCCTCCTTTCTATCCCACGTCATATCCTGTTCAGGTGAACTCAAGATGTGTGTGTACAATTCTGAATCCTTCACATTTAATAAACTGATGCTCAATGGTTTCATAGTGGTATGCTGCTCATTATTTGAAAGGACAAAACGTTCCTGGCACGTAAAAAGGGATAGATTATAATGGAGGAGCAATGAAATAAACAATATTGTTGAATTAGTTCAAGTGTAGCTGAATGGGAGAGGGGATGAACAATTCACATGGATAGCACTGATCATGATCATGATCCAAGTATTTCCATGCGGCAATTTTCATGTCTGGATAAAGAGGGGCATGGAGGGTAAAACATCTTGTCTAACGATGTACCCCTGGGCAGAATCGTAACTCAGGATTTATTCCTCTATTTACTTCTTTTTCTAATAGGACCAAAGACTCCACCAACTTACCAACCAGCTGGGCAGTGCCATGGACTCTACCCTGAGGCTTGTCCAGGAGGTCCCTGAAGCGGAGCTGGCAGGCGGCCACCGTGCGGTACTCGGTGCCGATAGCCTGGTGCACCTCCATCGTGGTGCCTCCCTTCATCAGGTGGTGCAGGAAAAAGTCATCCACAGTGACGCGGTACTGGGATGTGAATTTGAACAACGGTCTGCAGATGGGACAGTTCACAGAGAAATCCCAAATGTATGTTATGCCATTAGAGAGAACTTCAGTTATAATCAAGTTATGTGATTTTGGGGATAATTCCTAGAACAGAACTGTTAAAATAATATTAATAAACACAAAAAATTATCCCTTGTGACTGTCTAATTATGATAAAGAAATGCAAACATTCAACTCTTTCCCTCAAAGGCTGTCATTTCAAATGACAGAAATTACGTTATTATGAAATTACGAAATTAAGTTGAAGAAAGAAAGAAGTACATGGTCATAAGCGTTACTTTCACTTTCAAGAAACAAAATTAGGTGATACCTATTACTAGTCCCACATTTACCAATCTATGTTAGTTGCATTACTCACTTATCACCCTTGACAACAGGTGTTGATTGCAGTTCAAACTCAAAGAACTCGTATGTGGCAAAGGTTGTTGGCTCATCGTCCCCTAATTCCCTCAGTCCCTCCTTGGAGAAGACAATCTGAAAGACACAGAAAGGAAACACAAATCATCAGAAACATAATATCTTCTTACCAGCTAGTGTTTCGTCCAGAAATAAAAAAACAAATTCGTGCAATATTCTGTCTGTCATAATATGATGCATACCCATAACAAGAAAGAGAAAAAACAACAACACACAACCGTTTTGTAGGTATACAATACATTTCACTGCTAAGTCATACATCACTGAAGCTTAATCTTAAACTCACTTCAGCCGAGTTGCCGAGTTTGGAATTCTAAATCTGAATATACGATGAAATCAAACACTCTCTATAGATCATTAAATCTCTGCATGCACCACTCTTCCATCTGGTAATCTTAAAATCGTGCTGCTGCAATCTTAATATTTCACAATTTGTCCTGGTCCTAGAAAACTTTACTGCATCTTGGCAGTGGTCTTAAAACTATAAAGCATGAATTGGGAACCAAAAGGGCATTAGCACAAAGTCTTTGGGGCTAATAGCTTTTTGGCTTCCATCTGACAATGCAATTGTATCACAAATGAAGAGGAAGTGATAATGATATGGTTGTACTCATAAAGGGTGGTCGCTATACAGTGTAAGCGCCATTCTTCCAGAGGGCTCTGTTATAATCAAGAAATTGATAAGAGACTTGGTTACACAGTGTAGAATCATTTGCACTTGTAAAATGAGATAGAGAAAGTATCATTGTAAGAGACTGCTTACCCGCTCAATGTGTATCTCCATGAGATTCTGGCCTCGCTCCAACTTGATGCTCTCATCAACCTCCTCAACGTCATCCTCCTCCTACAAACATACAGACACACAAACAGACATTGTCACTACGCTGGACTCTTGGCAAGGCAGGATAAAGGCCTGCTCTAACCGAGACAGACTTAGGCAGGAGCTACTCACATTTACAAATGCCATGGTAACAAATAGCATTTTTTTTTTCCAGTTACATCATGAATGCCATAAAATAATAGACATAAGTTAATTGAGTTGAGAAGTACATCTTCCTCCTGGATACATTCTTGCTACAGCAGCAAAAAAAAAAAAAAATAATAATAATAATTTTTTTTTTTTCATAACCTCTTGCATTCTTTACCACAAATCTGACCGAGATGCCCACGGCCAGTATGTCTTTCCGATTGTCAACTTAGACATGATAGTCACAGCAAAGCATTTGATGCATTGTGGGTAACGACAAAACAAATCGCCCATACAAACATGATGGTGTACCTATGTTCTCTCACATAAAATTTGGGAGTCACAATGAATATTTAACTACAGAATGTGAGATTTGAGAGAGACCATAATCGCAGTGAATTTGACAATCTGCCCAGCAATCATCATTCAGCCCTATAAAATTTATGCAATGCCCACTCTTTCAGGGCCACAAATCAAGGTGGATACACATATGGGTGAGCTCAAATCTGGAATGACTTCATGCATATTGTTCAATATATCACTGCTTACCAACAGACAAGATATTATTCCTCCCTTCTCCCACAATATCTAGCATAAATGTACTCAAACGGTATCCAGTGAGACTAAAAGAAGAAAAGATAATATCAAGAACTGACGCAAGTTATGACACAAGCTCTGTGAAGTGACAACCGGACATAAGACTTACCGGTGCGACGTCAGCCACTTTGAACTGTTTCGTGCCATAAGCAATGTCCTTCATCTGTCTCTCCAGTTTCTGGGGTGAGACAAGAGAGGGAGTAAGACGCATCATTTCAAACATGGAGCACACAATTGCCTATGGCTTTCACATGTCGAACAGAAAAATATTACTGCAAATAGGATGTTAAGTTAAAGTGGATTCTAACATGCTGTTAACCATCATTTGACCTGTTTATATCTTTGCTAGTGCAGTAAGCAAGCTGGTTGGTATCATATTATCATAAATTATTGTTGCAGCCAAGTGTGCACATGATGTCGTGATTGAGTGCCAATATACCTTTAAGTAAATTCTGTGCATCACATATTACAAAATATTATTGGGAGTCTCTGGAAATCCTTTTACACCCACTGTCTCAAAATTCTCTTGTTCTTGCAGTTGACAGTTTTGAAATTGGCTACAGTGCTGTTGCGTCAAGCAAGGGTTATGGTCCATGTCAATTACCCTTACCTACTTTCATCCGCCCGTTGCTGGCATTTAGCCAGTGAATAGAGCTCAGAGACCTACAGTGTGCATGTGGCCAACATAATCATGATCATCCTACATCTTAACTCTCTTTCCCTAGCATGTTGCAGGAGAGTGCAAACATTTTATACCACAGGAAGTGATAACCTCATGCCAATTTTAATTTTTGTTTCTTTGTTGTTGTTTTTGTCATATTCTATACACGACTAGCATGCTGCATACTGCCCTCTTGAGTCGACTTGTAGCTTTGGCCCACTAACCTTGATCCTCGCCGCCCGTATGTCCAGGAGCTGGGCGTACTCGTCGAGCTTCGTCTCATACTCTTGCTTGTACTCCTCTAGCCTCGTGCTGGCGCTCTCCACTTCCTGCTTGTAATCCCGGTTGATCTTGTTCTGGAGGAGCAGCATGTTGCGTGTCTTCTCCAGTTCATTTACGGTCTCTGCGTGCTCCGCCTGCAAGGAGCTGATCTGCATCTTCAGGTCTGGGGGAAAAAAATGAAAATAAACATGATGATGATGATGATGACAACAACGATGATGGTGGTGATGGTGATAATGATGACGATGATGAAATCAATGGCGATGACCCCACTGACTGACATTGGCTACAATTTAACAAGGGTTTGAGTAACAATAACCATGACAATAAAGTTAACATGTATCATTACACAAAGAGACCTGTAACATTAATCAAATGTAAACAAAGTATTTCTACAAATTCATGTCACACATGAGACAACTATGTCAAGAAAATATACCAAAAATCCATGTTTTCATGTTGTAACATAATGAAAGAGCACTTGGCTAACCTTCTTCCGAAGGCAGAAAGCAAGTGTTCTTTTATTTTTTCAGAAACATGAAAATATGTTGAAATATCTCTATATTTCATTCATATTGCTGAATTATTGTAACAACACAAATTACTGTAGTATTCTTGTCCAGTAATGATAGACATGGATTTGACCAAAACATTCACCATTCACAACTTTTTAAACAGACTACCCACTTTTCCTCTACTGATGTGCATTTCTGTTTTCACCAAATCCTCATGTACATTTGGGGTTCATTCCCCCACAAAAGCAGAGGTGACTAAAACTATCTCTACTCACCATTATTGGCTGTGTCATCAACTTTCTCCAAGAATACTAAGTCCTGATCATTCCTTTCTTTCCTTTTCTGTAACAAACAAAAGAGTAATACAATTTGCCACAATATAAATATTGCAAGCAATCTCCTTCATAGAATTCCAAGAATGATAAAATCATTTTGTGATGACGTATGGATACAAATAGATAACACTGTCACAATACTTAATGATACCTGCATCAAATATCACCGTCTCATGAAATTATGTTAATGGGAATTCCAGTTGAGTGAAAAGTTAGCCTGAAAAGGAGTAAAGTTTTCTTGGCACTACAAAGGAAATTTGATCAAAGCTGGATGAAAAATAAGGACATGAAGACATTTTGAAGTTTTCCTCATTTTTGAGCTCTTGAACAGTCAATGTCAATATGCAAATAGTGAAATGATGATGTCATCCCCTAACAACTTGCCATATAGTTTGTACATTAAATTTTGAAATTTCCAGTTTTTCATTCAAACGCAATTACGCCCCAGTCTCAAATCCTGATATTTCTAACTGATCATAATCTGAATTCATAAGCCAGGAAGAACATTATGATTTACATTTGAAACATTGAATTTTCAATTGTGTGTTTTGTTTTGTTTTTACAGAATAAAAGGAAAGCTGTGTGGTGATTTCATGCTACCATACTCCCCGTGTTCACACTAGGTCTCACGTCACTGAGACAGTCAGGACATATCTTATCTCTTTTACGACTGACTGCCCACACTACTATCTCCACATGAGAACATTCCCTCTTTTTGAGATCCTGCATACTTATGTTTGAGATGCCAAAGGAGATCCACAGAGTGTCAAGCGATTGTAAACATTGCAACACATAATAAAGATAGTTAGAAGAGTGCTGGCTTTAATCAAGTGAAGAAATCAGGACAGGAAATCATGGCGTGACGCCGAGCTTTGTGGCCTGTCTACCTTGACGAGGACGAGGGCCTCCTCCATCTCCTGCCAGTCGACGGCGCTCTCCTTGGTGAAGAAGCGCATCTTCTCCTGGAGTTCCTCAAGCTGCTGGCGGACGGCGTAGTACTTGACCTGCATCTCCCGATTCTCTTTCTGTAGCTTCTCGTATTGCTCTGGGCGTGGTGGAGACACACAAAAAACAAACAAACACATACAAAACAAACATTAAATTCTGTTACCATCATAGGCTTTGACAGTTAACAATGCTTGAAGGAGTGCAGCGATGTGGATTCTATGCAAACAACTGGGATTGTTACCAAATGTGACATGGCTATTTCTTGCCCTGTCTACTTATATGCAACGTTTGCAATTCATTGATGGTTTCATAAACACATGACGGATATGGCTTTGCTCAAACATTCCTGCCCTCAAAGTGCACTCCCTCAACTAGATAATGTCATGCCATAGAATGTAAGGTTGAATTTCTGATTTGTCATGCACTCTCCCAAAAGCAAGATAAACAGTATTTTGTGTTGTCTTTTTTTCTTCTCTCAGACATGGTAGCTATTAAATCGTAGCATATTGAGAATCTAAATTACATAGAAATAGGTTCACTAAAAACAAACAAGAAAAAGGTTACTGGGGACAAATGGTGCAGTTACCTCTCTCCTCATTAAGTTTGTCCAGCAGCGTGTTTTTGTCATTGAGATCTCCCTTTAGTGTCGCCTCCAGCTGGGCTATCTGGAGCTTGAGTTGCTTCTCGTTGGCTCGGTATTGGCGCTCCCTCTCGGCATCAAAGGCACTGAGGTGTGAAACAAGCATCACAGACTTACACTTGCAACATATGTATTCTTTACTTTAGTGGGAACATTACTGTGTCTGCAGCATCGGTAAGAAATACAAAGTGTGAATTCATTCTTGCACCTCGTATCCAATCCGTACATTCATTTTCTTTAGCACAGAACCCATATCACTATGGACTAGTGATGGGCATTCTCCCTACTCGTTACCTGCCCAACTTGAATTTAAGCATTGGTTTCTTCAGATTTATCTCTACCCAACACAAATAATAGTGGAGGATACCAGAAATATCTTGTGAAAGAACAGTGAAAAGAAGTCATGAAAACCTGAAATGACATATCAACATGATGTGAGTAAAAGCTATCATTTCCTTTGAACAACAACAAAAATCAGGTTTTGCAAAATTCGCGACCGATATGTAAATTTTTGAATTCAGAGACGACTTACCTGTTTAAGAGTTTCTCGTTCGCTTCCCTGAGAATATCCTTTTCTTTCTCGACGTCAGTTAATCTCTCTTGGAGCTGTTTGGAGGAAAAAAAATAATTGATGCAAACTTGTGCAATCAGAAGCTCTTAGTTTTGCGTAGTGAATATCTCCATCATGTTGGAATTAACTTCCATGAATAATGTAAAGTCAACTAAGACAAAAAAGAAAGCTTCTTTAGACTTGGATTACTCTGCTAGGCATGGAATTTGAGTTGATAGGATATTGCCTTTGACATAGCTAAAGCTAGATGATGAATGATCGCAATAGCTCACTTGCGTCAGCAGTTCAGGTGAGCTGAAAATATATCCCACTTTGAAATTAAATCTATCCAACAACAAATGGTGAAATGGGTGAACTAAGCACAGTAGCAGCGAGTGGACTTTACATCAGCTAGGTACGATGATACTCACCTCAGCAATGTTTCTCTGCAGCGTGGACCCCTGCTTCAGCTGAGTCTGTAGAGACAGCGCCCTCGCCTGCTCACCCTGGTACTTGTTGTTCAGCCCTTCGAGCTCGTCCATCACAGCATCGTAACTTTTCTTCAACGTTGTCTGACTCTGTATGCACCAGGAACATATGCAATTGACTTCAATGAACACGTAAACATGGCAACATTTCTAATTGGATTTGTGACCAAGCTCAACTATCCTTGAATTTTTCTGTTCTATGCTTGCAGCTCCCTCTAAAACTCAGCCTAAATTCCCCCCATCACTGTCCAACACTGTATGTACCAACAGCTTACTGATCAACAGATATCATTATTGTAGTTTTAATAGTCAACCATGGAAAAATACTGTTAGACTTAATTCTGACCTCTGACTGAGTCTGGCTCCTTTAGAATTCTTTGATCAGCGCTTCAATCTCTGTAAAACTATATCCTCCCTTCCCTATTAAAGAAGAAATCCACTCCAAAAGTTGATCACTTTCAACAACACAAAAAAGAGAGAAAAAAAAAAATCCTGCAGTACAGTCCACAAGTGATCAAAAGCAGATAGAAAATAAGCAAGTTATGACATTTTTAAATTTCAAACTTTTTCGGAAAACACTTGTTGACCAGTCATTATGAATACTCAAATCAACAAGTTGATAATGTCATGTTCTCAAAATTTCTTACTCATATACTTCATATACAAAAATTACAAAAATCTCCTATGTCAGCCATATGAATATAAAATTTGCCTTAAAACTACCCAAAATAAAAAGAAGAAGAAATGTTAACGCTGATATATTTTGGTATGGAATATACTTTTATCTGTATCAGCTAAAAATAACATTTTTTTTTCATAATTTCATACAACATATATGGAAAAATGTGAGGGTATAACATCATCAACTTGCTCAAGTGAATATTCATAAGGACTGGTCGAGAAATGTCAAAATGTCATTTATCTTTGTTATAGTTATCATCCCACCTTTGTCAGTTTTGGAACGTTCTGTAGGGATTTTTTTTTTCTTTCACAGTTTATTCATTTTTGAGGTGGATTTTCTCCTTAGAGTGTTGCTCGACTCGGAGAGATCAAACAATATATTTCACAATAAAACCTGCTTCTGAAAAAAACATGCAAACATGGCATATCTCTTCAATGTGGACTTCACCTTTAACCCTAATCACAGTTGACCCTGAATCTATTCAGTCAGATGATAAACAGCAAATCAAAGTTACCTTTCTGGTAGATCATAATTATTGCAAATAATCACAATTAGGGCGTGGCTGGGGGACACACCCCTAAAAGTACAGGCTCACCTCCTGGAGAGTGGCATACTGGGCCTCGAGGGCGGCAAGCTTCTGAGACTTCTCCTTCACTTCTCTCTGCAGCTTTATCATGTCCACATTCTCTTGGATGTTGCTCCTGGGACGTTCCAAAGAGGCAACAAAGAGGGCAGCAGACAGATTACAAAAATGCATTAATAGGATGCTGTGGTGGTCATTTAGGGTTACAGCTCATATCCAATGTTTACCACTACATACAAAATCCAAGTCAAAGGGATAATGCTCCATTTTTATAAGTTTGTCAATGATCATATCATACAGAGGAAAACAAAAGCTATCCACTCCCACCATCTTGATGAGACAGTGTGGTAATATACACTGTTTGTCTAGCAATCACAGCAATGAATGTTTCGACTAAATTTTGTGTGAAGCACACAGGTGGACCAGTTCAGTCAGAAGGCATTTCATACTTAACATGGGTACTATAATTACAACTATCTCGTGGATACCAAAATGGAGTATGACAGAACCAATCTCCTCAATGCTCTTGCAATGCAACAGTGCTCAGATAATGTCAAAAGCTCATGTTGACCAAAAAATACATCAATACTCTGGAATGCTGTATGGCATGTTTTTTCCTGATAAAACTAGAAATGTCGCTACAGCGACTGGTTATACCCCCGCCAAACAACATTTCATAAGCTTTGGTCAAAACAACATTTCATAAGCTTTGGTCAAAAAACTGAGGAAGTAGTTAAATACGCAAGATCTTTCCTTGATCTTCTGCCATTAATATGCCGTTACCATGGCAACGTACTTTCGGGTGCTGTCGAAAAATGCGTCTTGCACATCTACAACCAAAGGCACACATCTGTACCAAGTTTCATGGAAACTGGGCAAAAACTGAGGAAGTAGTTTGCAACACAAAATTTTCCATCATTTTGGCTCATAATAAGTGAGCTGTTACCATGGCAACATACTTTTTGTCACTGTCAAGAAATGTGTCATGCTGATCTATATCCTAAGACAAACATTCAATATGAATTCCATGAGAATTGGAAGAACACTGATGAAGCAGTTTTGCCATGAAGCATTTTGCCCTATATTTTACCAATAACATGCCGTTACCATGGCAACGCACTTTTTGCCACTGCGGAAATATGTGTCTTGCACATTAACATGTTCAGATGAACATCTGTACCTAATTTCATAAAAATTGATCAAAAACTGTGGGAGGAGTTCGCGACGCAAGATTTGTACCCATTTTTGCCCATAATATGCCGTTACCATGGCAACGTACTTTTGGGTACTGTCAAAAAATACGTCTTGCACATCTACAACCCAAGGCACACATCTGTGCCAAGTTCTATGGGAATCGGTTGAAAACTGAGGAAGTAGTTCGCGACGCAAGATTTACAACGGACCGACCGCCCGACCGACCGCCCGCCTGACCGACCGACCGCCTGACCGACCGCCCGACCGCCCAACCGTCCGCTGATTCCTATATACCCCCTTCAAACTTCGTTTGGCGGGGGTATAAAGAGATGTAAATGGGTTGTGAATGATACTCTTTTTTTTTTCTTTCTTTAGACAGGCAAAAAAAAAACCAAAACCAGAACCAAATGTGCCTCTATAAACACAACTACATGAAAAAGTAAAAAAAAAAAAAAAAAAAAAAAAAAAGGAGACAAATGTTTGTACCCTTTTTCAACATGCCATCTGCATGCTATTGTACAAAGAATGAAGAGGAAGAGGATTCAAAGAGATTTGTTTACAAGCTGAAGCTGAAAGTATTCTATCTTCTCATTCAGAGGATAAACATGCTTTGATTAGAGTAAATATTCAAACATCTTTCATGCAGGCATTTCCTGAAAAAAAACACAAACAAAATGTTTTTAAGCTATCCAATACAGCATGCAGAATACATTTTTTCTTTGTTTTTTTTTTCTTGGTGTTGTCGTTTTATTCTTGCTTTGTTGGGGGCATGCAATCACAGAGGTAATGAACTGTCTATGTACATGTGCGACATTAGTATAAACTGTATGCGCTCTACAATTGATTAGCTGTTTTACTGGGCTGACTGTCTGGTGACACTTAACTGCCGGAAGTAAAACTACTTGTTACCAAGCAGCTGTATACACACATGCAGCTTCGGGCTAACTTCGTACAGGGACAAGATATCTAGGTCATCAGCTTTGTTAATACACCTTGCTTTTTCATTAGTCGACATTTTTTAACAAAGACACACAAATAAAATCTTGATAATGCATTTAAAAGCAAGCCTTCCCTATGATCCATGAAGTGCCATGACCCCTAAAAAGTGAACACAACCAAACAAAAATACACTCAACGAAAAAAATAAAATAAAAAATAAAATCCCACAAACAAGCATACATAAATGTGCATTGCTTATATCCACATAAAATATTTCATTACATGGTAGTTCCTTCCAGCACAACAGTTTTCAACCCATGTAAAGAGTGCATATGTATGTAGATTTGTCTAAAAGCGTGAGTAAATAAGAACAGACATTCCTGCTGGGGTAAAATTTGTATGATAACAATGAACAAAGTTATGTGACATCCTCTCTCATTCTCCCGCATGTATTTTATAATATAGGGAGCGTAGTGAATATCTACACATGGGTCAGTTTGTCCAAGTCTGCCTCATACTATATCTCACAACAATTTTTTTTTTTCTTTCAGTATCCCAGTACGCTTGGTGCTCAGACTATCATGTACACCCACATGGTGGTCAAATGACGACAATTGCACTGCAGGACAAGTACAGGACAAGGGTACACTGATATTTTCACATTGTACAAGGATTATGAGAAGCTAAGAAGAAGAGGCATTGTCCTCTATGGGAAGTTAACTTTAGCAGGTTTGCTTGTCAACTTTACACACAGGTGAGCAGTAATTACGAATTAAATTTGCAGCCTCTTTTTTATGCAGCCCAGCGAATGTTGACTTTCAACAATGAGGGACCAGTTTTCAGTAAATTATGAGTTTATATAATTTGCATTACTTTCATATGGAATGCAGTGTTTCATTTTCTTTTTTTCTTTTTTTTTTAATTTAAGGAGAAAAATCATATTGGTTTGTCAGAGCTCAAAAAATATAAAATCAGAGCTGAATGACTAGTCAGTGAATTCACAAGTAAAAAAAATAAAAAATAAAAATAATATTACGATAAGACCTGCCACAATAGACATATCCACATTGCTTTTTTTTTTAATTCAATACTTTATTTATAATTTAAAAAAAAAAATCTTGGAAAGGAAATGAAAAACGAAAACAAAAGTGGTGGGAGGAGCAACCAGTTCACCAAAACCCAAGAATATGATGTGCAAGATCCACTGCAGCATTAAGGCTGTACATGATTAGTATGACAGATGAGCCAGATTGAGACTTTAGAGCGATTTAATGGTGCAGTCAGGGGGTGATGCAGCAAGAAGATGGGGAAATCCCCTGTCACGGTGCTCCATCCCATTACAACAAAGCGTGCTTCACATTAGGGACTAGCATTCAGATAGATAGTGCTCAATCATCCACACAGAGAAAATATTGATGGGGGAAAAAAAACAGAAATCGTCATACTTACTTGGCGGTGTGTCTGAAGGCATACATTCAATGCAGAAGGAACGACAGAATGCAATTAACAGTTACAGTTTGATTCAAAGGGGAAGAATCCATGCAAATACATTAATCAAAAGAAACAAGCAGTCAGAGTGAGAGAGAGAGATCTGACAGAGATCCAGACAAACAAATTAAACAACCAAACAGAAGCAATTCAACAGGAGGATAAACTTATGAGACATTGGAGAAAAGGAAACTGCAGCTGAGGAAAAGTAAGACAGAGGCAGAGATCTATGCAGAGAGTGAGAAAGCTTGTAGAGACAAAGACACAGACAGACAGACAGATAGACAGACAGACAAAGACTGAAAGAGAGACAGACTGACTGAGTGATTGATAGGAGAGGACAGAAATAGAATAGAACCACAGAATCAGTGGAAAAGATATAAAGAGGGAGAGATTGCAGAAGAAGAGGGCATGGAAAAATCGTCTACAGGATAGTCATTCAACTTCCATCAAAGAAAAGCAAACGACAACTTCGAAACTTCACTATATCTTACAGCCAAGAAAGAAAAAAAAAAATGATCATTTTGTCTGCCAACAATACAAATCATCACAGGTTATGATTGTGTTCTGTCAGTTCACAACACATCATATCATTCAAGTGTGAAGCTGCTTTGGCGCACAGCAAGAGGTTGGAACACTACTGTAGGCCAAATTTGCTTCTCAACAGACCACCCCAAGGGTGTTCAACCCTGCACACGATTTTGGCACATCACTTACTTGTCATATATTCTGTATTTTATATTAAGAGAACACTTCATACAGCACAAAGGTTTAAAGCAAGGGTTTTGACAAAATAATGGTAATGACTATCATTCGTCTCTTCAAGGCAAAACTTTTCGTATGACTAATTTCCATGTTGAGCAATTATCTGAAAATAATTTTTATGAACACCTATATAAAAAAAACAAATTACAAAACTACATTGTACTAGTATCTTTCTTTGTGAAAGCAGCTTTTAGAGCAGAATAACATTCTTAAAATGCTTTCTTTTATTGAAACTGGTGAACCAAAGGGAATTTAAACTTTATGAGGATTTTACACTCATAGCATCACCACCAACACAAACTCGAACTTACAGCAATTATCACCTCAGTTGTATCTCTCTATACTGGAGCTGTAATACACTGGATACACTGTAATGTCTTTATAGTTCTTACTGAGAAAATATGGCATTTACAATCTTGAACGGGGATGAAGGTACTGTATACATGGTATATTTTGCAGTGTTTTTATTTCTGCAAATTTTGAAAACCACCTGAAATTTATGAAATCAGCAACTTGAGAAAATATTGCCTCCTATTTGAGACACAAATGCATCAAATATTATCTTCAAGGCAGAAAATCACTCATTTTTCTTCTGCGAACAGTGTAACATTTCTCATTCATCACCACGGTTGTCGATCGGAAGTTTAAAGGCATTATTTACCATTTGCAGATGAAACAAAAACCTAGCTTCAGTGCTTAAAAATAGTTCTAAAATGTGAGTTAGGGATAAAAACCAATGTAAAACTGTTAATCAGTATTATCAATGATAGGTATTGTTAAATCTACGAAATGTGAACAATAGTTAAAACAAAATTGTTTCTATAATAAACTGTCTACAGTTATGGTTTATTGAGAAATATAGTGATATCTCTTTATATTTTAGGCTTTATTGCAAAATTTTTATATGGTAGGATGTTTTGTGATACAACTGTCTGACACATATGCATTAAATGTGATAACTCAAACATTTTTTTAAATCACTACTCCCAATGGTTAACAGTACCTTCAACCACTCGCAAAATAGTCACATATCCCTATTTGTGAAATATTAACAACAAACTAACAAGTAACGACCAGCTCAAGTCGAGAAGCATCTCATGAGATTTCTTTGCAATTAACATCTCAGAGCAAAAAGAAGTCAATGGCAGAAATAGGGGGAAGTAACATGACACTAAGTACTAAACTGAGGTGCAGAGAGCAGAAACAATCATAATTCTATGAAATTCTACACTAAGTATTTACTACACAAAGATACTCTATTTGCCTATTTTGAATTTTTTTTTGCAGCTTATACACCAAAGGCACTGCAGAGTCACACAAAGCCAAAAGAAAAGCTCAATTATGCAAGTCCTTCTGAAGACCAAAACAACCCCAAATAAATTATGCTAAGTGCTAATGCATATGATATGCTAGATTATTGCAGTATAATAACTGCTTCATTACCATAAATGATTTCTGTTTTAAAGGGGAAACTACCTGGAAGAGTAATTATTGTCCTTTTTTTCTTTGCTGATTGCAGACATGAGGAAAGTCTTTACATTTCCTGAAAATTTCATGATCAGCACAAGAATTGAGCAAACTTTGTTTGATATTTCATATCATTTTTTTTTCATTTCACAGCACATACTACAAGAAGAACCTCGGTCCAGTATCATAAAGAATTGCAAAACTTGACTTCAACACAATATATCAAATGTAAAATGTGTGACTATACTATACGTCAGCAATCATTTGTACTTGGTGAGCTCCATTTCTTATTCCAGGGAGTCTAAAAAAAAAATAACCAAAAATGAGAGCCTCGCTGTGCACAGTCGTTGAAAACATCTCACGTTATAACACATGAGGCAACAACAAATATGCACATTATGCACAATATGCACACCATAAAAAAAAAAGGATTGCTTGCATGATTCATCTAGCATTCTGACCTTTGACCCGCTGACATTTGCTCTTTCAACCTCAAAAGCACTTCCTCGTGGTCAAGCTCCTTGATTCTGATCTGCAAGTGAAAGAGCATGATTGGTATTACCATTATTTGTGCAGGAGTGAAAGGCAATCCTCTTTGAATAATTCAATGAAAATTACAAATTGTGCTAATGTAAAAGTGAATATTTTCTCGAGAGTAATTTTCGCACTTGGACAGGCATGTTTTTAATTCCGCAAAGTCAAGACATCAATACTGGAACATATTGCAAGCAAAAACACTCGCATGCTTTAATTTTCGCACTAGTTTCTGGTTGTGCGAAACATGCAAAAATTTTGACATCTCAAAAATATCCGCGTTTACAGTAGTACTGGAGTAGCTAAGTCAAATTTCAGAAAAACAAAGCTCTTCTTTTCAAAATCATATTTCCTTATGTTGGGTGAAGCAAATGCATACAAAAAGCACATTGCTTGGAAGCTCTGCAAGTGGTCCTACAGACTAATGTCTCACTGTATAGGTATGACATGCACAAGGCAGGTGAAGATAAATACTAACAAAGATTTAGCATTTAATTTTAGTTACTGCATCAAGCTTGACCGTTCAAACAGTACACATATACTCCACACTTCAACATACAAAAGTAATCAATGACAGGCACAATGACATAGAATGATGTATAGATCACTATCCCATACCAACAATCATCTTGAGAATAAACAATATTTTAAGTTTCAGTCTCGTAATTATCCTCTTACTTCAGTTTCACCACGCCTTTCTTTAGGTGCATATCTACAAGCAATTATATGATTGTATACACTCATTGTCACTGCAAAAATGGATGCAATCATACTATAGACCATTTTCTGTCTTTCCCCTTCTTTGTCATTTTGAACAGAGGAAAAATATTCCACTAACTGCACATAATATGTATATGTAAAATGGCTCAGTCATTACAGTTTTTTGATCATATCATGTGCAGCTTGCAAGATCAATTCAATGACCACAGAAGTTTTTGGCTCTTCATAGCAAGCAGGTGTATCATTGTCATAGTGCATGGAATTAAACCACATTTACAAATACACCCGAGGTATAAACATACACTGACACAATTATAGTCTATGTGCATGCAAAATTTGCTGACACCCCCTGACGCACACTCATCACCACAAATTCCACTGTATGTATGCCAAAAGGAGCTTCATTCCATACTACAGGAGACCATTTCATTAAGAGGTTTGCTTTTGGTGTAAATATAGCACAACAACTGCAGTTTCTACAGGAGCAGACATGAAAAATGATCCATCAGATTGCCATAAAAACTGCTTTCATAGCATCTCTATATCTTTCATTCTTAGATATACAGGTATTATCACTGCTCGATCCAAGTACTCATGTGTGAATACAGAGCATGATCACTGGTTACTGGTATCAAAGTAGATAACAGTCTCTACTTTCAAGAATGAGACACATATCTCTTCCAAGTATGCCTAGGGTTCAGTTCAAGACTACAATATATGCTTGGCAGTAACTATGTGGGAATTCAAATGAAAATGACTTTAAACAACAACGAACACAGCTTTAAATTCTTAACATAATGTAGAACTAAAAGGGAAGGTTAAACCCAAACAGGTAAAACATTTGATGTGTGTCAAATGATAACTGCACATACAGTTTCCTGCAATCGTCAGAACCATTCTCTCTTTTTTCTTTTATAGGCAATCACAAACATATGTTGATTTAGAAGACTGCTCTATTTGCATCTTTTCTCACCTGTTCCTGAAGCATTTCTTTTTCCTGCTCCAAATACGATATCTGTTCTTGCATGTCTCCCAGGATTTCATTCCTATGAAGAAAAAGGGAGGATTAAAAAAAAAGGCCATTCACCACCAGTTTACAAACTGAGAAGTTTGCAGAGAGTATTTACCAAAGTGGAAACAAAATGCACTACATGCTATGAACCTGATCCTTGGAATCAAATTCTCACCCATAGAGGGCTCATGATCACTCCATCTCATGGGCAGCATTTCAGACAGGCTGCCACTTTCAGCGCACACATACTGATATTTATTGTAGATGCACAAAATACATAGAATTTAATGTGAATTATTCACAGCATATCTCTAAATAATATTGACATCTTTCACAAAGACATAAGGCTGACCAGTCATACTCATTGACATCAACATTCTATAAAAATTGACTTCCAGTATAGATCTTTTTTTCTTTTTTTTTAAAGGCAGTTAGCTATCCATTCATCAAAAAGGTGAATTTGTATATTCTAGAAAGCATCAATGTTCCATTTGAATAAGCAGCTGCAAATCACACAAGACGACAGAATCAGGACACAGCAAATAGAATAAACTATCACTTTGAAAGGAAAGCAAGAAATATAAGCATATCATTCATAAGACAAGCAAAATTTGTATGGCAATGTCTTTTCTGATTATTTTTCATATTCACACTGGGACTTTGATATTCAAGATTGTGATTCTTTGAACTTTTCATTGTGGAAACACAAAGTGCAAGACACACAAGTGACAAGAAACTCACAATCTCTGGTTCTCCGCCCTGGCCTCCTCAAGCAGGCTGTGACCATATCTCGGCAGTACGTCATTTCGCAGTGACCGTGGCGTGGCAGATCTGATGAAGCACAAGAACGGGTAGATCAAAAATCTAACAACTCCCCGAGATGATATGAAACTAGCATGAACCCAACACAGATGTATCTTTAATATGTGTTATGGTCAAGGTGGTGTAATCTCTACAATTCAAAGCCATTGAAGGTAAACATCCATTATTTCGACAACAGCCGGTCGAGCTCGTTCTTTTACTTCCCTTCTCATCCCTATTCTCCTCTTTCGGAAGCCCACAGAGACACTTGATTTATTCTTATTATTGTGTTGTGTGTGTTCTATGTCTTTCTCTGACGATGCTTCTCAACGTTCTCACTTACCTTATTCTGCTCTTTCTCGTTTCACGTTCTTCTCCTCAGCGATCTCCTGCTTATCGTGATTTTGACGCCATTTATACTTGTAGATTACTCCAGTGTTTTGCCTCTTTCTGGCGACTGGTTATTTTCTTGTATCATCCACTTATTTACGACATACTAGTTTTGTTGACATCGCAGACTTTTATAATCTCGTCTCGTACCTTTAATCATGGCTAATTTTTTTAATGCTCCATTTTATTCCGTATCGAATGATGACTTTTTTGAATTGTTTAGGAACACTAGGTTAGACTCTGACCCAGTTAGTGGGCTAACCAGTACAGGAACCACCCCTATGATGATTTTGTTACTGATACCCTGAATACAGGAGCAAATGAATTGCCTCATGATTTTAGTAATGATTTCACTGAAAATATGTTATGCAATTATATTACAGTAAATCAATACAAGGAT
The DNA here is from genome assembly GCA_033980235.1 of Diadema setosum. Taxonomy (NCBI): domain Eukaryota; kingdom Metazoa; phylum Echinodermata; class Echinoidea; order Diadematoida; family Diadematidae; genus Diadema; species Diadema setosum. The sequence goes on along the minus strand of CM067066.1, from coordinate 34,203,425 downwards.
ATGATTCATAACTTCTCTGAGGATACGTTTTCTTTGTTACACTTAAATATTAGGAGTTTAAATAAACATTTTGATGATTTAAAGTACTTATTAGAATCTGATGAAAGTCAATCGTTATCGGTTATTGGATTAAGTGAAACATGGTTAACTTCTAATGCAGAAAATTCCTTTGCAATTGATGGTTACGATTTATTTGTTAATAATAGGCCTGATAAGAATGGTGGGGGTGTTGCATTGTACATATCATGTTCCTTTGAAACTATTGTCCATCAAGATATTTCTAGAATGGACGAAACGGTTGAATCTTTGTTTATAGAAATTCTCATCCCAGGATGTAAAAATCTTATGTTAGGCATTGTATACAGACCTCCTAATTCAAACGCTAATGATTTTTTAACCTATTATTCAGATTTGGCAAATTCACACGTTTTCCGAAATAAGGATTGCTTTTTACTCGGCGATTTCAATATTGATTTGCTGAAATCTGAGCATGATAATATCTCTAGTGATTTTCTTCACACACTTCTATCCTCATCCTTTCTTCCGCTCATTTCCAAACCCACACGTATTACAGATCGTTCTGCCACCCTCATTGATAACCTTTTTTGTAATATTCTACCCCTCCCCGATTCTTTCATAATTCTTTCAGATATGACTGATCATTTTCCAATAATGACTTATTTTACTCTTAAAATTTCATCTAATATTAACCCTAACTAGGCCGGGGGGGGGGGGGGGGGGGGCCTCCGAGGCCCCCCCCCCTCGACGTTCCGCGCGATGTATCGTAATCGCAAAAAGCTATCGCCGCGACTTTTCATGACTTTTTTCTTTCAAGTCTCCCGCATCTTTTGACACCAAATTTGCGACGCCCGGGAGCGCGGTTCCGAAGTTATGCATAAATATGTACATGCATGTCAGACCAAAAATTGCTCAAAAACGTTAATTCGTGTACAATTTCAATGCAAACTGTGCTTACTGGCAAATTTCATAAAAGCATGATTATTTTGGTGTTTTATTGATTAAAATCAATGAATAACATATTTTCTTGTTTGGAGCGATGTCGCGGACGAATTTCATTGAAAAAACAATGAAAAACAAAAAGTCGAAAAAACAAAGAAATACATAAGAAATTCAAAAAAACAATAAAATACTTAAGAATTTTTTCTGATATCACAATTTTTTTTTATTACATTTGCTAAGGACGCTAAAAAGAATATTTACACAAAAATGTGCCTGTTTTGAGCTTTTTTTGGTGATTTATACCAAATAGTCTGATTTTATGCATCATCATGCATAAATTAGCATTATTTAGCATAAATGATGATTTTTTTGAAAAATTAACTTCATGGTATTTTAGATTACACCATAGGCAATGTGTGTGCCAATTTTCGTCGCGATCGCGCGGTCGACGGCCGAGATCTGGAGGGGGGGGCCTGGGAGGCCCCCCCCCGGCTCTATCAACTACCTAAATAGCCCGGCCTAGTTAGGGTTAAACCTCCTTCATTTCCTTTGTTTAGTCGTAGAGTTTCACCCGAAAAGTTAGCTAGTTTTGATGTGGCTCTCGAGAATGTTGACTGGTCAAGAGTGTTTGACAGCGATGATATCAATATATCTTTTCATAATTTTATGGAAATATTCAATCATCATTTAGATGATGTAATTCCAAAACAAAAAAATAGAACAGATTACAAAAAAACACCCAGGTTACCTTGGATTTCAAAATCAATCCTTCGTTCACTTAATAGGAAAAATCGTTTGTATTATAAATATAAGTTGGAAAAAACTGAGCGATCGAAGAATAGATATACATCATACAAAAATACTTTAACAATGATTTTACGTTCTGAAAAGAAAAAATATTACTTTAAGCAATTCTCGAGATATAGGTTTGATATGAAAAATACTTGGAAAGTTCTAAAACAGGCCATGAATATTCCGAGTAAAAACTCTGACATTGACAAAATTAAAATGAATGATGAATTGATTAATGATTCTCTTCATATTGCAAATTTTTTTAATTCCTATTTTTCAGAAATAGGTGAAAACTATGCTCAAACTATTCCTGCAACAGAAACTCATTTTACTGAATTTTTAGGCCAGCGCAACTCTGATTCCATATTTTTTACACCGACTAATAGATTTGAAATTATTGATATAGTTTCCTCTTTTGAGAACAAACGAAGTTCTGGTTATGATGAGATAGATAATTTTATACTTAAGGGTGTTATTTCCTCGATTGCTGATCCACTTGTTCATATATTTAATTTGTCAATTTTTAACGGTGTGTTTCCCGATAAAATGAAATTGGCTAAAGTAATACCAATATTTAAGAAAGGCGATAAACTTGTAGTCAGCAATTATCGCCCAATTTCATTATTGTCCTCACTGTCTAAGGTTTTAGAAAAACTTATTTATAAGAGAATGATCAATTTTTTGAGGGTACATGAAGTTTTTACGAACTCTCAGTTTGGTTTTCGTGAAAAACATAGTACTTCGCATGCTCTTTTATATTTCGTTGATAGAGTAGTTCATGCCATTGATAATCATTCTCATTTAGTTAGTATTTTCTTGGACTTCTCCAAGGCCTTCGACACCATCAATCATGACATTTTACTTTATAAATTATCGCATTATGGAGTACGTGGGAAGGCCTTGGAGTGGTTCAAGAGTTATTTAGTTGATAGAAAACAATTTGTTACAATTAAAAATAATGATTCAGTTATCAGAGAAGTTAAATGTGGCGTCCCACAGGGAAGTATTTTAGGGCCGTTATTGTTCATTATCTATATAAATGATTTTTGTCGCGTATCTGATGATCTCTCTTTTATTCATTTCGCAGATGATACAAATGTATTTTTCGCCCATAACGATATTGGTTTTCTCGTTCACAAAATCAATATTGAATTGAATAAAGTGACAAACTGGGTCAGAGCTAACAAGTTATCACTCAATGCTCAAAAAACGAAATATATGATTTTTAGTAATACTGTTGATAGTTTAAACACAAACATAATTTTAGATGATTCTCATCTACAAAGAGTATCAAATATTAAATTCTTGGGGGTCATTGTGGATGATAAACTTTCCTGGAAATCACATGTTGATAATATTTGTAACATAATATCGCGTAATATAGGTGTTATAAATAGATTGAAATTTTATATTCCACAAAAAATATTACTTATGTTATATTCGTCGTTAATATTGCCTCATTTGAATTATGGAGTTTTAGTTTGGGGCAACACGCATCAGAATTTACTTGAAAGAGTGTCCCTCTTGCAAAAGAAAGCCCTCCGCGTTATCTGCCATTCCCCTGTACGTTCTCATACAAACACGTTGTTTGCCTCTAGCAAGCTCTTAAAAATTAAAGATCTGTTTTTGTATAATTTAGGCCAATTTATGTACAATTATTGCAACAATTTGCTTCCATCTATTTTTGATTCTATGTTCCTCAAAAACCAATCATTTCATGAATATCCCACTAGGCGTTCCAATGAATTTCATTTACCCCTTTTACGCACGATCCTTGCTAAAAATACACTTATTTATATAGGCCCAAATTATTGGAATTCTTTGAATCATGATATAAAAAAACACTCCATCTATACATTCTTTCAAGAGGAGACTGAAGTCCTTTCTATTGCAATCGTATGACTTTACAGTACTGAACTAGCCATTTGGCCTTCTTTCTCACATACTGACTTAATTACCTTTTTTCCTCTTTGAAGAATAAATTGTATTCTTTTTAGTGGATGTCTGCTGCCATCTACGCTATCGCCCAAAGCGTCAAAGACTGGAATTTCTGTCTTACTCCTGTTCATACGTCCCTTCATTTCCTTGCTTTTCTCCTTTCAGGCGTTACAATATCACTTTTTTTTTTTTCTCCACAACAATCATCTGTTTCTCTTGACATGCTTCTGTCGGAGATCGCTGTCTCTGTTGTGCATTTTCGTTTGCTATTTTGTCTTCTGTTTGTTAGTCTTGTCCATTCCGTTTTGTCCCATACAACCTTTTCTTCAGTAGTTGTTTCGTTGTCTAGTCTTTTTCTATGTTTGTTCGCGTCTATGAAAGTAAATATTTATC